>JAODOK010000002.1:22300775-22311616 GCA_027576575.1 Netuma bilineata
TTTTCTGAGTTGAAACAAAGATAATCGTCAAATTGAGTTAACTTGCATTTTCAAGGCAGCAGGTGAACTTGCATTTCTAAGTTAAACCAATTTGAAATGTTTTACAGTGGTTTCTGTCCAAATTATCAGTTGTACAGTTAAAATCGCCACCCAGAACTTAAATGTCAGGAGGTGCTGCAGTTAGCAAATACATTACTGAGCCTGTCTAAAAACAACATTCTCTCCACTGCATTGTTGGGAGTGTACACACAGATAAAACCAAAAACCTCATTCTCATGAAAAGTTTTTACTTTTAAAAGCCTCCCATTTAAAAACTATTCTACTGTATAAGAACTGGGGATAAAATTGCGAGCAAATAGCAACACAACCCCACAACTAAGTGATGTATTATGACTTAAAATCACCAACCCTTCCCACTCATTAAGCCAATCTGGTTTGTCACTTGTATTGCTGTGTGTTTCTTGTAACATCATAATGTCTACATTCTTCTGCTTTATTAACTCATATGGTTTGAGTCTCTTCTCATATTGTCTTGCTCCATTAATATTTAAACACGCCATATGAATCCTACTCATAAAAAATGTGTAGATAAAACAACCAGATCATGAAAACTGTTCTAGAATAAAAAAAAACAACCACTTTACACATCATCATAAATTTCTCTATTTAACTTTGTAATCAGTTTCCTTAGATGAAAACCTTTTGGCTCAGTAGAAGCCCCTTCTCTTCTAAAATGCTTTATGTCATGGATAAGCTGTTTATGGTCAGGGAAATATTCCTCTACAATAACATTTTTCTGCTATTTAGTTGTATTTCAAAACTGTTTAATATCTTCAGCAGAGTAAACAACTGGTAAACATTCTTCTTGAGAGCCATAGTTAAAAACAGAATCTGACATATTACTGTCTGACTCTCTTTCATCCACCTTCATGCCTTTTTTGGCCTGTTTGTTCCCATATCCCGTACCTTGTTTTTTCCTTTTGTTTGGTACTTTAAACATGGGCTCATCCTCCATCACCAAATCTTCCCCGTCCCCTTGACTGGTGTGGTGATGGGTGCTTCCGAGTGAAAGCTCTGCACCCCTGTACCTGCCTCTGACAGCATAGGTAGCTCCAGCACTGCGCCAGGATCCACTGTATCCTTCTCTGCCAAGTAGGGCCTTTCCTGATCAGGTTCAGCCAAGCAAGGCTTTTCTGGGACTGGTTTGGCTGAGATGGGCTTCTCCAGGGTCAACGCAGCTCCAGTGGACTCCAGTGGACTCAGCTCCTGGGCTGCAGGCTGGGCTTGGGGGTCACTCTGCCTGTGTTCTGGTGAAGCAGCTGCTCCAGAGTTTTCAGCAGCTGGACACACTGCAGCCACAGGGGGGATTACCACAGCAGATCCAGCTGCATCTGGCTCCAGCTGCTCAGAAACACCAGGGTCACCCTGTCTTTCAGGACAGGTATGGACCAGATGACCATTGACACATTTCATTTCCATGTCAGAGGATATATAAATATGAATCAGTTCATCCATTATCTCTAGCCGCTTATTCTGCGCAGGGTGGCAGGCAAGCTGGAGCCTATCCCAACTGATTATGGGCAAGAGGCAGGGTACACCCTGGACAAGTCACCAGGCCATCACAGGGCTGACACATAGAGACAAAGAACAATTCACACTCAGTCAATTTAGAACCACCAATTAGCTTAACCTGCATGTCTTTGGACTGTGGGGAAAACCAGAGCACCCAGAGAAAACCCACGCAGACACAGGGTGAACATGCAAACTCCACACAGAAAGGCCATCGTCAGCAGCTGGGCTTGAACCCAGGACCTTCTTGCTGTGAGGCAACAGTGCTAACCACTGCACCACCATGCCACCCTATAGTCTCAATCATCTACCCTAAATTTAAACACTACGTTCATTTCGTCAACACCCTCTCTGAGTATCATAAACACAGATCATCTAAACAACAGCAGATGTTTAACCAGGGGGGACTTACAACCAAGGGGAATTTTCTTAATGGGAGAGACCAGTCACCCGTATCTCAACAGCTCTTTAGCAATTGCTGCATCAGAGATGAAGGGAGGGACATTAGACAAGATGATCTTTTTTGAAGGGGAACTTAGGGGAGAAACCAGGATTAGCTCATTATCACTACACCTGTCTGTATTAATTTGCTCACTCTGTTTACATCGTTCAGAAACACAACAATTGCGCTGTTCATGCAGGAGGCAGAGACAATATTCTCATGCCCCACCACAATTCCAACTGCTAACACACACTCCTCTACACTCGGCCCCGCATACAATCCACGCAGCCTCATGCTGGGAAGCACCATGCTTCTCCAGCATGCTGCTCTCTCTCTCTCTCTCTCTCTCTCTCTCTCTCTCTCTCTCTCTCACACACACACACACAGAGTTATTTGTTCACACAAAAACCACAAAAAGTCCAAGATGTTATACAGAGAAAAAAAAAGCATTAATTGCCGAAAAAAGCTGACAAAACTCCAACTGCTCTCATACGCTCTACACGCCATGCTCACTCCTCCACCATGCATGTGCAAAAAGGCAGAGAGAGAGAGAGAGAGATAAGGTCAATTCAACCTCCTTCGGTAGAGACAGATCAAAACCTCTTTCTCTCTCTCGCACGTACGCACGCACACACACGCACGCACGCACGCACACACGCACAATCTGTCTCATTTATGACACTAAATTAGATAATCACCTGCCTAATGGAGTTAAATTTGATTACAATGTGGCATTATGATATCCATACGGGATTCCATAACATATTGAAATATATTCATAATGTTTTGCGTATATTTATTTAATAATTAACTCAATGTACTTGCAATGTAGAAGAAAAATACTTTTACAAAGGCAGCAGATTCAGCACCAATTTCTCCCACTGACTGTGAGATTCCCTCTGAAGCACATGCGCATTCTGTGTATTTGGCTGTGAGTGAGTCGCTCTTTGTTTTGAAAGAGTGGTCCGGGTTACTCATAAATTCAGAGCAAACTAAAGGACTACTTTGGCTATGATGATGCTCAGGAAAACCATGGTAGCTTGACAATGGTTCTAAGGAGGTAATTAAAGACACTCTTGGCCTTAAGAGGCTTTTGGGAAACTTACCCCTGACCCATCAGTTTTGGGAACCAGAACTACTGGGCTGGTCCAGTCACTGTGTGACTCCTTGATTATTCCCATCTTGAGCATGGCCTTGAGTTCATCCTGAACTATAATACTTTTGTGTTCAGGTAAGCGGTAGGGGGTGGCTGCACACCACCACCTCTGGGAGTGTCTTGATATGGTGTTCCATGAGCTGAGAGGCGAGAACACATCAGAAAACTCTGTTTGCAATCTGGCAACCTCCACAACTTGGACCGGTGAGAGGTAGTCTCCACGGGGACCAGGGTGAATCATGTGGCAGATTTTGCTTTTACCTCTGGTCCCCATCTCCTCCTTCTCCAGAACTACCATTGGCAATGCCAAAGGGACCCCCTTGTTCTATAATTTGAGCATACTGAGGTGGTATATCTGCCAAGCCCTGCCTCTATCCATTTGCTTTGCCTTATTGTCAATGTCCCCAACCTGTCATGTGACCTCAAAAGGCCCTTGCTACTTGGTGAGTAATTTACAGCTCGATGTGGGCAATAATATGAGAACCTTATTTCCCAGTGTGAATTCTCTAAGGCACGTCCCCCCTGTTGTCCAGCCAGGACTGATATTCCTGCATCTGCTGCAAATTCTCCTGGGTTAGCTGGCTGAGTGTGTGGAGTTTGGCGTGGAGATCGAGAATGTATTGAATTTCATTTTTACTGTCAGAAGACCCTTCCTCCCAATTTTCCTGGATGACATCAAAGATACCCTGGGGCTTGCACCCATATAGTAATTTGAATGGTGAAAAAAATGTGATTTATTTTGGAATCCTGACTCGGGAGATAAATTTAAACAGTGCTTCTGCGATGCTGCATGTGAAAATGTTATGCAGCAGCATGGCACTGCTTCAGTGTATTGTACTGCATCGTCTACCAGGACAAAAATAAATTGATGCCGTCATGCAGTCCAATCTAATGGTCTGACAAGATCCATCCCAATTCTTTCGAAGGGGGTCTTAATAAGGGGAAAATGAAACAATGACTCTTTTGAAGTGGCCACTGAATTTACCAGTTGGTACTCACAGCATGCCACACACCACCTGCGGACATCCCTGTAAATCCCTGGCCAGTAGAATCAGGCCATGAGTCAGGTTAATGTTTTGTCTTGCCCCAGATGACTGGCCATTGGGTTATAATGAGCCACATAGAAAAGAAGTTCCATGCGGCTTTTGGGAATCGATAATGGGGTTACTTGCTCTCCAGTTTGAGTGTCCTGCATCACTTGATATAGCCTATTTTTAGTTATAGAAAAGTATGGGTTGGAGAGTGTGACGCTCGGCTGGAGGTTCTGACCTTTGGCTACTCTCACTTGGTTGAATGCTTGCCACAAGGATCCATCTCAGGCCTACTCCAGAGGGAACTCCATTAGGGAATCCCAGAGAGAACAGGGAGGGTTGGTGTGCTCCCTGCTCTCTGTGTCACTATGATGCGGAGCTGACATGGACAGCTCTGGGATGGATTCCCCTGACAACTTCACACTGGGATCCTCTTGTGATGTGCTCCAGCAGGACCCACCCCCCACCACTTTCTCTATTTGGCTCTTAAACCCAGGTCAGTCTGTTTCCATAATTAGTGAACTGGTGAGTTGCGGGCTAACCAACAACTCGACACTATAATTTGTTCCCTGACATTGTATTTTTACCAGTACTTGCAGATATTTTTGAATGTCCCCCTGCACACACCAAACCATCGCCAGATGTGCTGTAGCCAATGCCTTACCTTGAACCAAGCTTTTGTCACTCAGTGTTAGATTATAGCCTGAATCCACTAATGCATGATGTGTACCCCCTTGGATACTCACCGGTATGTGGTATGCTTCAGGTAGATTGGGGTGGCTTCTTGTGCACTGGGGATCCAGACCACTGCCCCCACCTCTGTTGCATGGCACTGATCCTGGAAGTGCCCAGGCTCCCTGCAATGCCAGCACACCTTCTCAGGCCGCACCTCTGCACTGCTGGGGTGAGGCTCACTCACCTGAGGGGGAGACACAGAAGTATAAGTGGAAGAGGGGAAGGGAAACCACAGGCATTGGGAGCTGGCTGCTGGCTGCAAGGGAATTGGCCCCTGCTTCCATGGCACTGGGATGAGATGAGAGAGAGAGGAGGAACGAGAGGGGGCAGGATGAGAGAGAGACAGAGAGAGACAGAGAGAGAAGAAGAAGCATGATGGCTGCCTGCTACTGGAACCACCACCAGATGGTCCTCTGCCAGCTCAATTGCTCGATCCAGCAGTGCCAGTTGGTGGCACTGGACCCACTCCATGGTCCCCCTCGGCAGCTGAGCAATGAACTGCTCCAATGCCACTGTATCGATGACCCCCTCAACGTTGTGGTCTTCTGCCCTCAACCACTGCTGGCAGGCATCCCATAGCTGCTGGCCATAGGCGAATAGCAGGCTGACTTCCTCCAGTGTCAGCACGCAGAAGAACTGATGGTGTTGCTCAGGGTTGTGACCGACTCACTGCAGGATAGCATGCTTCAAGTCCTCATAGTCCAGCTTGTTGTCAGTGGGCAGTTGCTGGGCCAGGAGCTGCACTTCGCTGGTGAGGAGCAACAGTAAGTGAGCCACGTGCTGCTTCTTTGGCACCCCCATGCTTTCACGGCTCACTCGAAGAGCACAATAAAGGTCTTGGGGTCACCATAGGGCCCCATTTTCGTGAGGGTGATGTGGGGGGAGCCTGCTGTCTCTGTGGCTGGTACACCTGCAGGTATGATGAGACACAGGAGCACCTGGTGGTCCTCCTGCTGGGCCTGCAGCAGGGTTATGAAGTGCTGCTCCTGGTCTTTGTGCATCATGAGCAGTGCCTGGTACTGGTTTTGCTGGGTGTCAGTAAGGGCATGGATGAGCTCCTTGAATGGGGAGGACTCCAGGATGGTGGTTTGCTGCAATATCCCTGGGTTTCAGCACCAGTGTAGTACTCTTGTTGGGAGTGGTGGGACACTGAACCACTGGGACAGCTGGGTACGGTACTATGGCACCTTTATTTAAGCTTTCCAGCTTTCAAAGAGTCACACTGACACACACATGCACACGCACAAACATGGCGCACATGGAAGCCCTCTCTTCTCCTCTCCACCCTTTTACCTGCTCCCCATCACTGGGAAAACACATACAGCACATTAATTACCCACAGGTGCGATCACTTTGCCACTCACCTTCCTTGACTTCTCTCTCCATTCACAATCCAGTGTTCGACCATGCCACCACTGCCACACAGATCAATATGCTCTTACAGTATTTTTTTAAAAGTCAAAATTCATTACTTGTCAGCAGATCTTTTTAAAAAATGAAAAACATTCAGACTATTACTTGTAGAACTAACATTTGCTGCAATAATATCTTTAATTCTGTTGGGGTAAGTACCAGCTTTGCACTCTCAATGAGCAATTTTCACCCATTCTTCCTGGCAGATCTGCTTCAGGTTATGTCATGGACTTGGTTCTGGAGTGGACACAAATGCTGGAGAGAGATTCAAAGTTTAATGTGCAGAATTTATTCACAGTGTAGGAAAAATAAGTGAGTGGTGAGTGACACCTGAAGTGGGAATCAAACCCCAATCACTGTGTTAAAGGCATGATGGTTAGCTAGTGCACCAGTCAAAGGAGATGAGCAGGAGGTGGGTCAAGAGGGGAGAAGAGGGCTCAGGAATGGAGAGACAGGTATGTCTGCAGCAGGCAGATGGCACAGCTGATGCAGCTGGGATATAGGAAGGTGAAAACACAAGGAGTCAGCACACAGAAAACACACAGGAAAAATACTAAGAGCTAGCATGGAAGGTAGTGCCCAAGTAACATGATACCACAAAGGTTGGGAACAATGAACTAGCAAGGAAGCTAGGGTTTATATGTGCAGAGGAGAATGAGTGTCAGCTGACCACAATCAGGAAGTGCTTCTGCCCACTGTTGCTGCAGAGACCTTCACAGAGACAACAGGCACACAAGTGGGAGGCAAAGGGAAGGGAAACAAAAGGGAGAGAGGCAAAGGAAGTGTCTGTCTGGCAAGGACTGTGACAGTACCCCCCACATGAGCACCTCCAGGTGCTCTACCAGGCTTGTCTGAGTGTGCTCAATGGAATTCCTCAATCAGAGAGGGACCGAAGATAAAGGAGCGATGGCCCCATGACTGCTCCTCAGGACTGTAGCCTTTCTAGTCCACTAGTCCACTAGCCTTTGGAATCCACAGCCATGATGGCAGACATTGAGGAGGCAGTGGACAGTATAGGCAGGGTGACTATCAATGACCAGGACAAGAGGAGGGGGTTCGGCTGGAGGGCATAGCTTGCTGGATGATATAGGCTTCAGCTGAGAGATGTGGAAGGTCAGGTGGATTTGGAGGGAACGGGAGTTTGAGATGAATGGCAGAGGGTTTAATGATGCTCTCAATCTCATATAGACCAATGAACTGGGGGGGGGGGGAGCTTCTTGGACTGGGCCTTGAGAGAGATGTCCCAAGCGGAGAGCCAAACCTTCTGACCAGGCTGGTATTTCAGGGCAGGAGCCCTGTGGCAGCCAGCCAGTTGCCAGTTGCAGTCAGAGGAGCAGAGAAGGGCTGCATGAGTGTCCCTTTAGATCCTCCACCATCTGTGCAGGCAGGCCTGGACCAAAGGAACAGCAATCTCATCCCTATGGGCATTGAACAGCGGCAGCTGGTGCCCTAGGCCTCAAAAGGTGACATCCCAATGGCCAAGCTGATGAGGGAGTTGTGTGTATACTTGATCCAGGACAGGTGGCTGCTTCAAGCAGAGGGGTTGATGGTGGCAACACAACACAGGGAAGCAGTCAGATCTTGGTTGGTGCACTCTGTCTGTCTGTTCATCTGGGGCTGGAACCCAGAGGAGGTGCTGGCTGAGGCACCAAGGGCCCAGAAAAAGGCCTTCCAAACTTGAGATGAATTGAGGGCCCCAGTCAGGAGAGAATATTGGCAGGGATGCCTTGGAGGCAGAAGACATGGTGTGTGAGGAGCTCAGCTGTTTCCTTGGCAGAGGGAAACTTGGGTAGGGTGACAAAGTGGGTGGCCTTGGAGAAATGGTCAACGACAGTCAGGATAGTGTAATTTCTTTGAGCAGGGACGAGACTGGTGATGAAATCCAGTGTGATGCAAGACAATGGGCGATTGAGCACAGGGAGATTGTACAGTAGGCTGGCTGGAGGCTGATGGGAGGCCTTGCTGCAGGCATACACTGAGCAGGCAGCTACATTGATTCAGGTGTTTGCATCCATGGAAGGCCACCAGAATTACCTTTTGAGGAATGATAAGGTGCAGGTGGAGCCAGGGTGGCAGGGGAAATGGGAGGTATGGGCCCACCGGATAACCTTGAATTGAGCTGAGTCAGGAATGAAGAGTCACCCAGGAGGATCATTGCCTGGGTGATCATGAATGTACTGGGCTTCAGTGATGAGGCTCTGGATTTCCCAGGTTAGTGCTGCCACTACTTGATTGGGGGATACTATAGTGTAAGGGTTGGATGGTAGGGAAGACCCAGAGAGGAGGTTAATGGCACAGTTGTCGGGATGGTGTGGCAGTAATGACAGGGCTTGGGTCTTACTGAAACCCTCTCCCAAGTCATGGTAGACTGCAGAGACCGTGGAATGATCTGGGCCTTTGGAGGGTGGTGAAATGGGAGAAAGCTCACGGGGAGACTTGGCAGAGGAGAAGCAGTGGTGGTGGCAGTGAGGGCTCCAGCCACTCACCTTGCTGGAAACTCAGTCCACCAATGGGTTGAGCAAGGAGAGCCAAGGGTGTCCAAGGATCAAGGAGGTGTTGGGGAGGAGGAGATGAGGTGGAAGCTAACTGATTCTCTGTGGTTCCTGAATAGAAGAAGGTAAATGGGCAGAGCCTGGTGATTGATCTTGAAAAACAGCTGGCCATCAAAGGCCTAGACCTGGAGTGGAGATGGAAGGGGTTCTCCAGGAATGCTGATCTTCTGAGTGAGGGCCTAATTTAGGAAATTTCCTCCTACCCCAGAATTGATGAATTCCTGGAGCTCCCAGGAGACTTGGTTCAATGAGAACATGGCAGGAAGTTGTCAACATGCAGTGGGGAACAGAGGGGTAGGGCCACTAAAAGGGGAGGCTCGCCTGTAACTGTTGGGATCCTGGTGAGCCTCCTCTTTTACTGGGCAAAGGGAGATCAGATGCCCCGACTGCCTACACTACTGACATAACTCCTCTTGCATGCGCCTAGACCTCTCCAAGGGTGTAAATAGAGGTCAGCTGAGTTGCATGGTCTCAGGGCTTGAACTGGAAGCTGGAGGTGAGGCTGGAGGTGATGGAGGTAAGGCTGCCAGGCTGGGGCATAGCTGAGGCTGTGAGATTGATGGTGGAATCTAGGTAAGTCATTTGTGTCTTTCCTGACACCATTCCCTCAGGCAGTTGTCCAGATGGATAGTCAGGGAGATCAAGGCATCCAGGCCCTAGGCTTCATTCCTGGCAGCAAACTCATCTTTGAGGGCCTTCCTGAGTCCACTGAGAAATACATCCTGTTGGACCTCCGAGTTCTATCCAGAGTCTTCTGCCAGTGTCCGGAACTTGATGGTGTGCTCTGTCACACCGCGGGAGCCTTGACAGGGGGAGAGTAATTTCCCAGCTGCTTCCTTGCCTTAGATGGGGTGGTTGAACACCTTAAACATTTCCATGGCAAATGCCTGGAATGAAGAGCAGAGATTGGTTTGGTTTTCCACAAATTGCGGTAACCCAGTTAAGGACTTGCACCCTTAGAAGCCCCATTAAAAAAGTAATCTTGGACTTCTGTCTGGAAGGTCCCAAGGCTGCTGCTCAAAGACTAAGTAACACTGAAGGAGGAAACCCCCACATTTCCCCAGCTCCCTGGAGTAGGTGGCTTGTGTGGGGACCCTTGTCTCCCAGAAATGGGTAGTGGGCTGAACATGTTCAGGCATGGGTGGGTCCACAAGCATTGGGGCTGGCTGAAGGGGCAGCTGCATCCTACAGCTCTCCACTTGGGCCACCAGGTGTTGAAGGCTCTCTGCCATTTGCTGAAGGGCCTGCTTATGATGACCCAGCATGGCTTCTTGGTTTGCCAGGTCCTGGAGGGCTGTGTGGAGGCTAGTTGTCTCTTCTGTGTTGATGCTGGCCAGTTCATTCTGTCACAGGTCTGGTTCTGGCATGGATACGAATGCTGAAGACAGATTCAAAGTTCAATGTGCAGAATTTATTCACACTTTAGAGAAAATAAGTGCATGACACCTGAGGCAGGGATTGAACCCCCTTACTGTGTTGAGGGGGCAATGCTTAACCAATGCACCAGAAAGGGGAGCTGAGTAAGAGGTGGACCAGGAGGGAAGAAGAAGGCCCAGGAGTGGAGAAGTAGGTTTGTCTGCAGCAGCAGGTAGACGGCATAGCTGATGTGGCAGGGATACCGGAAGCGGAAAACACAAGGAAACACACTGGAAAAATACTAACAGCTCACATGGAAGCCAGTGGCCAAGTAACAGGATACCACAGAGACTAGGAACAACAAACTGGCGAGGAGTTGGTGTGAAGCCAGGGTTTATAAAGTTGTGGTGAGAAGTTTACATACAGTGACATGAATGTCATGGCAATATTTGGGCTTTCAGTAATTTCTTTGAACTGTTCTTTTTATGTGGCAGAATGTACAGCATACAGCTTTAATAAAAAAAAAACACTAGAATTTGGTGCACAAGTTTTAATTTTCTTTGGGTTTTCTGAAATCAACACAGGGT
>JAODOK010000002.1:22823453-22835796 GCA_027576575.1 Netuma bilineata
TTTTGAACCTCCGGCCCCAGCTCCGCCTTCTCCGGAACCACCGACACCAACGCCACGGGGACCTCCTCGTTCCAGAGTTTGAGCAGATTGAGGTGGTAAATCTGTAGTGCCCCACCCCTGTCCGTTCGCCTCACCTCATAGTCAATGTCCCTGACTCGCCGTGTGACCTCAAAGGGTCCTTGCCACCTGGCGATCAATTTGGAACTCGACGTGGGCAACAACACGAGTACTTTATCTCCTGGTGTGAACTCCCTAAGGCATGTGCCCCTGTCGTACAGACAGACTTGACATTCTTGGGCCTGCCGCAAATTCTCCTGGGTTAGGTGAGTGAGTGTGTGGAGTTTGGCGCGCAGGTTGAGAACCTATTGAATTTCGTTTTTACTAGTTGAAGGTCTCTCCTCCCAGTTTTCACATAGCACATCCAAAATGCCACGCGGCTTACACCCGTATAATAATTCAAATGGGGAGAACCCTGTGGAGGCTTGCGGGACCTCTCGCACTGCGAATAACAGGGGCTCAAGCCATTTATCCCAGTTACGTGCATCTTACTACGTGCTGAGATATTGCAAAGAGGCACTGCTTCCGGATATCGTGTTGCATAGTCCACCAGAACTAAAATAAAGCGATGTACTCATGCTGACCAATCTAATGGCCTGATGAGATCCATCCCAATTCTTTCAAATGGGGTCTCGATTAATGGCAGAGGGCACAAACGCACTTTTGGAATGGCCGCAGGATTTACTAACTGGCATTCGTGGCATGCCATACACCACCTATGGACATCACCGCGAATCCCTGGCCAATAGAACCGGGCCATTATTCGGGCTAGTGTCTTAGTGTCCCAAGTATCCAGCCATGGGATTAAAGTGAGCCCCCTGGAATATAAATTCCTGGCAGCTCTTTGGGATTAAAAGCTGTGTTATCGGTTCCTTAGTCTGAGTGTCCTGTGTCACTTGGTATAATCTATCCTTAATAATTGAAAAAATAGGGGAAGGACAATGTGGCATTTGGCTGGAGAATTTGACCATCAATTACTCTCACTTGGTCAAACGCATGCCGCAGAGTTTCGTCTCGCAACTGCTCTAACAGGAAATCCGCAAGGGAATCCCCGAGAGAGGGAGGAGGAGCAGGCGGCTCCTCACTCTGATGCAGTGATGACGTAGATGGTTCTGTGACAGCTGCTCCCACCAATGCCATGCTGGGACCTCCCCTCACTAAACTATGGCAGGACCCATTCTTCACTAAATGCATCATTAATTCCCTAAATCCCAGCCAATCAGTCCCCAGAATTATCGAGTGGGTAAGGCGAGGATTAACCGCCACCATTACTCTAAATGTTTCCCCTTGAAATAGAATGTGGACCGACACTAAAGGGTAGTTGTGAACATCCCCATGCACACACAACACCTTCACCAATTGTGCTCCCCCCAATGCCTCATCTTGCACCAGGCTTCGGTGGATTGAGGTCTGATTACAGCCAGAGTCCACCAAAGCCTGATACGTATCCCCTTTGATACTCAGCGGTATGCGATATGCTCCAGCCCAATCGAGGGCGGTCCCTGGTGCATCGGAGATCCGGACCACTGTGCCCACCTCCATGACCAAGCACTGATGTTGGAGGTGCCCCGGCTCCCCGCAGTGCCAGCAAACTGGCCCGGGCTCTCTCTCTGCACCAGCATTCTGGGGCTCACTCACCTGAGGGGGGGGGAGACAGACACGGAAGTGGGAAATGGGAGGGCACCGCAGGTGCGGCGGGCCGGCTGGAGTGGAGCGGGCCCCCGCCTCCGCGGTAGGGGAACGGGGCGAGGAACAGAAGGGGAGGGGGAGAGAGAGAGGAGAGGGGAGAAGAGGAGACACGCTGTCCTGCCATTGGAACAGCCACCAAATGGTCCTCTGCCAGCTCGATGGCCTGATCCAGCAACGCCGGGCGATGGCACTGGACCCACTCTGCGGTCCCTTCAGGAAGTCGGGCGATGAACTGCTCCAGTACCACCAGATCGATGATTCCCTTGGCGTCGAGGTTGTCAGCTCTCAGCCACCGCTGGCAGGCATTCTGGAGTTGCTGGCCAAACGCGAACGGCCGGCCGACCTCCTCTAGGCACAGAGCGCAGAAGCGCTGTCATTGTTGTTCTGGGGTGCGCCCCACACGCTGGAGGATGGCCTGGCACAGGTCTGCGTAGACCAGCTGGCTGTTGGAAGGGAGCTGTAGCACGGCCAGCTGCGCCTTGCCCATTAGCAGGGGGAGGAGGCATGCCGTGCGCTGTTCCACCGGCCAGCCCCAGGCCTCTGCTGCTTGCTCAAAGAGCACGAGGAAGTCCTTGGGGTCGTCATGCAGGCCCATCTTCGTTAGGGTGAGGTGGGAAGGGCCCACGGCAGTGGAGGTGGTGGACCCCGCCGATGCGAGGACGTGCCGGAACACCTGACGATCTTCCTGCTGCACCAGCACCAGGGCCTCAAACCTTTGCTCCTGCTCCTTCCGGAGGGCGATCAGTGCCTGGTGCTGGCTCTGTTGGGCCGTGGCGAGGGCATGGATCAGGTCCACGAAGGGGGAGGACTCCATGGGGCTGTTCTCCTCTGTGCTCTGGATCCCAGGTTTCAGCACCACTGTAAAACTTTGAGTGGGTGGGTGGAGCACAGAAGTATGGCAGGCCAGAACTGAGTTTCCAAAACTCTTTATCTTTACACTTTTCAGTGCTATTGCAATCTCCCAGCCACACAGACACACGCACACACACACATCAGTCATCTGGTTGGGGAGAGAGCTCCCTTCCTCTGCTCTCTCTCTCTCCTTATATAGGGCGCGGTCACTGGGGAAGACACACAAAACACATGTTAACTGACATCAGGTGCAATGATTCTGCCACTTACCTTCCCTGACTCCGCCCTCCGGTCACAAACCGACGCTTGACCACACCCCTGCTGCCACAACTCCGTATAGTAGTGCTTGATGAAGGTTTGCCAAAGTAATCTCAAGCTCATGTGATTATATCCACTATAGATGAATGACGGTTCAGTGTGTCCGAGGGATCGGAGATCACGGGTGTTTAGCTTTGACTTGCACCCTTGCCCTTTATGCACCGAAATTTCTCCATATTCCTTCAATCTTTTAATGATATTACGCACTATAGAGGATGAAATATCCAAATTCCTTCCTATCTTGATTTGAGAAACATTGTTTTTAAACATTTCAATAATTTTCTCATGCATTTTTTGACAAACTAGAGATCCTCAACCCATCTTAACTCCTCAAATACTAGGCCTTTCCTGGATACTGATTCTGTACCAAATCATGATTACAATCACCTGTTGACATCACCTGTTCAAATCACATCATTCTTTAATGGTTTACCCTCATTACTAGCTCTAAATTGGCTTCATCCCAACTTTTTTTGAAAAATGTTGCAGGCCTAAAACACAGGACTGGATTAACAAGTGAAATTAAGTTGACCAGACAAAACATCTTGGGTTCATACTGTCCGCAATGAAATGCAAGTCAAAGTAAGTTGAGAAATCACTGCTTTAATTTTTTATTGGCATTTTCCATACTATCCCAACTTTTTTTCTGATTTGGGGTTGTATATTTGCTCCTCCACATCTCCCTTTCATAGAACAGTGCAAACTAGCATTAACCAAAATAGAAAAAGAAGTGGAAGGCCTTTCTGTATAACCATGTAAAATCCTCAAATAGCAGATTTATTAAATAGTAGCAGTAGATAACACTTAACCACACTACTGTATGGGGCAGAATCATGGTTGATACGCAAGAAGGATGTGTGGAGACTGGAGAGCTGCGAGATGTGGCTATGCAGACAAATGATGAGCATCTCCTGGACAGGTAAGATCCACAATGTAGAAGTGCTGCCACACGCTGGGGAAGACAGCTCGATTATAAATACCATCAGTAGGAGACAGAAAGCCTGGTTAGGTCACACATTACAGCACAGGAACTTATTGGTTGAAATGATTGAAGGTAGAATAGAGGGGAAGAGACTCCCTGGGAGACGAAGAGTCCGAATGTTAGACAGAATAAAGGGTGGGTGCTTTTATGCACAAGTTAAGAGGCAAGCCTTCAAAAGAATATTATAAGGACTGGACCTGCCACTGACAGAGCACCAGAGAGACAGAGAGAATGCTAACATGAGTGTTATCTGTGACTGACCAATAAAAAGGATAATATGAATAAAAAAAGATGATGATTGGGGAAAAAATGTGTTATAGACAGAAGTTTGAGATGTTTAGATCATTTGGAAGAACATTCATAAGGTGCAGAACAAATGAGACAATGCTGAAGGAGTGCTTAACATCATCTGGCAAGCATGGTAAAGTGGGAAATTTGGACAGGGTAAAAGGAATCTTGAACATGCCATGCTATAACCTGTGGATGGCACTTGACAGGACAATGACCCAAAGCACTGCTACAAAATATGCAAGACCTATTTAGGCAAGAAGCAGTCAGCTGGATTTTTGTCTGTAAAGGCATGACCAGGGCGGCACAGTGGTGTAGTGGTTAGCACTGTTGCCTCACAGCAAGAAGGTTCTGGGTTTGAGTCCAGTGGCTGACAGGGGCCTTTCTGTGTGGAGTTTGCATGTTCTCCCCATGTTTGTGTGGGTTTCCTCTAGGTGCTCCGGTTTCCCCCACAGTCCAAAGACTTGTGGATTAGGCCAATTGGCTACTCTAAATTGCCCATAGAAGTGTGTGTGTGTACCTGCCACCAGATGAGGGTTTGGGTCCCTCTAGTGTGCTATAATCACCCAAAAGAATTCAGGGATGCTAGCTGATTGCTTCCTGGATTGCCAACCCTCAACTATGAGGATGGTAACAGAAAGGAATGACCAGAGCAATCACTGGAACTCAACCTTACTGAGCTGTTGTGGGAGCTACTTGGCTGGACAGTACAAGAAAAGGGCCCATAAAGTCAATTCAACTTGTGGGAAATGCTTCAGGAACCATGGAGTGAAATTGTTATTTCATTTAGAAATCATTATTTCTAACCTTGTCAATGTTTTGATTATATTCTCTATTCATTTTGCAACTTACTTTCATTCATTTTCTGTACCGCTTATCCATTCCAGGTCAGGTGGGCTGGAGCCAATCCCAGCTTACATCAGGCAAGAGGCAGTATACAACCTGGACAGGCCACCAGTCTATTGCAGGGCCAACACAGAGACACAGCTGTTCATACTCACTTTCACACCTGTGGTCAATTTAATGTAGCCAGTTGACCTAATCCACGTCTTTGGACTGTGGGTGGAAACAGGAGCACCCGGAGGAACTCCACACAGGCATGAGGAGAACATGCAAACGCCACACAAAAAGGCTGCAGTTGACCAGCAGGTTTGAACCCAGAACTTGCTTGCTGTGAGGTGACATTGCTGACCACATATTTTACAACTAATTTGATGAATAATCTTTTGTTCAATAACCCTTGAACTGGACTTATACAGGAAGATCACCATAAACATACAAAGGAGTGTTCAAGTGAATGAATGAATGAATGAATGAATGAATTGATTCAGGCCCTACGTTGGGCACCATTGTGACAGTGGCTGCTGATATTAAGAAGTCTTAAGCGTTCACTGGACACCAGGCAGTTCAAATTAAAAAGGAAGTTCAAATTAAAAAAAGTCTCAGTTCAGTGTGGATTCAGTGTCCACTTAGCTAAACAATCAGCATATATTTTAAGACAGAAAAGACATTCTGTCATATCGCTTTGTAAGGACAGACATTCAAATTCAATGATTTACCCTTTGAATTCTCCCTAGCACTATATTTCAAGAAAGAGTCAGTAAGCCCACCCTTTCACTCCAACATGTAGCTATTATTATTATTATTATTATTATTATTATTATCCATCCATCCATCCATCCATTATCTGTAACTGCTTATCCTGTGCAGGGTCACGGGCAAGTTGGAGCCTATCCCAGTTGACTATGGGCGAGAGACGGGGCACACCCTGGACAAGTCACCAGGTCATCACAGGGCTGACACAGAGACAAACAATCATTCACATAAACACCTACGGTCAATTTAGAACCACCAATTAGCCTAACCTGCATGTCTTTGGACTGTGTAGGAAAACGGAGCACCCAGAGGAAACCCATGCAGACACGAGGAGAACATGCAAATTCTACACAGAAAGGCCCCCATCGGCCGCTGGGCTCGAACCCAGAACCTTCTGTGAGGCGACAATGCTAATCACTACACCACTGTGCCTATTATTATTATTATTATTATTATTATTATTATCCAATTAGTTTGATAGGTCATTATGTGTGGTATCTGCCCCGTTTACTCGAATTGATTGTGGCAGCCACAGCAGTAATTCCACTAGGCTTGCTGCAACTACTAGTCTTTCAGAAGTGGTTTGTCAATCTACTGCACCAAATGTAGCACTCTCCACCTTTCAGGGAATTTTAGCCGCACTTTGGACAACTCATCTGCTGGGGCTGGCTCTGTGGGACTGAATACACCGGCTCATAGCATCACTAAATATTTTCCCCCATACCACTTTTAAAATATTTTTATATTGAGCAAAATCAGGCCACAAGATCTGGCAAGACCTTGATTCCACTACCGCTTTTATCGGTGGTCAGACCACCCTGGCAGCTTCCGCCCTGAGTTGATCAGCTGTTCCAAATATATAGGGAGAATTGGTACCCTCAGCTAGATCAGCTGTATCTGTGGCATGTACCCCTCTGTGTGAATCACCAACTGAGATCTGTGAACTGAATCCAAGACACCCTAGTATGTACACAGGTCTTGGATGCCCTTAGGTGGAAGCTGTTCTGTGAATGGCATGCACCCCATAGCCTGAATGTGGTACGTTACCTGATTCTCTAAATACTAGTTGTTGGGTTTTTTTTGGGGGGGGGGTTCCAGTGAAAAGTCCACATATATACTTGAGCTATTTGTGGCAGCCATCTCATTGCACCACAATGTCAAGGATATCTCTTTGGGGGACCATAACCTTATTATGACCTTTCTGAAAGACCCCCATCTGCCATATTTCCCTAAGACGCCAATGTGGAATCTCCCATCATCTCCTTATCTCCCTTTTTTAACCCTATGCCTCTCCTTATAAGCCTATGTAAGACACCAATCTGAAATTAAAAATGCCTTTTTCTTACATCAAAGAAAAAAGATTACTTCAAAGGAGAGAGCTCCTTGATCTGGTAGTAAGCTCACCTTGTTCTACAACCCTGATTCCAAAAAGGTTGGGACATTGTGTAAAATGTAAATGAAAGCAGAATGCAATGATTTGCAAATCCTTTTTGACCTATATTCAATTGAATACAAAGAAAAATATTGAATGTTTAAATTAATAAACATTGTTTTTTGCTAAGAGTAACCTTTTTATGCAGATTCTATAAGGCTCATATAGCCCCTCCCAGTGGCATGAATATAGTGGTGTAATAGACCTTTCTGCTGCATTTATCAAAGTTGACCACCCCATCATCCTGTCATCCCTATCAGCTCTGGGGATCTTTGGGACAGCCCTGGATTGGTTCAAGTCCTACCTCTATGGTCGCTCCTTCCAGGTTACCTGGTCTGGTACAGTATCAGCACCATGCCTACTTACCACTGGTGTCCCCCAAGGTTCAGTCCTTGGTCAGCTTCTCTTCTCCCTCTAAACCCAGTCTATTGGCCCAATTATCTCTGCTCATGGTTGATCCAACCACTGCTATGCTGACGACATTCAATTGTTTCTCTCTTTTTCTTCTTGTGACACACAGGTCTCCGCTCACATCTCTCCTTACCTGCATAACATCCAGAGCTGGATGGACAACCATCACCTGAAGCGCAACCCAGGCAAGACAGAGGTGATCTACATTCCTGCTCCACCCTCTCCACCCCTGGACTTTGGCATCTTCCTGGGGGACATCTCTGTCACCTTCACCCGGTGCAAAGAATCTAGGGGTGGTCAATGGCAGACTTTCCTCTTTAGCGAACATCACTGCAGTGACTCGGATGTGCAGATTTCTCCTCAACAACATCCAAAGGATCTGCCCCTTCCTCACCACCTACTCTACTCAGCTCCTGGTCCAAGCACTGATCCTCTCCCACTTGGACTACTGCAACTCTTTACTTTCCGGCCTTCCAGCATCTGCCATCAGACCTCTGCAACTCATCCAGAACGCTGCAGCATACCTGATCTAAAACCTCCCTCGTTCCTCCCACATTATCCCTCTGCTTGCTGCCCTTCACTGGCTGCCTGTCGCAGCTCGCATCAAATTTAAGATGTTGGTGCTAGCTTACCACGCAGTCAAGGAGTTAGGTCCAGCATATCAGCAGAGACTGATCCGACCCTACATGCCAGCCAGACCCCTATGCTCTGCTGCTGCTGGATGCCTGGTCCTTCCTCCTCTCCACTCCTACCCAGCCTGCTCAATACTATTGTCTGTCCTGGCTCCCCATTGGTGGAATGACCTTCCTACTGAGGTCAGAAGCACAGACTGAAGACCCACCTCTTCAGGCTGCACCTCTCCCTTTCTTCCCTGCCCACTGTGTAACTGAGTTTCAGTCTTGACCAACCCAGGCTGTGTACTGTCTTGCCTAGTCATGATGACAGTGTTAGCCATTGGGGTTTTATTTTTGTCTATTTAGCTGCGCTTTGTCAGCTCACTTGTATGATTGGCTTGTTTTCCTTGGCTGTTTGTTGATAGTGTAATATTCTGTTGAAGTAACAAAGTTTTATTCTGTCACTTGTTCAGTTGGCACTAGAAATTTCTTGTCTAGAAGTTAAGCACTTCTAGTACCTGACTTTTGCACTTGTACATTGTTCTGGATAAGAGCATCTGCTAAATGCCTGTAATATAATGTACTATAATGTAGTGGTGATCTCTAAACACCTTTTCACTTAGTACTAAGGTGTGTCCTTTCCTCATGACAATGTGATATACATTATCCAAGTGATTCTCACTGCCCCTGTTAGTTGGGATGGGTCAAATAGAAAGTTAGATTTGTGTGTATCTGTGTTTATATGACCATCACTTAACCACCAGGATTCCAGCAAGTGCCATTGCCCCCAAACTCTGGAATTCTCTTACTCAATCTCTCCATGACTGCTCTTCTTTCTCTGCTTTCAAATCTCAATTAAAGACTTCTCTTTTCCATGAACATTTCTCCTCCTCTCTTACTGCTTAGTCTTTTGTTCCTCCTTCCCTGCTGTAAAGTGACCTTGGGATTGTGAAAGGCGCTGCAGAAATTATTATTATTATTATTATTATTATTATTATTATTATTAATAATAATCCAGCTTAATTCACTGAGAATATCTCAGGAATATGGTTGTATGACAATAGTATCTGTTGCATCATAAATCACTTTGTGACTTTGTTGAAAGGTCTTGGCAGGCAGGCAGATGTGCACAAGAAGGTATCCAGGTGATTCTCATCACCCCTGGTTGTTATCTAGTGCTTAAAGGACTAGAATTACAGAGAATTACATGTGCAGTTTGTTACGTCATGCACTTTGTAGCCTGTTGTATTGTTTGACAGGTTGATTTATCAAAGGATCCATAGGCCTACATCACATGAGTTTGAGTGTATTTACAATACCCAAAACATACATTTCAGAATGACATATTGTGGTTACATCAGACTGTCAAATGGTGGCACTGGAATCACATCCCTCTGTTTTCAGCGTATTTTGCCCCACACTTGCAAATTCTGCTCAGTTGTACTATTTACATTTGTACACAAACATACCTCTACACTAAGTTAATAATCACACCAAGGCCTTTCACTACTGCACATAGCTAAAAGGCCACCCAGAATTACTAGATAATCAGAATGCATACTTATAGCTGCCTGTGGCCATAGCAGAAGAACATTTGTCTTGTCAGAATTAAGTAAGGGGAAAGGAGACAGTATCCAGTGTCTAATGTCCTTTACACATTACTCAAAATTATTAATCTGTTGTCTATCACCTGGCTTTGCTAAAACATACAGCTGTGTGTCATACACGTTGTGTAAATCAAATGCTGCTAACCCCCCAAAAATCCATTTTAATTCCAGCTTGTAATGTGACAAGACAAACATGAAGGGGGATGAATACTTTTGCAAGACACTGTAGGTATCGGTGTTGTGGGGCTGGACCCTAAATCATATAAATCCAGTTCCTCTGAGCAGCAGATTGATGGCAGTTCAGGTCCCACTGAAGAATAACACCTACCTCACCTTGATTAGTGTCTGTGTCAACACCATGCAGAGATCAGCAGCCAAGAAAAAAGCTTCCATGAAAAGTTAAGCGACTGTATCATCTATGGTGACAGCATAATTGTCCTGGAGGATTTCAGTGCCCGCATTGGTAAGGATTGGCAGTCTTGGCCATCAGTCATGGAAAATATGGAGTAGGTAAAATTTATTCTAATGGAATGTTACTGGAATTCTACACCCACTTTCAGCTTTCGGTAATGGGAACCATATCTCAACTCAGGAATCATCTCAAGAATACTTGGCAGCATATGCAATCAAAACACTGTCACCAAATCGACCATGTGTGATGTGATGGAAAAGCCAAAACATTAATTAACATGAAAAAGATCAACCCCACCTGAGACTGTTTCACAGACCATAAGCTTCTCACATGCAAATGCTGTGTTATCAAGAAGAAGAAAGGGTCAAAACCACTGCTAAAACCAGATACCACAATAAATGCTGACAGGCAGGAAAAGTTGGAGCAATTCCTGGAAGAACAACTTCAAGAGTGTGAAGAATCTTGGGATGATCTGACAGACGTCCTACAAAACTCCACCAAACATGTGTTTGGTAAGAAGAAGAGGAAAAGTGAAGACTGGCTTGACAGTCAAGATGAGGAGATTCAGAAACTTCTTAAAGACAAGAAATTCAGTGGAGAAAAGAAAGCGCTCAAAGAAGCAATTATTTGAATTCATCCTCATCTGATGCAACTGTGCCACAAAGCTATTTCAGGTTTTTGTAAGGAGCATATTGCCCAGTTTTGGGTCTTCATAAATTTTTGTTTTGCTTTAGTCTTTTGCTTTAGTGTTTAACTTATCTTCATCCTGAACAAATACTGTATGTTCCTGCCATATTATTTACAACCATTTGTTAATAGTACTTTTCAAACATTATTGAGGGTCAGATGAAGGAGGATTTTTTTTAAACCAATTTCATTGTAAAAAAAAATCTTGAATTAGTGAAAAGAAGAAGGAGAAATCTTATCTCATCTCCTTCAAGCTCCATTTCCCTCCAAAAATGGCCTATATACTCTTGAGTCTGCAAGAAGCAGAATTTCTGAAGGTATTTTCTCTCTGCTCATGTTTATCTCTGGTTCGTGACTGGAGGCCTGTAGTCTGACATTGCTTGTCACTCTCTTCTTGAATTGTTTGTTTTTAATTTACTTCTGGCTTAAGTGGCATGTGTCTTCCTATTCTTCCATAGTGTCAGAATAACAGACTGAAGTATAATTGAGCTATTCTTGCAGTGAGTGGCAGGTCTTTTCATGTGTTTGTTCTATTTGCTCCATCTGCTCTGTCTCTCTCTCTGAAGCTGTGCGATGGCTGCACTTTTAAAATAGTCCTCCATTATTTGTGGAGCTTCTGTGACCTTATTGGTCATACAGTATTTGATGGAGGAGGGGATTTGGTGATTTCAGGGTTTTCTTTTTCATGAAATTTAGTGACTGCATTCCTGTTGGTTCTGAGGAACAGAATAGTGGATATCCTCTTTATTAAGTAGAGGTGCTAGGACAAGTTGCTGCTTCAGTGCTCCTTACAACTGTTGGATCTTCAGAAGACAAGAAACATTTTCTTTCTTCAGCTTGCAATTCTCTGCTTCCTATTTGTCATTGTCTGAGGCTCAAACTTGCAATTCTCAGCTTTCGATTGCTCAACTGGTTTGTGCAGTTTCTGAACCTGGCATGACTGCTTCTAAAATGCATAATTCACATTGTGCAACCCAAACTGAGCAAATTTAAAGGCCATGGCCTTTGCTTTACTACAAGACAACAATTTAGCCATGTCTGTTAGCATGAAGGAGAGATCTGTGGCTATTTTGTTTCCCAATGTCATGCCAGACAGGATACAGGGAGCTGAAGTGGGTTGAAACTTCTGGATCCTTCAGATGGTCTTTACATTGATCTTTGTTTCTCTCCACTATCATGCACCACACTGATAACTTCTGCTGCAACAAAACAATTTCCCAGCTTGGGATCAATAAAGTAAATCAATCAATCAATCTATCTACAACCCGATTCCAAAAAAGTTGGGACAAAATACAAATTGTAAATAAAAATGGAATGCAACAATTTACAAATCTCAAAAACTGATATTGTATTCACAATAGAACATAGACAACATATCAAATGTCGAAAGTGAGACAT
>JAODOK010000002.1:23381731-23394564 GCA_027576575.1 Netuma bilineata
GACACGTACGGAGCAGCTCGTCTCAATTCAGGTAAGAGCATATTTCATTATGGAAATATGGTGGACTGTTCCTTTAAAAGCCTGACAACCAAATCTGATAGTTCTCTTTTTAAAGAGAACTTTCTTGTTGTGTATCATTTTATAGAAACTCCATCTGTTTGCCATTTATTTCCATTACAATATGCAATGAAGATTGTGTTTACTCCCTAAAGTATCTGTACATGTAAACAGCTGACGAAATTAGTGCATGAAGACCTGAAAATGATCTACCAGACCTCGGAAAGTAGGTCAAATCTGACAGTTGATTCAGGTAGAATGGGTATATATTTATTAGCCAAAAATATTATTTCATGGTGAAAATTAAATTTGTCTGTTTTAATAGTTTTTCAGACTTTTGTCCTTGGCCTGAAAATGTATGAGAGAAACATGCGATTTGACAGTACAAATAGAAAGAGATATGTAAATTTTATATATAGTGAATAATACATTTCATTTATGTAGAGGTAATAGTTCAGGCTAAAAGGAGAAAAAACACCAATGCAAAGTTTTAAGCGATAAACATCACATTTGGGAATTTTTGTAATTTTTATATATAGCTTTTGATAAAATCTCAATTTATCAATAATCTACTAAAGAAAAATATTAAGGTCATTGTATGCAAATATTCAACTATTTTTATGATTTTTTTTAATTTTTTTTATAATGGTACAGTCAGCAACAGAAAATGACCTTTTTAACCTCAAAGTAGGTCAAATCTGACACTTGCTTCTGGTAGAATCGGTACGTTTGAGTTAGTTTACTATTGCATATTATTAGCCAAAATCAATATTTCATCATGAAATGGCTATATTGACCCTTTTTGCAAATGTGCAAAATGCATGAAAATAAAAATTTCAAAAATCAATAAAGACTTCTTTACCAAAGGACCTGTACTGGTCCAGAGCAAATGACAACTTTTGGCACCACTGGTGTGTTTGAACATGTTGAGGTCTTGGTTTTTTAGGAAACAAACTGTTTTCGATTGCGGTCCAGAATGCGTCACTTTCCGCATGACTGGCATCGAAGCTTTTTGCGCAGGAAATGAGCACATCATGTGTTTATATAAAATCTAGGGGGAAATCCTTACATCTTTAGTAGATACTGTAATAAATGAAATGACATTTTCAACAAAAACCACATAAATATGCTCCGTGTCCTTGAAAAATAGGTCATCTTGGGTCAGTGAGCTTCCGTTGTCCATGGCTACCAGCAGTTAAAATTGTGTCAGAAACTGAACAATTTTTGGAAGAATGAATCCCAAAAAGAAGTGTCTTCATCTAGGAAATAGATGAAAACTAATGAAACGCTTCCCTTCAATGAAGGAATGGGCAAAACTATTTAAAAACAACAAACGTGGACCAGTAGTATGTTTGGCAAGGCATACCAATTCAGTCACCCTGTGCTTTTCATTCAAAACTTCAAGCATTTATTATTTTTAAAAAGCAAACCAAGACGTGCTTGGTGATCCTGGGGGGGGGGGGGGGGGAAACTGTGGATGAACAGAGTCAAATGACGATTCCAGCAATCATGTAAAGCCAACAGAAGAGCTACAACTCTTTTACAAATAATTGATTCTGTAAATGGCAATATAACTATACAAGATCAGTGACTGTTTTACCCCCACCCACCCAAGAGACCAAACTCATTTCACCAATTTTCTCACCAAAATTAACCAGTGCATTAGATCCCCTACCTACACATTTCTTCAAACAGGTATTACCAGAAGCAACTGAACCCCTTCTTAAAACATAAATCAATTCTTCACTTTGCACTGGCTATATACCCAAATCTTTTAAATTCACGGTTATCAAACCCCTGATTAAAAACCTGACCTCGACCCCTGTTAGCTGTCCAACAATAGGCCAATATCAAATCGTTACCAGTTTGTTGATGTAAATTTTACAGTAAATTCTGGTGTTCCACAAGGTTCTGTTTTAAGCCCATTGCATTTTTCTTTATATATATGTGCTACCTCGAGGTAATATTAAACATGACATTAGCTTCAACTATTATGTTGACATACAATTGTGTGAAAAATTGCACATTTTTCAGCAAAGTTAGACGAGACACACCAGCATAAATAAAACTAAGGAATGTGTGAAGGACATTAGACACTTGATGATTATTAACTTCCTTCTTCTTAATTCTGACAGGACAGAAGTTCTTGTATTCAACTCTGGATGGCCTTTCTGTTTAATCACGTGGAGCAGTAAAAAACACACCTAGGTGTGATTATTGACTCCAGTCTTTCACCTGAAGCTCATGTAGACAATATTAGGGTAGCCTTCTTTCATCTCAGAAATACTGCTGAGATGAGCAATGCATCACTACACTATGCATAAAAACGAGTTTATGCTTTTGTTACCGCTAGGTTGGATTATTGTAATGCCTTACCGTCTGAATGTTCTATAAGCAAGTTTCAATTAGTTTAGAGAGTATTCTGTAAAGCAGGTTTAACAAACTCTGAGCCTAACCCTGAACTCCGAGTTGAAATGGGAAACTCTGGTTTGGGTTCCAGAACATGTGATCCGAGTTACTTCAATCAATTCACTCAGAGTTGAGCGTGTGTGACGAATATAAAAAGACAGACATCAATGGAGCACTGATACTACAATTCACAATCACCCTACATCCAGGTTTCCCAAAGTGTGGTGCCAACAGACTGCTTATTGGGGATGTACAAGACAAAACATTATAATGGTGGAAGTTAAATAATAATTTTTAAAAATCTAAACTGTCTGAAGTGTTTGCTTTTTTTTTTTTGGTTTGCATGCATTTCAGAATTATAAAATTTCAATGTATTGTAGTCTAATCATTAGACTACAGTAAATTGAAACTACGATATTTTAGACTCTAATGATTACACAGTACATTTAACCAGAGTCTCAAAATTCCCTCCTGATGTACGGCTACGATAATTAATTTAGCTTCAACACAATTCAGGTAAACATGGAAAGGACACACCATGGCTGATAGCTGCTTTAGACTCAGCAGCCTGGAGGAGATGATCAGAAACTACTCAGGGTTTGTTAAAGAAAACTTGCCAGTGAGCAAGTTAGGTTCACAGAGTCAGTTACAGTGGCAACTGATTCAAAGAGTTTGAGTTACCTCTCTTTCTGGAACAGAAAGCCCAGAGTTTCCCCCTCATCTTTGGGTTATGAAACTCAGTTTTCGCTAGACCCACTTTCTGGAATACAAATCAACAATGCAGCAGCAAGGGTCCTTACTAGAATCAGAAGATACGATCACATCACCTCTGGGACCCAATGCAATGTGGACAAGATAATCAAAATCACATGGATTATAAAATACCTATAAAGCATCGAATTGTCTCACACCACAGTACCTGAGCAAACTTGTGGTCTTTTATGATCAACCACACTTATTTCAATCAGAAAATGCAGGCTATTTGTTGGTACCTCAAACAGTGAAGGCTACAGCAGGGGCAGAGCCTTCTCTTATGAAGCCCCACAGTTCACACTTCCAATTAGTGTACCGGACTCAGATACGGTCTCAGAGTTTAAGTACAAGTTGAAAACATTTGTTTAGTCACAACTTTTGTGAATAGCTTATTAGGTGAAGGAGCAGATCTGGAGGGTTCATGACCATAAAGCATTTTGGTAAACTGTGATGTTTGGATGCTGTTTCCCCTTCACTCTCACACGTTCACTCAGGTTTGTTGACAATGGAGTTGCTGGCCACTTTATGTCCCAGGGCACCCTCATGTCTGTGTTCTCCCTTCTGGCTCTCCCTTTTAGTTATGCTGTAATAGTTAGTCTTGCCAGAGTTCCTACTTGCACTTAGCACACAACGTATATTGTTCTTAACCGTTACGTGCCAATGAGTATGCCCAACAATCTGTGGTTCTCACTTCATCTGTTCTCTCTCCACCTCTCTCAAGTTACACATGCTATTCCTGAGATATCAGTGACTGCTTCTGATCTCTGGACCTGCCTGATCCATCTACCCTGATGCCCTACTTCTGGTTGGAGTTCTCATCACCTCCTGATATACCAATGACCCCATCTGCTCTCTGGACCTGCCTGATCCACCCTGATGGCCTACTTCTGTTTGGAGTTCTCATCACGTCACTCCTATTGAGGATGACCCCATACGGACAGCCTAAAGATGCACTTAGAAACCACGAAGATGGGTTTGGACCGCAATTGCTACAAAAAGTTTTGCTATGATGGTTTAGGATTACAATTGCCACAAACAGTCTTGCACTCAAGTCTCCATCAATGAATAGTTGATAACTTCATCAAAATAAACTTCATGTTAATACTATAATGAATTTCCTAGTTACACGATTACACTTTTTGACTATACAGCACACAGTTATATAAGAGAGTTATTTATAAAATCACACTATTCAGTGCCACCAAGATGAGGATGCATTCCCTTTCAAGTCAGGTTCCTCTCATGGTTTCCTCCTCATATTGTCTCAGGGAATTTTCCCTGGCTTCCATTGCCTTCTGGCTTGCTCATTAGGGATAAATTCACATCTGGAATTTATACATTTCTGTAAAGCGGCCTTATGACAATGTTCATTGTCAAAAGTGCTATACAAATAAGAGTGAATTGAACTGAACCAAGTAAATCCCATCCAAATTAAACAGCAGCAGAATGCCTTCTCAAAAATGCCCCATTTATTGAATGTTTTTGATTAGGCAACAGCCAAAGGTTGGTGAAGAACAAGGAAGTGCATCTCCTGTGGACAAAGGATCATCATAGCTGGAGCAGTAAGATGTAAGGGGGGGGGGAGGCTGTCCAGTTTTTGAATCATGCTGATGGAAGGACCTGAATTTGGTGCATGTGACAAATGTTTGCGTTGCACACATTAGGACCAACTGAAATTTGAATTCCACCCTCGAGGCGTTCTGGCTGAACAATGAGAAATCACATCGTGACTGGATAACTGAAAACATGTCAGTGCAAGGTGTCAAGGAAGCCTTTTGTTTATAACCTGCCTTCCTGAGATCAGGTCTTCCTGAGGCTCCTTATTTATTAATTCTGAATCTTGTTCCTAGATAGCTCCAGAATTATTGACATGCTATACACTGTATTTTAGTAAAACGTGTGTTACACTTGACACCTCTGCATTTAGTGTTTTGTGCAACCTCCCTTTGGCACCATAACAGCACCTCCTATAATATTTGAGGAGATTGTAGAATATTAGGTGAGGAATCTGAGACATTCCTCAATAAGGAATCTCTCCAAATCCTGCAAGGTCCTCGGCCCTCTCTTGTGGATTCTCCTCTTCAACTCACCTCAAGTTTTTAATAGGGTTTAGGTCAGGGGAATATGACAATCATCTCAAAAGCTTGATTCCGTAGTCTTTGAACCATTTTTCATTGATTTTGGACAACCTCAAATCATGAAAACTTGGGATGATATGGAAAATGCAAATAAAAAAAAGCTAAATTTACTATGACTCGTATTTCATCGCAGACAGTATGAACGCAAGATATTTAAATGTTTTCTCTGGTCAAGTTCAATTCATTTGTTAATATACATCCATTTCTGCATTTTAGGCCTGCAACACATCCCACAAAAAGCTGCAACAGCGGAAAATTGGGGCTAGTCATCAGTTAAAACAATTAAATAAATTATTTGAAACAGGCAATGTCAAGAAGTGATTGTAATTATGATTTGGTATAAAAATTAGCATCCAGGAAAGGCCTAGTCTTTGAGGAGCAAAAATGGTCCGAGGATCTCCAGTTTGTCAACAAATGCATGAGCAATGATTGAAAAGTTTTAAAACAATTTTTCTCAAAGAAATAGGAAGGGATTTGGATATTTCATCATCTATGGTGCAGGTCATTAAATGATTCAAGGAATCAGGAGGAATTTTGGTGCATAAAGGGCAAGGGCACTAGCCCAAGTTGAAAACCAATGATCTCCGATCCCCGAGACGGCAGTGCATTAAGAACCGTCATTCATCTATATAGATTCAACTTTGTCATTGTTCAGAGTACAGGCACAAAGCCAATGAAATGCAGTAGCTGATATTACCACATGGATTCGGGATTACTTTGGCAAACCTTTGTCAAGCACTACAATGTGGAGTTACATCCACAAATGCCAGTTGAAATTTTACTGTGCAAAAGCATTATCTTAACTGGGTCCAGAAGCGTCATCAACTTCTCTGGGCTCGGCGGCATCTGGGATAGACCATCACACAGTAGAAATGAGCATTGTGATCAGATGAATGAGTATTCCAGGTCTTTTTTGGAAAAACTGGATGCCGTGTGCTCTAGACCAAAGATGAAAAGGACCACCCAGACTGTTACTAGCAACAAATCCAAAAGCCAGGGTCTGTCATGGTATGGGGCTGTATTAGTGCCCTTGGCAAAAGGTAACTTGCAATTCTGTGATAGCTGCATTAATGCAGAAAAGTACTTTGAGATTTGGGAGCAACATATGCTGCCTAGTGTTGTAATCAAGACCACCCATACCGAGACCAAGTCATGACTGAGACCAGAGTGCAACGAGACTGAGACAAGACTAAGAATTTGAGGGGTTGAGACCAATCTCAAGTACTACAACACCAATGCTACCTTCAAGTCATCTTTTCCAGGGATATTTCAACAAGACATTGCAAAGCCACATTACAAAAGGTATGACTGCAGTATAACAGGGTGCCTGTCCCCTCCGTCCCCAAAAGAGAATGCGTGGTGAATTTTGAAATGAAAACTATGAGAACCCAATACTTTTGCGCACCTTAAGACCTGTTTGCAAGAAGAATGGGACAAATTAACACTGGAAATGCGTCATCATACGGTGTCTTTACTCCCTAAACATCTATTAAATGCTGTAAGAAGAAATGACATTATAATGTGATAAATGCTTTACCGTCCCAAGTTTGTTTTTCTTTTAAATATGTTGTAAGAATCAAAATTGAAATAAATGTTTATTCTGAGAAAACAATGAAATTCATGTGGTAAAACATCAAATAATGTGCTGTTCTACTGTTTTGAGTGCAATACAGGTCAAAGATTATTTGCAAATCATTATTTTCAGTTTTAATTTCAATATACCAATCTCAACTTTTTCTGATTTGGGGTTGTATTTGGATGGATTTTTGGATCCTTGTCTTAATGGAAGACACAAATACAACCCAGATATAATTTTTTTGGCAGTGACAAACATTTTATACAAAATCTCCTGGTACTCATCATGCCATGTATCCTAATAAGTTTCCCAGGGCTTTTGAAAAACAGCCCCATAGTACCACAGATTTACTACCATACTCAACAGTCATAATCAGGCTCTTTTCTGTCTAACAATCAATATTTCTTGGCCTAATAAGTTGAATCAGGACCACCGTTCTCACCTGGTTGAACCTCCGGGTGAAGGCCACCACGTTGGGTGCAAGGTTGTGCTTTTCCTTCTTATTCCATCCACAGCTGGCCAACTCCTGAAACACAGTTTGGGGAAGAAGGAAAAAAAAAACAAACAATTAGGCTACTGCCAAGTATCATATGGTATAGTATTATGTGGTTTGATCAGTGTCAAGAATTAATGTGAATCTTATAATATTAACTCTGTGTTTGAAGGACAGTCAGTTTTTACTCTTGCATTAACCCATACGCATCATGTGCTGCACACTAATGTGTTTTATTTATGCTTCTGCTTCTCTCTAGAGTTTAATAGCTACATGCTGGATGGAATAACAAACATCATATTTTAACCAAGGGCAGAGCTCAATCTCTTGCACATCCAGTGCAAAATTCCAATTTATACCAAACCTGGCAACAAAATAGTTATTTGCAACACTCTACTTTGCTAATCAGTGTAGGTTTTACCTCGCATGCTATACTGTGAAGTCTAGGAGCATAACAGTACATAGGCTATATCAGCCTGCAGCCTTACTGCACAAGCAGTGGCTATAATTCAAACTTCATAAAATAGTTTTAAAATCATGATCATTCCATTGAGCATACAAGTGAAAATTCTCAATAGAATGAGCAAACTTCGTCTAAATCATTTACAGTAATGAATGTTTATAATAGTCTGACAATCAGGGAAATATGTGCATTGCATTACTAAACCCAGTGCAAAGTTCAGTTATGGTATAGCACATCGCTTCTGGTGTAATCAATGCTTTGTTTTTGTGACACATGGAAAGGAGGGAGTCACTGGCATACGTCATGGAGACACTCAGAAGCTTTGACATGCATTGATGACTGGATAAAATGGAGCCCTTCTCTAAACTGCACCCAATGCATTGCTGATGACGAGGGCTAACCCTGAAAAGGACTCGTTAAGGCAGTCTTACTAGTGCACTGCAATAAACATCCTGGCCACCAGAGCCTTGAATTCTAGTCCATTGTCATGATGACAAATTAGTAGAACATGGAACACATTACCTTTTTTGAACAACTCCATATCTGCCCAATCTGTTCCAAATCCATCTTATTACAAACGTCTCCACTGCTGTGAAACCATTTGCTGTGATCTCCGTTTTAAAAAATGCTATAAAGTCCCAACTTTATGAGTTATTTTATGGTTCAAAGCCCCATGATAGAGTCTCAGGTTCACAGAAAGTATGGAACTGTTCAACTGGTACAGTTTTCCAGCAGGACTTCAAGCAACACAGTTAAAATAAAGATGGAATTATTCAGAAGTATTTAAGTCATGGTTTCTGGAAGCTGAAATTTCCATATGTTTTAGCCGTTTGCATTTTAATCCTTATTGGGGAAAAAAAAAAAAAAAAAGTGTTAAAACTGCTATTTTAGACCACCCATGTTGCGTCATGATTTGCAGCCCAAACACATTGATTGTGAAGAGAAGTATGTCTTCTAGCCCTCTTCTGATATATAAAATGAACAAATCTTTTGCTTTGTAGAAATCAGCAAAGACCACCAACCATATTATGTCACATTAAACAATGCAACACAGCAGAAGCGAAAATATTAAGTTATAAGATTAGAAAACCTGAATATATATTTACAAAACTTAGTCTTCAAAATTCTCATTAAAACTGCAGAAGGACAGTTTCCTTGATAGGCCTATTTGTCTCAAAATGTACAATGTTAGGTTTAGGAAATCAAGCAAAATATAACATCCTCCTATTGTGCCCACCTAGCCATGACCATCACCTCCAGTGGATTATGAGCTGTATGGCCTCTACTGCTTGTTTTTTTTTGAAGCTACAGTAAATGTCATGTAACTACAATGTACATTTTAATAAACTTATTACTGGTAGTCTCCACTATATATTAAAACAACTAAGATTTTAAATGTAACAGAAAATAAACATGAAAGTTAAAAAAAAAAAAACACACACAAAAAAAAAGATTGATTAATCCTGAACGGCATAACCATGTATATTTCTAAAACTACTAGTGCATGTCAAATAATTAGAATGTCAGGAAAGGTTCAATATTTATCAGTTATTTAAGAAAGTGAAAAGTTAATATATCCTAGACTCATTACACAAACTAAAATGTTTAAAACATTTTCTTTTTGAATTTTGATAATTATGGCCTACAGCGCAAAAGTAAATAAATAAATAAAAATAAAATAAAAACAAAACCCTCAAAAGATGAGAATTTCATTTCAAGTTTGTGGAAAACAGTATAAATACCACGGTCTCAATGCATCAAGAGCCACCACGCACATACATCTTCAGGAAAGGGGCTACAACTGTCGCTGTGGGAGCCGCATTTAAGTTTTTTATATTTTCATTATTTACTCATACTTTCTCTTGTTTTCTGGATTCTGTGAGACTGCACCCTCTTCAGGTGGTGATGGTGCCACTCCATAAATTGCCGCTGGTAGCGCATGACGCGGAAGAAGGCGGGCAGCAGATACAGTCATTGACCTGAACTCGGGGCGGCGCTGGGAATGCTGCTGCAAACTTGGCTGGAGTTTTTATAGGGAAGGCGCTGGAGGGGTTTGTCTTGGCCTTTAAATCGCTGCCTTATTGTACTGCTGAAAAGACTCTTTTGCAAACCATTGCATTTGTTTTTTTTGTATTTTATTTTATTTGTAATAAACTACCGGCAACAGTTAAAAGTCAAATTCTCTCTCTCTTGGATTTATTGGACGCGAGTTGTGAGTCTGACACTGCATCACCTGCTTTCTCCATGAGGTTTAAACGGACAAGAAATTGGAAATAGGAGGATCAACTTAAAGGAAAAAACCTGTTTTTGCCCATACAATTACTATGACCTGGATGACTGAGAATCTTCACAGACATCTTGACCAGTCTTAAAATAAAATCCCAAGTCCTCTATATCTGAGACCAAGACAAGACAAGACCGAGTAAAAATGTGGTCGGTTCTGAGACAAGACTGAGATCTTCAGAAAGCGCTCAAGACCGATCTCGAGTTCTACAACACAACCCCCTGAACAAACGACAAAGTAATCAACAACACACTGCTACAGCAAACTGTATAACAATTCTGTAAATGTTAAATGCAGTTACTTGGACTTGATAAACTTAAAAACAAGGAATAAACAGTAACTGAGACATGTGCAAAAGTTTGGGCACCCTTCTAAGTAACCCTGGTTACTTGGTAACCCTGTTGAGTCTCACTCTCTCTGTCACGAGTCTTTCTGCCCTCAGACTTTCACCCACTCTTCCTCACAGGCCCTTTCTCCTTCTGAGATATTCCCGATTTATCTCACATGCACAGCGTGTTTGAGATCTACACACAGATTTTCAATGATGTTCGAGTCTGGGAGGGTGAAGGCCGTTCCGAAAGCTTCAGCTTGAGTTTCCTGAAGTAACTCATGGCAGAGTGTGAGGTATGTTTTGGATCATTGCGCTGTTCATTTTTTTTTTTTCAGATTCAGGTTTCTTAAGTGATGCTTTAAGGACTCCTTCCAGAACTCGCTGATATCTGCTGGAATCCAGTCTTCACTCACACAAACGCGACAGGTCCAGGCCCATGTTTAACAGCTGGCACAGTGTTCTTTTCATCGAATATTACTGCTGATGTTTCAGACAGTGGAAAGTGCACGCAGGAGAGCTCCGATATGATTTAATAGTCTTCCTTTATTTTTGCATCAATTAGCTTCATTATCAGATCCTCAGTCAGCTCATGGCTGCTGAGACTCAGCACACAGTTTGAGGAGTCAGAGAATTTATGCTGCTCTGGAACATTTTTTCTTAAGGACAGATCTTGACCTGAGTAATGTGTCCTAATGAGTTAATTAAAGGCTAACGAGTTAATTAGATTATAACTGGAATGGTGTCCACACTTTTTCCTCCAAGTGTGTATGGATTCAGTGACATTGTTACCTGTTTACACAACTTTAAAACTTGTGTTTGAGAGTAAACTTGAGCAATTAGGGCAGTGGTGTGTGTGCAGCTGATCTCTGGCCTTCAGGGCGTTTGCACTCACTCTCTCTCTCTCTCTCGTGCTCTCTTTCATGATGCAACAGGATTATTGTGCTTGGAGATGAAACGTTGGGTGTTATGATGGGAATACCGGCACTGTATGGTGGAATAAAACACTCCGAGTCGGCTTTGAGCAGTGCAGCGTGTCCCTCGAGCAGGTAGAAGCGCTTGTCTCCAGGTATTAGTAATTATCCTGACATCAAAAACACACAGAATCGAGAGAGATGGAGGAGAGGAGAGCAGCAGCGGTCATCAGGGATGGATCACTCTTCCCCTGACGGATCGCTCTTTTATTCACTCTCGCTCCTCCTGAGGCCCTCGCTACCTCACAGCCTTGCCAATGTTTAACTGCATTCCAAACCGACCATCCGACCCCGACAAGGCCGAGCCGAGCTCCCAGAAGGCCATGCGCTCAACTGGAGCCAGCACCATGATCATCATGTCGATGCCCCTCGTGTTCTCCGTCTCGGGTGGAACTGTGTCGGTTCTCTGAGGACCAGCAAACACACACTGTGGAGGGAGATGTACACGATTTCTCCACTTTCTCACTCTCTCTCACACACACACACACACACACTCTGCAAGTCAGTGAGGAAGAACATTTACATTTCAGAGCCTTTGGGTTTTGTGTAGAACCTAATCACATGACCATACAGTCATGAATCCCTTCATAAACACAGGCTTAGCAGGTGAAAATTCAAATTTAGTCCAAATTGCTTGAAACTGCTCTCATTGAATTCAGAATTGAACGCAGAACAGACTTTTTACAGAATTAAAATATCGGTTCTTGAGATATTACAAGATTGAAGAAACGGCTGAATTTTTAGAAAACGGCCGTAATATTCTGTCTGAGGATCACATGGTCCAAAATGGGCCTCATTAACCGATGAGATCAAATGTTTTTTCTTCATAACTTTTCTATTTTTCAAGATATTTGCATGGAAATTGGAAGCACATGGATGGTTGTATACTGAATACAAAGTTTGAAAAATTAGTAAAAACAAATTATGCAAATTAGTATTTAATTTGTGTTAATTATGCTAATTAATAAAAATCATTGCACTCAATAAAAAAAGTAATAAATTATTGCTAATCCCCTCTTTGTGCTCTGTAGGCCTTTGTATTTGTCAGTAGGGCCAACTCGCATATGAAAGAATATAAATGATTATTTCAATTAATATTCACAGCTTTCAAGGTGAACTTCGAAAAAACTGTCTGATCCACATCCAATAAACAATTCACATTAACTGAACTGAAACTGACACTCGCGCTTCTGACTTCCGTTTTTTTTTTTTAAATCTCATTCTGACCACTAAGATCTCAATATTTTTCATCAAAACAATTACAGTTCTATTCTAAAATAGTTATTTATTTACAGGAATCAGTTTGATTTGAAAAAATAAGTAGGTAAAGCTCTGAAAACTCACTTCAAAGTCTCCCG
>JAODOK010000002.1:23599822-23612253 GCA_027576575.1 Netuma bilineata
CTTGGTGCACAGTTTGTGATGAAGAATTTTTATGTTGATGATGGCGTTACTAGTGTAGTCAACTCAGAAGATGCAATTAGACTAGCGACAGAGGCGAGAATGCTTTGTGCAAAGGGTGGTCTTCGGCTGCATAAATTCATGTCCAATGACAGTGCTGTTATGGAAAGCCTCCCCGCATCAGAATGAGCTGAGGTGAAGGATGTTGAATTTGCCTTTGATGACATCCTATTAGAACGAACTCTAGGCATCCAGTGGCAAAGAGAATCTGACTGCTTCAAGTTCAGAATCCATGTTCAAGAGCAGTCTGCCACAAGACGTAACATACTGTCCACAGTAGCTTCTGTGTACGACCCCCTTGGGTTCATCGCACCTGTGCTGCTTAGTGGCAAATGAATCCTGCAAGAAATGTGTAAACATGGCATGAATTGGGATGACCCCTTGCCTCCTGCACTTACGCCACGGTGGGAGCACTGGAAAAGGGATCCTGACAACCTGAAAGATCTAAGTATATCCTGCTGCTATATGCCCACTAGTTTTGGAGAAATTGTCAGAGTAGAATTGCACCATTTCTCCGATGCAAGTACTGTAGGATATGGCCAATGCTCATATTTAAGACTCTGTAACAATAGGGGAAACATACACTGCGCACTAGTCATGGCAAAATCAAGAGTTTCCCCCCTGAAAGTGACCACAGTTCCCAGATTAGACCTGACAGCTGCCGTCACCTCTATCAAAGCAAGCAGCATGCTTAAGGCTGAGTTAGAATATGAAATTGCAGGTGAATTTTTCTGGACAGACTCCAAAGTCATACTTGGATATGTCAATAATGACACGCGCCGCTTCCATGTGTTCGTTGTGAACAGACTACAGAGAATACACCTTAGCTCAGAGCCACATCAATGGAAATACATCCTCACAGAAGAAAATCCAGCAGATCACGCATCGAGAGGGTTGACGGTTGATGAGATGTCGGCCTCTAACTGGTTCACTGGACCCAAGTTTTTATTGGAAAAGCAGATTGCTCTCTCTATGGAGATCTCACCAGAGCTGTCAGTAGGAGATCCAGAAGTAAAAGTAGCTCAAGTCCTTAACACAGAGTACAGATCAGCTGGGTCTAACAGACCATTTGTCCAACTTTTGTTCTTGGTCCCGTGCTACCAGAACTGTCGCCCGTCTCCTGAGATGGGTAAAGAAAGACAAATCAAACCACCTTGCCACGGTCACTGAAAGAAAGAAAGCAGAACGTGTCATTGTCAAGGGTCTACAAAGGGAGATATATAAGGATAAAATGAACACAATAAACAAAGGCAAAAATGTACCACAGAACAAGTTGTTTGCTCTTGTTTGCTCTTGACCCCCTCATAGGAGAAGATGGAGTGTTTAAGGTGGGAGGGAGGCTCGGCAACTCTGCATTGCCTTATGCCTTCAGACACCCTATAGGTCATACCTAAGAGCCAACCCATAACCAGAATGATCATTGCAGACTGTCATGAAAAGGTCAAACACCAAGGCAAAGGATTCACAATGAATGAGATAAGAGCAAACGGATTTTGGATACCAAGCATGAATAAGGTCGTGGCATCTTACATTCGACAGTGCATCATCTGCCGAAAACACAGGAGACCCACAGAGGAACAGAGATTGGCTGACCTGCCATCAGAAAGAGTAGACCCCTCACCGCCATTTAGCTATTGTGGAATGGACTGTTTTGGCCCTTATCTTGTTAAACAAGGGTGCAACACTCACAAAAGATATGGCCTTCTTTTCACGCGCTTCTGTTCTCAGGCAATCCACATTGAGATGCTGACTGACTTGTCGACAGATGCCTTTATCAACGGGCTGCGCTGCTTTATTGCTATACGCGGTACAGTTAGGCAAATAAAGTCAGATCAAGGGAGTAACTTCATTGGAGCCCGAAATGAATTGCAAGAGTCACTAAAGGAACTTGATCAAGAACGAATAGCTGCTTTCCTGTCTGACAAACAGTGTTACTGCATCATGAATGCTCCTCATTCAAGTCACGCTGGAGGAGTGTGGGAGTGACAAATAAGGGCATTAAAGGCTGTACTGAACACCACACTCTCGCTCTCACCAGGAAGGATGGATGATTCTTCACTCCGTGCTTTCTTTTATGAAGCAATGGCAATAGTGAACAACAGGCCCCTCACTGTCACAAATTTAAGCGATCCAAATAGCCTAGAGCCCCTTACACCAAACCATTTACTTACCCTTAAGTCCACAGTAGCATTGCCCCCACCAGGCAAGTTTACCAGTGAAGACCTATATACATGCAAGAGGTGGCGTCATGTGCAGTTTCTAACTGAGCAGTTTTGGAGTCGCTGGCGCAAAGAGTATCTTGCCAATATTGCCATTAGACAACGCTGGCATGTACCTAGGAGAAATCTACAAATAGGTGACATAGTGATGGTTAAAGATGAGGACTTACCAAGAAATGAGTGGCGGCTTGGACGAGTCTTAGAGACTAACGCAAATAAGGATGGGCTTGTCAGAAAGGTTAAAATTAGGTTGGGGGACAGAAACCTGAATCACAAGGGTGAGCGTGTATGCAAACCATCAATAGTTGAACGCCCTATACAGAAACTAGTCTTATTAATGGAGACCTAAAAATTAGCTTAGTATCTGCCACTAATTCTCTTTACCTAAATGTGTAGGTTTGAAGACTCAGGAGGTAAAATGGACCCGTGGTTTAAAAGGTCACTTTATGATTTACAAGGTCATTTAATATGTTAAAAACAGGTCATTTCATGATTTAAAAGAAGCTAATAGATGATTTAAAGGTATTTAATCTGCACTGTGTTAAAAATGTGTTTGAACAATTCATGATTTAAGATGTATGTATGGTGTATACTTTAAATGGGTTGTTTGCTGTTACATTGTTATGTAATGCTTATCCAGGGTCATTTTCTATTGAAATCATTCATTCCTGTTGTGACATGAACTCCTGACTTGGTGGGAGTGTAGATGACCCTGTTAATTACACTTTTGAGTTTGTTCATTTGAACCTATTAGATATAGAAAAGGACTTTTATTGAAGTATTGAAGAACATTAATGTACTTGCAAGAAGGACTTATCAATTTAACGTGTATTGCAACAGAGACTTTTATTTTGATATGTGCACTTTAGAGAAAGAAAAACGAGACTTATTAGGGTAAAGCTGCGCATTAGCGTTTAACTTTTAAATGATAGCACACCTTGCTGATAGGGTCACCAAGCTCTTATGGTGTTTGAAGGGTGTCCCAGTGTTTATGGTGCCAAAATGAAACGTATTTTTATAGTTTAAGGTTACAGTAAAAGGCTTTTAGTTCTTCAAAGATGCATTTTGTAACTGTATTTACCTTTGAATTGAATTTTGTAATAAACACCGCTTTTGACATCAGTTTTTGAGCCATCTATCAGTGGAGGTAGCCACAGTGAGGCATAGACCACCTACACGAGCCAGGAGAAAAAACTCAACAGTTTCCATCTGAGTTTCCTGCGATGCATTCTGCACATCCAGTGGCAGGACAAAGTGTCCAATACTGAGTTCCTGGAGTGAGCCAACATGAACAGCATGTTTGCCATTCTCAGAGAGAGGCACCTGAGCTGGCTTGGCCATGTCAGGCAAATGGAACCTGGACGCATCCCCAAAGACCTCTTGTATGGTGAACTTGCAGAAGGCTCAAGACCAATTGGACGCCCATGCCTGCGCTACAAGGATGTCTGCAAGAAGGACATGAAACTGTGCAACATCAATGTCACCACGTGGGAGAACCTTGCAGAAGACCGTCCAGCCTGGTGCCTTGCTGTGAGAGAGGGTGTACAGACAGCAGAGGAGGTGAGAAACAGACCTTGCTCAGAAGAGAGCTAAGTGCAAGGAGAAGCAAAGTCAGCCACAGCAGGCATCAAATTTCAAGTGCAGCAAGTGCAATAAAAACTGCCGCTCGTGAGTCGGACTACATAGCTACTCGTGGAAATGCAACTAGATCTATATATTAGAAAGTGAAAATTTAATATGTTCTAGAATCAGTACACATAAACTAAAACGTTTCAAGCATTTTTATATTTTAATTTTGATAATTATGGCTTATGGTGCAAAAAGAAATCTCAAAATATTAGAGAATTTCATTTCAAATTTGAGTAAAACAGTATAAATACTGTCTATCTCATGGTCTAGTTCAGTACACGCAACTAAAAATGATGGGGAAGCCTACTGACTTGACAATTGTCCAGAGGATGACCATCGACCCCCTCCACAAGGATGGTAAGCCACAGAATGTCACTGCTGAAAAAGCTGGCTGGAAAAGGTGCAAAAGCAATAGGGATGACTGCAGACTTGAGAGGAGTGTCAAGAAAAGTTAATACAAGAACTTGGGAGAGCTTCATAAGGAGTGGACTGTGGCTGTTGTCTCACCTACAAACAGTTAGTGGACATGTTCTGCTGTGTGTTCGAGCATGCACTTGAAGGCAATGAGATCAGTGAAAGTCCACTGGGTATGTGGCAGGGGTCATGATGTGCTGCTGTATATGCACTTGAGTTCCAGAAGCTCTCTGCAGGAAGTTGATGGAATAAGCCCATGGTAAAGGCCATCTTCTGCCATGGACTCAATGCAGACATCCTCACAGAGCTTGCCTGCTGTGATGACCAAGTCACCCTTGATGACATTGTTGATTTCACCATTTGCCTGGATCAGCTCATTCAATGCCAATCCAAAGTGTCAGGTGTTGCTTGTACCACAGCTCCGCCTGCAAACTCAGAGCCCATGCAGATCGGCCACACCCGGTTAAGTGTCACTAGAGAAGCGATGATGTGAGGGCCAGTGTTTTTACTGTGCTGACGCCAAGCACCTCATCTCCAGTTGCCCACTATGCTGAAAGACCCCAGCCCAGAAGGAAGGCAGAGAGAGAGCCCCTGTGGCCTCTCACCCAGCTCCTGTAAATTAGTTCCTATCTCTCACTCACAAATCATTGATACTACTGGTGCAGATAGAATACTCAGGCTCCCTTTCTGCCCTTACAGCACTGATGGACTCTGGGTCTGCTGGAAACTTCATTGATTGTCATATGGCCAAAAGACTTTAGATCTTATTGGTCCTCCTATCCAAGTCTCTTCCCATTCACACCATTGATGGTGGACCCATTGGCACTGGCACTGTCACACACTGCACTCCATCACTGGTGCTCCATGTCAGCACCCTACACAAGAAAACCACCAGCTTCCTGTCACTTGCACACTTGCTCACCCCATTGTACTAAGCATGCTCTGGACGGAGCAGCATGACCCAGACAACACTTGGACCAGATGGGAGATCATGCAGTGGTCACCGCACTGCCTCGAACACTGCCTGCAGTGCTCCCACCACAGTGGAAAGTCCAAAAACCATGGAACAAATTCACATCCCTCAGGAGTACCACACCCTTAAGGAAGTATTCAGCATAAAAAAGGCCAGTGGTCTTGCACCACATCGGCCATACAATTGCGTCTTTGACCTGTTACCTTGCACTTCTTCCCCATGCAGTTGCATCTATCACCTGCCCCTCTCAGAATAACAGGCTGTAGCAAAGTACATGCAGGAAGTGGTCATCCATGGTTACATTTGACCCTCCACTTCACCTACTTCAGCGGACTTTTTCTTTGTTGAAAAGAAAGGTGGGGGTTCTATGTCCATGCATAGACTATTGAGCGCTAAATCAGATCTCTGCCAAGTACCCATATCCTCTGCCTCTTGTGCCCTCAGCCCTGGAACAGCTAAGCTCAGCCAATATCTTCTCTAAACTGGACCTCAGGAGCACCTATAATCTTGTGCACATCCATTCAGAGGACAAGTGGAAAACCACTTTTAGCAACACCAGCAGTCATTATGAATACATTGTAATGTCCTATGGGCTGTCTGGCACCCCCTCTGTCTAACAGTGCCCAATTAATGATGTGCTCCAGGACATACTGGGAAAATCTGTGATCGCTTACATTGATGATATCCTGATCTACTCCTCCTCACTGGAGGAGCACATCCTGCATGTCAGACACATCCTGTTGTACCTGCTCAAGAACCAGCTACATGTCAAGGGAGAGAAATGCGAGTTTCACATCTCCACCATCTCCTTCCTGGGGTACATCATTAGCCCTGAGGGAATCACTATGGACCCCTCCAAGGTCACCACTGTCATGTCTCGGTCCATTCCACAGTCTGTCAAGGACCTGCAATGCTTTCTCAGATTTGCAAACTTTTACCGATGCGTCATACAGGAGTTCAGTGGCATCACCATGCCCCTGACTTCCCTCCTCAAAAAGGGGACCAAGAAACTGACCTGGAACCCATTGGTTGAGGTGGCTTTCATGGCTCTCAAGAGTGCGTTCACTTCAGTGCCCATCCTTAAGCATGCAGATCCTGAACAACCCTTGATGGTGGAGGTGAATGCCTCAGACACAGGAGTTGGTGCCATACTGTTTCAATGTTTTGGGGAAAAGCCAAAACTATAGCCAGTTGTCTTCTTTTCAAGGAAACTGTCTCTGCTAAAAAAAAATATGATGTCGGCAACCAAGAACTCCTGGCTGTCAAGCTGGCCCTGGAAGAATGGAGGTGCAAAGCACCCATTTGTCATTAGTTAGAAGGTGCAAAGCACCCATTTGTCATTTTACTGGCCATAAAAATCTGGAATACCTGTGAACTGCTAAGAGGCTGAATCTGAGAGACTATGAACCCAGGTGGCTCTCCTCTTTAATGTTTCCATTTCACTCTGTCTTACCATCCTAGCTCCCACAATACCAAGACAGACTCCATGTCAGTTCTTATGCCTGATGCCCCTGCCCAGTCTATGTATAGCCTTCAAAACAGCTGAACACCAGAAACTTTGGAATTCCGGAAGATATAGTTAGTGACTGGGGTGTCCCATTCATCTCCCAAGTCTGGAAGGCCTTCATGAATAAGCTGGACTTTGCTGTGAGCCATCAGGCTATCATTCCCAAGCCAATGGCCAAGTTGGGCGGGCCAATCAAGAAATTGGCACCTTCCTTTGTATCTTTTGGTCAGACAATGAGGAATACTGGTCACATTTTCCTCCCATGGGCTGAATATGCACAGAACACTCTGCTACCCAGCTGACACCCTTCCAATGTGTGTTAGGCTTCCAGCACAACTTGTTACCCTAGAACAACACCCCCACAGACCTCTGGGCTATTGATAAATGGTTTCAAAGGAGCAAGCAGGTATGGGAAGCTGCACACCAATGTATCGACCAAGTCACTCAATGACACAAGGAAAACACCACTCATCATCAGGGTGAAATCCCGAGTACCAACCTGGGGACAGAGTGTGGCTGGCCACCAAAGACCTTCAGAACCAGGCCAGCTGTAGAAAGCTAAGATCCCACTACATCAGACCCTACAAAATCTGAAAGAAACTCAACAAAGTCACCTACCGCTGAGAGTTACCCCAGCACAGTTGCCTCTCACCCTCCTTCTACATCTCAGAGCAGATGTGTGATGAGTCTCTGAGGCATGCTTTTGACCAAATGAAAGTAATTGATGGCCAGAAACTCCAGCCAAATGTTGCACTTTCCTTTCTGTACTTTTCCATTGTTAAGGATAGGCTATATCGAGTGACACAGGACATTCAGATTAAGTAAGAGACGACACAGTAGTTGGTCTGGAAAAGCTATAGGGAACTTTTATTCCATGGCTGGGTATCTAGGTCAACATAATCCCATGGCTGGGTATCTAGGTCAGGACAAAACACTAAACTGTCTCATAGGCCATTTCTATTGGCCAGAGATTCGTGCTGATGTCTGCAGGTGGTGTGTGACTTGTTGCGAATGCCAGCTGGTAAATTCAGCAGCCATGATAAAAGTGCCACTGCATCCATTATCAGTAATTTAGATCCTCTTCAAAAGAATTGGCATAGATCTTGTCAGGCCATTAGATCAATCAGCACAGGGGTATTGTTTTGTGTTAGTCATAGTGGATTATGCAATGCCATACCCAGAAGCAGTGCCTCTTCACAATAACTCTGCATGTAGTTTTGCAGAGGCACTCTTCTGCATTATCTTTGGAGTTGAGATCCCAAAATAAATTTTGACTGATCAAGGCACTACTTTTATGTCATGTACACTATGTGAACTGTATGAATTATTGGGAATTAAGTTGATTCATACCAGTGTTTACTGGTACCTCTACCAGGTTTTCCCCATTTGAATTGCTGTATGGGTGCAAGCCCCATGGCATCTTAGATGTCATTAAAGAAAATTGGGAGGATGGACTTTCTCAAAGCAAAAGTGAAATTCAGTATGTCCTTGACCTGACTCCAAGCACTGAGTCACATAACCCAGGAGAATTTGCTACAGGCACAAGAATGTCAATCCTGCCTGTACAACAAAGGGACACAGCTAAGGGAATTTGTACCAGGAGATAAAGTGCTTGTTTTACTTCCCACATCAAGTTCAAAATTACTTGACAAGTGGCAAGGACCCTTTGAGGTCACAAAGCAAATTGGGGAAATCAACTATGACATGCATCACCCCTGTCTGTGCTCCTGACCTCAAATTTACCACCTCAATCTCCTGAAACTGTAAAAGAGGAGGTTCCTGTGACTCTGGTGATAGTAGTTCTGGAGAGGGCGGAGCTGGGACCAGAGGTAAGTCCAAAAGGTGTGACCTAATTCACCTGGATCCCCTGTGGATACCACCTCTCACTGTTCCAGAGGGCACAGGTTATGAGGTTGCAGGAGGAACTCTGTGATGTGTTTTCACCCTTCCTTGGTTGCACTGACCTCATAGAGCACCACATAGAGACTCCCCTGGATGTGGTGGTATGCAGCCTCCTGTATTGGCTTCCAGAGCACAAGAAAAATGTGGTTCAGGATGAACTCAAGGTGATGCTTGATATGGGAGTAATTGAGGAGTTGCACAGCAACTGAAGCAGCCCGGTGGTCTTAGTTCCCAAGACCAATGGGACGGTCCAGTTCTGTGTGGACTATAGAAAAGTCAAACCAGTGTCTAAATTTGATACATATCTGATGCCTCACATTGATGAACTGCTCAATCAGTTAGGCACGGTTCACTTTTACTGTATTTGACAAAGGGATATTGGCAGATCCCTTTGACTCCATTATCCCATGAAGAAACAACCTTTTCCACTCCATTTGGTTTACTCCAATTTGTCACCCTTCCATTTGGGTTGTTTTGGGCCTGAGTGATGTTTCAGCATCTCATGGACTGAATCCTCTGTCTCCACAATGCGTATGCTGCTGCTTATTTAGACCACATTATTATTTATAGTAATGATTGACAGGGGCATTTAAGGTACAACATCCAAGAGCTGTCCTGAGGTCACTGAGGCATGCTGGGCTCACAGCAAACCCAAAGAAGTGTGCAATTGGATGGATGGAAGTACGATATCTGGGCATCCACTTGGGTCATGAGCAGATGCTCAAATTGATAAGACTGCAGCAATTGCAGCTTGCCCAGGACCTAAGACCAAAAAGGGGGTGAGGCAGTTCCTGGGGCTGGCTGGTTATTGTAGGTGGTTTGTGCCTAATTTTTCTGATGTCATCAGCCCACAAACTGACCTCACAAAAAGGGGGATCCAGATCCAGCCCAGATCCGGTTGTGTGGGGGCACACTGTTGCATTCTCCTGACTTTTCTCTCCCTTTTGTTTTGCAGACCGACATGTCGGACAGAGGGCTGGGGCAGTTTTGTCCCAGGTGGTGGAGGGGGAGCTCCTGGTGCTGTACATGAGCCACAAGCTCTCAATGAGAGAGTCTAAGTATAGCATCATCAATGAGTGTTTGGCCATCAAATGGATGGTCCCCAATCTCTGGTACTACCTGTTAGGATGCCTTTTCACCCTCTGTTCTGACCATGCCCCATTCTAGTGGGTCCACCACATGAAGGATGCCAATGCATGGATCACTCTTTGGTATCTGGCCCTTCAGCCCTTCAAGTTTGAGGTGGTCCACAGATGGTGCACAGATGATGGTGGCAGATTACCTATCCTGCCTGGGGGGGGAGTCAGCTGCAGGCTGGACGGCTCCCCGGCCTGAATTGGGTGGTGGGGGTATGTGACAACAAGGGTGTGGTCGAACTTCGGCTGTGAATGGCAAGGAGTCAGGTTGAACCAGTGGGTAACATGATGAGTTACACCTGTGTCTAATTACTGGCTGCTATTAATGTGTGTCTCTGTGTATCTTTCAGGGATAGCCAGTAATGAGAGAGAGAGAGAGAGAGAGAGAGAGAGAGAGTGCGTGCTGTGTGACCCCTCATGTGTCTCTGTCTGTAGTGTGTTTGCTAGATCACTGAAAAGTGAAATTTGAGAATAAACACACCTGTTCTGAAGCCTGCCTTTCAGTTCCTCATTATCCCACCTCACTGAACCATTACAATGGCCATTAAGTGAAGCACCTACAGCCCTTTAAAGGCTAAGGCATACTGAACCTGAACCTATGAATGTAAAAAACATGAGCAATGTAACTATAACAACTTTGTGTTTGGGATAAAGAGGAACTGGGAGGCAGGCTTCAGAACAGGTGCGTTTTTTTCTATTTCTCACTTTTCAGTGACTGCTGACACATACATCCATACACCACATGTGTTGGGGTACTCAGCTCTCTCTCTCTCATTACTGGCCATCTGCAAGACATACAGAGACACACGTTAATACACAGCCAGTAATTAGACACAGGTGTAACTCATCGCATGTTACCTGCTCTTTCAACCTGACTCCTTGTCATTCATAGCCGACACTCGGCCACACCCTTGCTGCCACAGTAACATCTCTAAACACTAAAGCAACCACAGGTCTAGCACTGCTCATCCCCATACTGTATGTTTCAATAACAAAATTGCACACTGTCCATGTAATTTTTCTCCTCTAAACTCTCTTACCATCCAGTGTCTAATTTGAATGGTTAGTTTTCTCTATGCTGATATCGCCAACATTTTATTTTCCCCACAGAAATTAGTTTTTAAAACATTATTCTACTATATTGTAAGAAGGCATGAATACACTTGGTCTAATGTTTTTGCATAAAAATTTTCTGCTCACATGTACTAGGTGAAGCCATGGCCTAATGTTTAGAGAATCAGCTTTGGGACCAAAAGATTATGGCTTCAATTCCCTGGACCAGCAGGAATGGCTGAAGTGCCCTTGAGCAGGGCACCAAACCCCCAACTGCTCCCAAGGCTGCTCTGGGTACATTGTACATCGCTCTGCATAAAAGCGTCTGTTAAATGCCATTAATCTAATGTAAAAAATGGCCAATGTGATCTACTTAGTTTTTAGCCAGCCTCCGAACTTCACAGAACTTTGTCATATACCTATTTATTTGAACTTTTCTGCTCACATGCGCTAATATAAACTGTTAGCCATTTCTATTAATAATGTTTGAAACATTGAGAGGTTTAATAGGAAAATGCTAGTTTAATTGTGCTAACTACCTAGCCATAGAGCAACCTTGCTAGCTGTATTATTTCAGTATTAACTAGAAGGGCTCTTGGTGGAGTGCACACCTCCGTCAAGCCACATACTCAGATTTGTATCAAAATCTAATCAGTTGTTCATTGGCCCATGGCCCACCTTTTCTCAAAATTTCATAAAAGTTCATTCACTACTTTTTGAGTTATGTTGGGAACACAGAGAAAAAAAAATCCAGGATCCACATCCATGCCTGGATTTGCATCAAAATCTAGTCAATTGTTCCTTGGCCCATGGCCTACCTTTCCTCAAAATTTCATCAAAACCCATTCACTACTTTTTGAGTTAGGTTTGGAAAAACAAAGAAAACACAAACAAACAAACAAACAAACAAACAAACAAATGAAGGCAAAAATATAACCTCCTCTAAAAAAGTTGGCAGAGGTAAAAATATCCAGAGAGCCAGCTATTAAGTCTCTACTATGTAAACTCTGGCTCCAAATTTGACAACATGGTGGAGGAATTTTGGCTTCATTTCTATAGAACGGAAGGGCATGGTGCCACCATCCATTTTTTTAAACAGTCACTGGGTTTAACCAACATATATATGCATTCTTTGGGCATACAATTACTGACTGCAGCGTATCTGTTGCTTGTCATGTGTCAGTGGAAAGAGACCAGCATAGGCTTGCTGCTGCTAAGATATTATTTAGGTGGTGGATCATACTTAGCACTGCACTAACAGTGACATAGTATTGGCATGGGAGTGTGTTTGGCACTGGCATGTGTTTATGAGTCATAGTTGCATTGTCAAGTCAAGTTAAGTTTATTTTTATAATGCTTTTAACAATAGACATTGTCACAAAGCAGCTTTACAGAATTCTAATGACTTTAAACATGAGCTAATTTTATCCCTAATCTATCTCCAATGATCAAGCCTGTGGTGACAGTGGCAAGGAAAAACTCCCTCAGACGACATGAGGAAGAAACCTCAAGAGGAACCAGACTCAAAAGGGAACCCATCC
>JAODOK010000002.1:23626374-23638769 GCA_027576575.1 Netuma bilineata
GCTGGGATAGGCTCCAGCTTGCCTGTGACCCTGTAGAACAGGATAAAGTGGCTAGAGATAATGAGATGAGATGAGATTTTGTAAAATTGAATGAGGTCACTTTGTTTAGTTTAGCAACTTTCAGTTCATCCAATCTAATACCATCTGTATGTTCCAGGTTTCATGAAAAAGAAGTGTTTTTAAACATTTTGTTCAGTATTGAGTACAATTTCTTGCCACAAATTCTTGTCACTGGGTGTCAAACTGAAGATTATCCCTTTTTTTTTGCAACATTGCTTCCAAAATTATAATCGACTGGAAAATAAAAGTCAGTGGTCACTGGATCTTTTTTTTTTTTTACAATGAGCCAACAGGAGAGTAGAAATAGGAGTAGGTAACAAAGATGTCAGGAAATCATAAAATAGTTATTGGTAAAATATCTATCAATGGAGTAAAATAATTAAAAAAAATTTAAGTTGACAGATTTACAGTCTACAGAATAGTTAGTAATGTTGCCCGCAAGTCCATAGTTTTATAATTAAATTCTGTACAAAACCTCCTGCTAAATAAGATGGAATGGCTTGAACTTTATATTTATTTTGTATATAAAGGCTTCTCATTTTCAGTTATTACATTTCTATCACAGTCAAGCTCTAGAAGGCCAGCCAAACTCATTGTATTAGCTCAAACCAGATAATCTAAAAATCAATCTTTGTTAAGCCAAATCAAGAGAAATAGGCTGTTCTGCGAATGCTACAATTAACCTTACCACCAGACTTAAGAAAAAGTTCACATTTTCTCCCAACTGGTAGTTAATTATTAACTCTGGCATTTGAGAAGAGATACCAAGAAATCAAGAAGTTCTAACCTTTGGAAAATGGGCAAGAATATAGACTATTAATATAAGGTATATTTTAGATGTTTAGGGGCTAATATACAAGTGATCAAAAGGTGAGAAGGTGAGAGGAAAGGTGAGTGAACAAATGATCTAAAGAGCCATCACTAAAATGTCAGTGATCGAAAGAATCAGGATTCAGTTCAATTAAACCATTAATTTTGTATTGTAAGAAGGGGACAATCTATTGCTCATCAGTAATATGGCTAAAAGAAACTAAAAACCAATAGGCTTAATAAAGTAAGATAGGTTAACATTCACCTTCTACATGCAACTTATGAGGCATTCATCGCAGAACACATACTAAGGTTACGTGTACATATTAAAGCTCCACAGTACCCCTTACGCTTGCATACTGTCACTCCCAACCTATAATATTTCAGTGGGGGTCAGGGTGGGTCAAGCAGGTGACATGGTTAGAGCCCTGTGTATTTTAACCAATGAAAACAAGTCATTATCAGGTCAATCACCCAAGGTCAGCTAGCTACACTGATCCCCAAGGCTAGCCATGTTGTCATTTAGCTAGATCTGTTAAAGAAGCATTTAATAGCCAGGCTGGGAGAGAAAAGCTAAGCAGTGGTCCATCGAGAAGGCACAAGGGCTTAAATAATTGAGAAGTCAGCAGATTGGATTTTGGCAGATTCGTTGTTTTGCATTGATTGTGTGGAGTTAATCCTTTTTAGTGCCTGGCCTGGACATGAGCCCCTCTTGCTGGAAAAACAGTTCACAACCCTGTGTCACATGACTAATGAGCCAGTAAAAAAAAAAGACCGGTCAATCAACTTGGGAGGCACGGCTAAATCACCTGTAACGATTAGCCATCTGACACTATGCGCTAATAAATTATTCCACTATTTTGTGTTTGAAAGTGTGTGTTGGGGTCAAAATGTCAGCAGAACAGCCATGAGGAGCTGAAATAAATAGCCTGATAAATGGATTTTCTTTTAACAAATGCAAAACTCCCTTTTCTTTTTAAATGTATTTGCCTGAGAGAAATACTGCTGCACATTTAGATTTCAACTCACTGTCAAAAATCTGTGTTTTAAACAAAACAAAACAAAAACAAAACATACCCTAAGAAAATTCCTTTATTTTGACTGTGCTGTATCATTAATAAAACCTCTAACCAGGATGACATTTGGAGAGGCAAGTTAAGCAGTACAAGACAGCAGTGGCTTTCTGTGAAGGGAGAAAATGGACCACTTATTGGTGGTATTAAGCCTGTGCAATAAATAGAAAGTACATGACAGGGTTTGCACTGATTCCAGACCCCTGCTAGCTTGGGTGTGCGGTTATTGCCTGTTGGCTTAAATATTTACTGTGGACCAATGCATTTGTGCCTGCACTACCTAAGATTTACTAGTTATGCTGAGTGCTGTCAAGATTATCAAGGGTGATATATAGCAGGATGGAAGCTCACTGTTCTTCAGTGTTAAGGTATATGCAATGGCCTATGTATTTTCACACAGTCCTCTCTTATGTCAGCAGAGACCTGCTCCAGTAGAACACTATCTGATTTAATCTGTGCATTTATATAACATAATGGTAAAATAAGGTCACTGAGGCTGTGAAAAGCTTTTTCATGAATTTAGTATTATGCCTGTATTGTAAGTCACACTCAAGACCATGCGTTTACCACTGATCATGACATGCTAAGAACTTATTGACATATTTATATTTATATTTAACATCTAGAAAATAAAAATTCTCATTAATCGATTTTCATTCAAAGGGAGCTTAGCATTTAGACAAAAAGATGAAGCAGTCCATTAAGTGGCTGTGTTTACCAGTATCACTTTACAATGGGTTCCAAAGCTAGGAAAACATTAACAGCAGCTATTACATTCGCTTATTTGACAAATAAAAACATGGATGAGTTGTTTCAGGAACACATAATTATACTCTTTAAGGGAAACCAATTTTTAGCTATAAAAGGGGACAATACGTGGTTAATTTAATTATAGCCGGTGGTTTACAAGATAAACATACAGAGGAATAATGGAGGACACTGGTATTCAGGAAAGCCATCTCCAATATAAAAAGGTATGCTTTTTAAATAATAAATATTTGTTTTGAAACCCATACTGCTTTAGCTACCCAATAAGATCTACTAGCTTTTATTTTTGACTGGTACTAAGCTAATGGTGACTATATAGAATTATGTCTTTTAGGATCTTCCATTCAAGATCATTTGAAAAACAATGTTTAAATCTTTTTTGAGAATTTGCACAGATAAAATTACAACTCAACAGGTTACAGAAAAGTAAAGCAATGATGTTTCAAAGGTTCCTGTTACAGCCCCTAAATTATAACTACCCTTTTTCTTCATGAAGTTACAGTACAGCTTTAGTCAGTCTATTCCTGGCTTCGTTCCAGGGCTAGATTTCTTAAAGGGCAGCACATGAATTTATGAATATGTGAGAGCTGAGGTTAAGCTGATGAAACTTAGTTCAACTTCATTTAAATCTTCATGCACAGCTGCAGAGAATTTATTAAAGCTAATTTGTTCAAATAAATTACTACCTTTCACTGTGGTAATATATGCTACTTTGCAAATCAGACTTACTTTATCTCTTGGCACATTACAAGAAAACAGTATTTCAACATATATAAATATGGAATGTATAAATTCAAATATGTATTACTCATTTAAAAATTGTACTATTGATAAATAACCAGGTCTTCATACCTTCTCATGAGGCATGTACAAATGTACGTACTCATGAGGTGTAAAGTGTCTGGGAAAGGTGAGGAGAGAGGAGTGAGAAATTAGCCGTAGGCTGTCTTAAAGGTTTAGGTTGCTGGCATGTGTTAGCCTCTGAGGTCACAAGCACTACATGAATGGCCTTTGGGCCTAGTGTCCTGTTCCTCAGATCAAGCCATCTGCCTTCAGTGTGTACAAAAAAAGTACTAATAATGACCATACCCAAACAGAGAGAGAGAGACAGGGAGACAGACAGACAGAAATAAAGAGAGCAAAAGAGAGCAGAAAACAACAACTCACTTAAAAGTGTCAGACGTTGGTTAAAAACTCCCAATAACAGTGAACCACAGGCAATAAAAGCTATGTAGATGAAAACAGCACTTCATTGCCTTGGATCTCATTTGGACTTGCCGTGAACCCAAAAGATTAGACCCAGGCTATAGAATCCTGACTATGCCAGACTGAGGAGAGGCCCTGAGTGTCTCTTACCCAGTTTGGACTTAATAGGGCTAAGGAATATGCGGTTTTGCTCTGTTCCAGATAATTCAAGGACTGGAAAAATAGCAGCAATGAAATACAAGCTTGAGGGTCTGTGTAATTAAAGAATACAGTACAGAAGATATAAAAACATGTTTTTCTTTTTTAAAAAAACTGTTTATGTATTTGAGAGGATGATAAAAAATCCCTTTCATCCTTCCTTATTTACTGGATTATTAATGCTCAAGGTAGGACAGGCCAATAGAGTATTTCACCACAAATTTAGGACTTTTGATATTGAACAGCTTCATTGATTGTCAGGTGTGAAGCTGTGCACCTAAGAGGTCACTGCAGAGAATTTATCCAGTCAGTCATTTAATAAGTCTAATAAATTCCCCATGATACATGGAGCTTTCTCTTGGTTAGGAGCATCTGGATTGGGGTGGGGTCAGGGTATAATGCATGTGGAAAAAGAGGGAACAAGTTAATTTAACAAAAATATTATCACAGGGCGAATTTCCTATGAGGTACCAGAATTGCAGAGGACCTGGAGAGAGAATGTGTGAAATGTCAAAAGGTCTGCATGTGTGTGTGTGTGTGTGTGTGTGTGTGTGTGTGTGTGTGTGCGTGTGTGTATTAGATTGTGTCTTAATCAAGAGATGTTTGCCTTCTCAGGCTACCTCTCTAATTATATATCAAGCACTCTAGGAAGAGGAGATTCAGCACCAGTCACTGACCAGTGACAGAGGTCTTTATTCATTTATACACCCACTGTATGGTGAAAATTAGATACGCTCTCATTTCTGACACTTGAACCTGGTGCCATAGAGACTGTGTTATTGATGACAACATGGATCACCTGCAAAAATGAAGCTTTCTGTCTGGAGAGGCTGAACTCAAATATAACACAAAGAACGTGTTATATTTTGAGAAAATAGGACTAAGGCTAGCACTTGAACTAAAACTCGAGCTTAGGTAAATAGAAATGCCAGAGCCAGCTTATATTGCAACACTCTGATGGGAGTTATTTTTGCTTATTAGATAAACATTATATTCTATGAGCACATCACATACGTGTGGTGGTCTGAGAAACCCCTTGGGTGTTGCTGTGGCTGAATTCTGGGAAACAGCCTAAAATAACAAAAAATCTGGTTTTGACCAAAATTGAGTTTTCAACTCTGTTTTAAGGAAACATAAAAAAAATTGACAAAAATGATAAACATTTTTGACCAAAATGAAACTTTTGCCTACTTTCTAACCTTGCCTTGGTTGGTGATTAAGTTTTCTCTCAGAGTGAATAAATGTTTCACTTTGATCAAGTTGTTGGAGCGCTATGTGCCATATGAAATAGACATAAGCTTAATCAGTTTAGTTTCTATTCAGGTAGTGGTTGTCAAAATGCTTCTGCACCATGACATCATCAATGGTGATGTCACCATAATGCCAGCAATAAAGAGAAGAAAGATTACACACTCTGTATATAAATGACAACATACAATTTTTTTTAAAAAATGTTTAAATGGCCTAATAAAAATACATTGACAGGACTCACTGAAGACATTGTTATAAAAGAGGTAACAGCATTAGAAAAAAAATCAAATCTGACAAAGGCATGTTGGAGAGATTTTTTCTTATAAGAATAAGAAATCTCTTCTTATCTCTTAGAACTACAGTATCTGCTATAATATTAGCTGCTGTACAGCATAGACAGGACAGCATAGTCACCTAACCCTGCCCCCCCACGCACGCACACGGGCACACAGGAACGCCTGCATGCACGCATGCACACGCGCACGCACACACACACACACACACACACACACACACACACACACACACACACACACACACAGAGTCATTTTCTGAAAACCTTCTGTGCCCTGGAGCCAAATAGGTTGCTTTTTCTGTTGACTGCATACCATGGTAAAATCATATGCACAGTTTGGAAGCATGTGCTATAAAATCTGCACTCATACCTGTTGTAGTGCACTTGGAAAGGTCAATGAGTCAAACTGAGTGCTAACAATTTTCCTGAGTTTGGCTCTGAACTATTGACTCTCGCCTTAGTAAAAGACAATGAAAGTGTTCCTTTAGAGGATCTGAAGATAAGGCCTGCCCTGACACAGACAGGATAGATAACCACGCCTACTAACACCTGTGACGGTACATGAGAAGAAGATATACTACCATTTGATCAGAATGGGCCGATGGCAAGTGCTGCTGGAGCACACTCCAAAGCCTGCACATACAGAGGAATCTGAGAGACAGAAAATCTGATTTATTTATGAGTTCTGAGACAGTAAAGGCTGAATTCTTAGTTTTAACTGGTTTGTGTTTCCAGCCTGTGAAAGACAAAGAGATTACATTTGGTTGAAAATTAGGATTTGCCTTGTACAGTGCTGGGCCTAATTCTAGTCACACCAGACTCCCTAAGAACCAAACTCAGACTAACCTTACCCTGATTAAGTCCTCACAGATCCTGATACCATGATCAACCTCAGGGTTCTGCAATAGATAACTGAAATCTAATCTTCCTGGAATTGCATTAATAGTGGAAATGTGGGCATGCCATCAAACCAATAACATATTAAAGTTGTAGGAATTCTAGCAAGCATAAGAGATAATAACACAAAACTGGGCTTAAAAATGAATACAAAGGAAATATAATTAATATAACATTAATTTGATTCAATTGGAATAGCTTACTTTCAGATTATTCTTCGAAAACATCTTTACAACATCTTTTTCAGCTAAGAGTATGCTTTGCAGGTTCCTTCTGAGCTGATGGAGTGTATACATGCTATTTGCTTTTTGAGAGGCCAACAAAGCATGCTGTCATCAGTCAGGATTTTTTTTTTTTAATATCATGCGGTGTTCAACTTTCCTGCTCCAGGTAGTGCCATCTTTAAGATTTGGTTGAGTAGACAGAAACATATTTCTCCACCAATATGTTGGATTTTTGTCAACATTTATGACAGTAAAATCATTACATCCATGCAAAATTTGCACTGTCACTCAAAAATGTGAAAAATCTATGTACTACACTGAAGTTACTGCAGTTTAATAAGAAGAAACTGATTTTCAACATGAAGACCTGATACATATGAATATGGTGGTCTTGTTTGGCTGTGAACAGAGCAAACCCACAGGGTCAGGAACACTTTAACACCACTTAACACTATGGGAATTAATTTTTTTTCCATTTATATTTTTCATTCATTTATATATTTTTTTCCATTATTTTTTCTCTTTCTCTTTTCTCTTTCTCTTTCATTCTAATGTATCACATCTATGTAACATATTAGTACTGGATGTTCTCGAATCATTTCAGTATGTTGCATGCTAATTGTTCCTGTTCCTGGTTTGCTTGTAGATTAGGTGGTGGAAGTTAAGCAGTGCCAATAATAGGATTGTTTCAAGCAGAAATCTTCCTTTATTTAGCTTGTCTATTAGCACACACAAATGAGTGTGCTTCCAAATACAACTGGTATAGTCTTTTGAAAGCTCACTTCTCCAGTAATTGCAGTTTAAGACAATCCAATCCAACTTGCAGCTAACTAGTGTCCAAAAATCTGGGGGAAAAAAAATGCAGCCTACATAAATTCAAGGCAGGAAGGCCTTTGACTCATACTGCAGTCTAAGTTACCTTCATGTGTCCAATTTCTAAAGGCACTGTGTATGTATTTTGTGTTGTCATACATATATCATAATTCTGTGCATCAGCCAGTAGTGCATGGTCATTACCTTATGCCAGAACCTAGCAATATGGCAATGATCAATTTTTATGATGCTTTTAATGAAATTTGCATTAAAATACATTTAATACTGTATTTTATAGAATTTTAGTGAGGAGCCACTACCATGGAAAACAAGAATGTAAGGGAGCCATGATTAGCATGCCACTTCACCCTTTAAATTCTTCAGAAAAGACTTGTTTTTAAAGAATTAAAAAAGAGACTTGATCTAAGAAAACAGGCATTTTTCCATTCAAAAATGTGTTAACCCATCTCAGGCAACAATCTCTCTCTTTTTTTTATTTCCAAGGTATCTTTGCTGATAGCAGCTACATTTTAAATTTGTTGATTTTTTTTTGAGCATAGACTTAGCATATATAAGCGCGATTAACTAGCATGCATGTTAATCATAGGAGAACATTAAATGTATTTTAATGATTTACTTAAAACATAATTTACATTGTACTATTATTATTAACCTATATTGAATTATTAATGGAAAAGAACATAGGAGATGTTAAATAGATTCCAACATTATTGGAAAAATAAACACTTTAATTGTTATATGTGGACTGAGATAGACAAACGTTTTCTAAGTTCTGCAGATAGTTTTTGTTTTCGGTTCATTATCTGAAAGGTATTAATGTTTTAGGTTATTCATCTGAAAAATGCACATGTGAAGGACGCTACCTGTGTAAAATGTCTTTTTCTTTACAGACATTAGTAAGTGTAATATTAGTAGGACACATATGGCACTCCAATCATGATATGACCGATATGCATTATGTGGACATGGCTGTAGTAGATGCACTCATATATTTACCATAGACCATTTTTGTGGATGCTGATTGATGCTGCTGGACCTCTGATATCGAAATCTTTGACCCCTTTTCCATGTTATTGACTATGATAACAGATTTTGAGTGGTTAACTTTAAAATGAAAAATGCTTCCACTTGTATCCCAGTCTTTGGGTTTGTGACATTACCATTAAACTATCAATTACAAACTGCTAAAATATTAATTGTCAAAACATCAGTCCTAACATGAAATTTAAGCAAACAATCAATCTCATGACTGCAGTAGGTGCACTTACTTTTTTTAAAGGGAAGGAAATAAATTGATTTGACTGGGTATCGCAGCCACACTGCTTGATAAGGACAATGTATTCATTCTAATCCAACTTAGTTTTTCACTGCTGCTGCTCTCTGCCAGGTTACTTCCTGCACCAATGAACACAGCAGTACAGAGAATATATAATATTTCAATCGAATGCCTTGTATTTATGCTGGCACCACAATAATTAGACTCTTTATAGTGCTCCACTTTTACTCTTACTGATATTCACCTGATCTCAATCCTACAAAACAAATCATTTCACCTGTTTGGACAACTGAATGGAAGTTCCTGCTAACACATGGTGACAGTACAGAGCAGAGTCTGCTTGTAATCATTCAAATCAAACTGGTTACTATCGAATCTACATATTTTTGGAAATTATGTGGAGATTTCCAAGTGCCAAATTTGTAACAAATATAAACTCCAACAAATGTGACAAAACCCCCACAGAAATTATTTGATTTAGTACTAGTTTCATCATAATTCCTTTTTGATTTAGTACTTACAAATGTTTACATTTCAACACTTTGTTCACCTACATCAAAGTGCAGTGTCTTAAATTAAAAAAAAAAAGTAGCAAAAGAGACAGGAGTAAATCAGTTAATCCACTCCTCTGTTTGATGATCAGCAGCATCAAGTATGAGTCTGAAACTCCAGAATCTGCAGACTGCACCTCCTCAGCCTGCAGTCCATGACTTCTTCATGTGCTCACTTTGTGGATCCATAGCACGGTGTTCTGAGTGATGTTGCCCAGCGGCATCGCAGCGGCTGTGCAGGCGGTGTGGGATTTATCTTTGTGCACCTGGTGGGACTGTGGTAGCTATGCCATTGACCCTATTTTGGTGGACTCCCCCCAACTGTAAAGCAATGTTGGGTGTGAGAAAGGCGCTATATAAATTGAACTGATGATGATGATGATGATTATTATTATTATTATTATTATTATTATTATTATTATTATTATGTCCAAGCACATGATTTCCAGTCAAGCTTTTAAGCTTCACTGTTTGCAGTCAGCTGATGGTGAATGACACTTACCTGTTTGCAATCACACTACTCTCTTTACATAACCCTAGACTGGCAGTGTTTCTTTGTGAAGTCAAAATCGAGTACAGTCTCTGTGGCAGTGCCTTTGGTAGCTGTTGGTCTTGTGTAGCATTTGGCCATAACCTGCTTCATGTTTACCAAGTTATTCTTGTCTAGTTTATGCTTTGCTTGATGATTGCCTGTACACTTGTACACTTATCTGCCTCATGTTCCTGACCATATGCTCAGTGTTCTGACATGTTTTATGATAAACTTCATGTCTTTGCACCACCAGATATGAAGTTTATCTTCGAGTGGTGAACATATTTCATGAGTGAGCGAACAAATGAGTGATATATTTTTCAACACACAACAAGATAAACTTCATATCTTTGCATCACCATATAATGTTCTTAATATTATGTGGACATATCCGCAAAAAAAAGCAAGTGAATCAAAAGAATTATTTTAATTTTGAGCTGGTTCACCATTTTGACAATGCCATGTCTAGTCAGTGAGAAAATACTGGAGTGACATCATTGGAGTGAAATATTGGAAATTATTATACATACAGAACACTTTTTCTATGGAATAAAAACATGTATTCCATTCCCTTCTAATGGGTTTCATCCATTTGGTTCGATAGCATGCAATATTGTTATTATATTGCTTATCCTACACATATTACATCACTCTACCCAATGGAGAATGAGCATGCAATATTGTTATGATATTGAACGTTGTCAAGACAACATGATGTCACATGGAGTGCAAATATCCAATGAGAAACTTTTCTGCTGCGCATGCACACAACCATTTTTATGTTCGCCAGGAAAGAAAAAGGCACAGTGAACACCCAAAAGGCTACCAAAACTTCATGATATATTCTTCACACATATTTACAAGAGAAAACCATACCAACGGACATCGAAAAACTGGAAAAGAGATTCATTGGAGATGTAAATCTTCCGTGCTTGCAAGCATCTGTGACAATTTGTAAATAAACATGGCCGCCAGGTTTGCTTCATTAAAAATGAAAGATTTTGAGAGAATTTTGGCTGCCAGGTCACTCTGTTGTGTGTACTTGTCGATGCTGATTTTAAAAGTAACGGAGTAAATTATATAGAAAAATGAATACTTCAGTATGAGTGAAAAATACTGTGGTGAGTGTGTGTGGAAGAAGAGCCTGGAGACAGAAATCTTAGTTTCTCGGTTGTTAGCCTATTCTACTTGCTCTGGATAGCACTGCTTTATTAGTATTTGCTAACACTACTGATGAATGCTACTGCGGCTGGAAGGTGACTTCACTGCCGCTCTGATGAATGCTACAGCGGCTGGAAGGTGACTTCACTGCCGCGCTGATGAACGCTACACTGGCTGGAAGGTGACTTCACTGCTGCACTGATGAATGCTACAGTGGCTGGAAGGTAACTTCACTGCCATGCTGATGAACGCTATGCTGACTGGAAGGTGACTTCACTGCCATGCTAACAGCACCAACTCGTGGATAATCTAGTGTTGGCCTTCCACAATGCTGACATGTTGACATGAAGAGAGTATGTATAATAATAATAATAATAATAGCTGTTTTTTTCATAGTATATCAGATATATTCCATTCAGCTAGCATTATTTTAAACAAGTCAAAGCCAGCCAATATTATTGAAATATGGCACTCAGATCCGCAATATATTTCATATGAAAAATGCAAGTTTTTCAACACAAGAATATAAACTTCATATCTTCAAGCCAATGTGTGATTTTCTTTTTATTATATAGACACACTGACAAAGAAAAAGTACCCAAATTTATCAAAACAATTCATCAACTTCCTCACAAGTGACATATTATGTACTTACTGACTGAGTGGGAGGGCCGGATGGGAAAATATTTGGCTCGAGGTCATGCTGTACGGACCGAGTGCAGTGAGGTCCGTACAAATGACCAAGAGCCAAATATTTTCCCGTCCAGCCCAACCTAACTCAGTCAATCAGCATTTTATCATATGACCCTTTTTTAACTAACATACACAGTGGAAAACAATGAACAATGGTGTGTGAAAATCTTATTGTTGTTGTTGTTGTTGTCAAGGTAGTGTTGAATACTTCACGAAAAGGAAGACAAAATGTCAGGTTCGTAGTCTAAATTTCCTTTTTTCTTCGCATATAGATAGAAACTACACAGCAAGCTGTCGAGCTCCTTAGAGGGGATGACTGTTATGTCTCTTTCCTTCTTAACTTCAGCAAGAAATCTTTTGAAAACGTTCATGTCATACTTAGTTAAAAAACTAAGTACAACCCCGATTCCAAAAAATTTGGGACAAAGTACAAATTGTAAATAAAAAAAAGGAATGCAATAATTTACAAATCTCAAAAACTGATATTGAATTCACAATAGAACATAGACAACATATCAAATGTCGAAAGTGAGACATTTTGAAATTTCATGCCAAATATTGGCTCA
>JAODOK010000002.1:23646016-23657222 GCA_027576575.1 Netuma bilineata
TCTCTCACACACACACACACACACACACACACACACACACACACACACACACACACACACACACACACACTATACATTCCTCCTCCTTCTACAAATTCTAACTCCACTTTCATAGCTAAACCTATTAAAGTGATAAAAATGCAATGCTGAACATAACAAAAAATGAGAGTCCAAACATCACATTTAAACATCTCAACAACACAATATTTTTTCAGCTATTTTCTAAAGATTTTCTTTTTCAATGCCATGTTCACAAAGAATATGACTTCATGCATTGTGAGATTTATGTCTTGATCTTCAGCCTTCCTTGGCAGGACGCTGTGGACTGAGGTTTGTGGCTTCAGGGCTTTCAACTGTACATCTTTTCTACCATAGGTGGATGTTGACAATTCGTGCTACTTCTGTGAAAGTATTGTACAAACATATCTAGAAAAAGTCTGTCAGCCTCAGAAAACCAGGTGTCCTGAGCTGCATTTTTCACTACTGAATATCAAGAATGCTCGTTTTCAAGTTCTATGTTTCATATTCTGGGTTTTTTTTGGCCCGTTATCCAAAGTAGAGGTCTTTGCTGAGAGTTCTTGGTTCTGGAGCATGTGATAAAGGGAGCAGTGGGTTGCAGTAAGTGAACCCACATTTGGTTGTCCCTGTCCATGCTGGCATTCATGATGCAAAATAAGAGCTCTGCATGGAGTAAAGTCGGTCAATGGGATTTCCCACACGTGCCTGCAGTGAGCCTGCTTCTGAAGAAGCCATGAAGCAGTCACTAAGGCTGGTCAAGGAGGTGTCACTGTCGATGTCATGGAATATGGAATCATTTCCTGTGGAAAACGACAAGAGGTTAACTGATGGTGTTTAAATCTCTTCAGTGGTTAATTATCCAAATTTCTTCCCTATATTATCATAAACTTTCTTTATCAGATCACTGAATACCATTCTGTCCTAATTATAATTACGTCATGAAAACAAGAAGCATTCAAATACTAGTCAAATGTGTTTAAACAAAAAGGAATCAAACAAATACACAAGGTTATGTTGGCTTCTGTGCTAATCTTCTGTTTTTGCCATTTTCCTTGTGGGCACAGTTAGGCTTAATACTCCAATCTTAATGACACCATTACACAAGACAGTGACAGGTTGATGGGCTATGGTTTTTTAATGAGCTGGCAATGCTGCCTGTTTCCTGTTGTTATGCCATAAACCCTGAGCTGGAGTGTGATGAAACTGGGGATTGGGGCCCTGCCATTAAAGGGAATGGATGACAAGGCACCTGGGACCTCTTCATTGCCTAACTGTGACCAAACATACATGAGCAACACTCATCATGGAGTTAATAATATTGAGAACATTGGCCATAAAAGTATTACATGAACTTATCTCTGGTATTCAAAGCTTTTGTCTATATTGACAAAATATGCACACTATTTTTTTTTACAATGCTTGTAATTCTCCAAAATATCAGTGTTTTTTAATTAGATGTTTTGCACATGGATCTATATACTTTTAATCTGCATGACTCGACTGTCAGTCATCATGATTAACCAATGTTGTCTTTACTTGTTTCACCACAGATCATAATAGGACACAAAGCATAACAGGACATGTTGTCCTCAAACACACACTCATAGATGATTATTATATAGATATAGATGATCGTTGGTGTGGGAACTGGAGAAAAAGGCCATTGTAGGTAGTGCAGATCATGTCTGCTTCATTTAACTAGAAATCTTGAAAATTAACTGGCCTGCAAATCCATTTGTGTAACTTTCATGTAGAGGGGGTTGGTGTGCTATTATGGTTTTCTAGTATTAAGAAGGTGTTAAGAGTTATGTTAAGGTTGCTGGATTTCTATTACCGTAATTGTGGAGATCATGGTACTGTTCAAAAATACTTATACAACAGAAAACTTCCATGGTATGGTTGCATTTTGGTGGAGGTGGAGAGCAGAACCATGCTGAGCTATGGTCTAAAAACATGCTGTACTACTAACCATATGGGTTCATGTGGTCACCCGGCATCTGAGGTGGGGTGAGGCCCTGCTGGAAGGCATCAGTGGTGTAGCCATTTTCCATGGCAACCATTTGCTGTTGGGCAGAGGCCAGTGGTGTGTAGGAGTTCATCATGTTCTCCATCCTATTGGACATCACCTCTGGAAGCAGAGAGGAAAACAATATAAGAATCAGCTGAGAATGAAAAAACACGACCAAACAAGAAACATTCTTGTACTGGAGCATTTCTCCCAGACAAATTCAACTGAGAAATTCTCCATGAGTCCCTCCAAGAGCTAAGGGCTAGGAGTCTTGAGGCTTTAGACAAGAGCCTGTCATCTCAGATCTTTTTTTTTTTAGAGTGGTGAGATCTTGAAAGAATGTCTGAAATTCAGATCACCACAATGATCCATTACATGTTACTTGACTCTGGTTCAAGGTTATTTGATCTTGGACCTTTACTGCATATCAGGATGTACATAGGAACATTTTGCTGAGGGTAGTTTACATTGTACTGCAAAGGCATTGACTTTAGGAATACTATGAATGTTTTCTTAAGCATTCTATTGTCCCAAAAGACCAGATGAGCTTCCCCACAAAGCTACTTTGTCAGTTCATGTTCCACTGTATCTCTGAGAAAACAGTACTACTAGATTTAGGCATGGGTTATTGACCAGTAAGAGAGATCACTGTCCACCTAAAGTACATTAATGAATCAGTTGAAGTGACAGAGAGGTAAAGCAGCCTGCAGGACACCACAGTACTGGTGAATCACACATCTATCAGAGTTCAGAAATGTGGAACTATGAATTTGTGTGGATATGATGACTTGACAGCAATCCAGCACTGTGCCCCCTTTTTAAACTTATTTATTTATTTATTTTTCAGCCGAGTTTGTGATAAAGCCTCATAACTGGATGCACCATGAGGATAGTCTAACATTGGTCTATAAAATAAAAGTATTATTACTCTTGGTTTATAGCTGAAGATGATTCAATGATCTCCAGATTATGAGTTTCCAGCGGAGAAGGTACAAGGGGGTCTGCTCAGCAGTAAAATGTCAATATTAGCTTTGGGATTTCCCAAAAGTAAAGAGAGAAAGAACTGTTCTCATGTTGTACAAGAGAAATGCATGCTTCTTACCTTATCTTTCTAGGGATCTTAAATCTAAATTTACTTTATGCTGATGCCTTTAATTATGTTTTGCTTTTGAGTAAAACAAATTTGCCAACATGACCAGTGTGGTTGGATCTATTCTTTCTGCACTCAAGTGTAATTTAGTCATATATATTTTTGAAATATCAATATCACAGCCCAGAAGTAACACTGATAACATTAAATTCAGCACTAACACCACACTCTTTGTAATTCTGTAGACTTGGAGATGTGAAAGTTGCTGGAATGATGAGACTAAGCTCTTCAAGGATACCAAGATACTTTCTTGACAGGAAAGACTTTAACAAAATAAGTGAACAAAAAATGAGCAAATAACAATTTTAACAGTGTAACAGTGAATATTTCATTCAAAATTAATGCTTCTTTGAATGGTGTTGGAATAATATTCTTTATCTCTACCAATTTCTTAAAGTGCATATGAAGCGATTTTTTTTTTAGCAAATAATACACTTGTACATGGAAAATCTGTAAAAACAAAAGAAACCCTATTAAATTTTAGGCAAAAACCCCAACTATATCTAAAAAAATATGTCCAGTGGACTGGGCTGAGTTTTATTGCGGGATGTACTTTGCTGACATCACGTTGGTTGCTAAGTGCTTGTTTTTCATGAAGCTTTGTTTATGGTAGTCTGTAGAACATACACTCCCAGCCTTTTAATAGCAATTAAAAAGATGTCTAGTGATTCTGAGTGGAGTGTATCACCAGTCTCTAGTGCTCAAGGTAGATCAAATGAAGGAGAAGCAGACTATAAATATTTTAATGGCCACTCGCTGATGTTGAAGACAACAATGAGCAAGACCAAGACAACAATATCGATGAACAAGCTGATACTAGTGGTCTTACTCAACCAGTATTAGAAGCATGTTATGAAAGAATGGTAGCAGTTGAGACTTGGTAAGTTTTAAACTACATTATTTGACTAAAATGATTCCTTGAAGGAAAGGAAAAGCAAGACATAAATCGTGCATCATATGCAGCGCCATTTGTATGACAGTGATAGGCTGATCTCTATCTAGATCAGTCTATCACATATGGCAAAAGAGCTATACCACTGGCGTAACAGCATGAAATACAACAAGAAACCTAGCCTTTCGTTTTCATTTTACCTTTAGTGATATTGATGAGGCTCTTTACAAAGCAATACCTAGTTGTGTTGCATAATGAAAAATAAATAGGCTAGCCTGAATGTTTATTCATTATTCCATCTCGACAAGAATAGGTCTTAATAGTCTTACTTCTGACAAAGGTCCATGAAATGAAAGGTAAGAATAATGAATCATGCGACACAGATTGTTCACTCGCTATCGACATAAAATATAACATTTTGCTATATAAACTTACTTGTCTTTTTGGGCATTCACTGGCAATTTCTGGTGGTTTTATTATGACGGCGTCTCTGGTTGGTCTGGACCCTTTTCACAGGACGGCCTGTAGTTTATTTTCACCAATCAGCAAGGCAGAATATATTCTTTCATAACAGCTGTTTTTGAAATGTGCTGAGCATAGTGAAGTATATTTGCTCAGAGGTTGGTGGAAGTCTGGGCGATACTGCTGCACAAATTTGATCCAGTTTTGTCCCAGAGCTGGATCAGATGGTTACTGATGCATCCTTATACCAGGGGTAAAAGTTGTGTTCATACAACTAACATTATTTGGTACTCTGGTGACGCAATATCGACCTCCTTTTTGGGGGTGGGGTGGGGGGTGGTTTACTCTGCCATAATGAAATGCGATATGTGATAGTAAGTTTGCAACCAATGTGATGTCACAGCGGTGTTGTATGATGTTTTGGCCGTGAGTTACGAACAGACAATTTTTTAATAAACCCACAAAAGTTCTTTGCCTAATAAAATCATCGGTTTTTATTACTGTCAACTCAAACTTTGCAGTTGTATGTTTCAACAGTATGTTTATTGAAATATGTTGAAAAAATTCACTTCATATGCAGTTTAAAGGATCTTATAAGATATCAACTATAAAGTGGGTTTAAATGTACTGTACATGGTGTGACAAGATAGTTATTTCCAGGTTTTGGACTATTTAATATGGAATAAATTAGTCAAAGGGGGACTTTTGACCTGAAATGACTTGCCATAGTAATGTGAGGACAGCAAGATGTGTAACAGTACTAAAGCAATGAGTGTCCAAATGAGAAATAGAGAGAGCTTGTCCTCACTGCTTGACTGAATAGAAACATGAGATGCCAGTCTGTCAAAAAAGGGATGCAAAATTGTTTTCAGTTGAGAGAGAAGAAGGTGGGTGGATGGGTCAAGATACAGGCAAATTTAATGTGCTTGTATTGTAAATGAATCCGCCAACTCCACAGACACTCCTGCATATCCCTGGTTGCAATTTTTTTCCCTGTGTGATTCTTTGCTGACAGAGCTCAGCATCTGCTCTGTTTGAGGTTGGACACCACCAATGTTGAATCACACAACACAAAAGGAACAATCAGTAAGAATTACCAATCACGTAAGCATACAGTATATTATGGTAGTCTATTAGTTTGAGATGTTGGTGAAGACATGACCAGTTACATACCAACAAAGACTATCCAGTCACTTACCTAGTGAAGTTGCACAAATCCTGAAACACTTGCATTTGCTTTTTTTTTTTCCTCAGGCAAACAAGTTTACAATGAGGTTCATTTTGGGACACTGTACCTTGGCCCAGCCTTTGGGAGTTCTGCTGCTCCTGTTGCTGCTGCTGTCTTCGGGCCAACTTCTTCATCTGAAAAAACACAGATAAAGGCACAATCAGAACGCTTTGGGACATCCCAAACTTTGTCTTTTTCTCTTTTCTAACTAAAAAAAATTTGATGCTCCTTGTTGTTCACCTCTACTTGAACTACACAGCCGTCTATCTGAATACATTATATTATCCTGGGGCTTTTGAAGATAGCATCAGAGCTAGAAAGTGGGTTTCAGACACTAACATAAGAATGCGATGGATGTGAGTGCATCACTCTTTCCCTTGCAGGGAGTTTTTTGTGGAATGCAGCGAGAGGTTAAGCCCGAGGCAGATTACGGCTGAGATTTGCTATCTCTATCCCCACTAGCACTCTCCCTTTTGGCAGTGCCTGTGGAGGGCTTTGCTTTAGCACTGTGGTTGGAGGATTACTCGCAGATTGCGGTGTTATCTGGTCTCAGGCTGTACATCACTGGGCTCATGCAGGTAATACATTGTGATGGATGGGCCGAGTTCATGCTATGAGGGCTCACCTTGGCTCTCTGGTTCTGGAACCACACTTGAACCACACGTACACTCAGGCCTGTTTCAGCAGCCAAGGTTTCTCTCACCTGCATATGAAGACATCAAAAGGACTAAACCTCAAATATCTCAATGGAGGCTGTTTTTGGCTAAGTTAGCAATGTTAACCAGCATGTTCTATTCACTGTTTAACAATGGATATCCCACAGACTCTGGTTATCTTTTAAGCACTTGTTGCTGCAATTACAAAAACTGTAATTTAAATATATATACACATGTAGCTGTTTAAGTATACTGATTCAAAACTGTCATGCTACCTATTAGAATTTTGATCACAAAGTTAATCATTTAACCGAGTCCTCTGTAAGTGCACTCTCTAAGTACACTTAATGTCTGAGGATTTGATCAGTCATCACTCAGGCTCCCTACCAAGAGATTTATGATGGAGTATGCTATTTTTGTGTTTGGGCAAAGTTGCAATTTGTAATTCCTCACCTACAAGAGGTAAAAAGCCACAGAAAACACCCCCTCAACATGAAGTATATACTAGCTTTTTACAAGTTTTACATGCGCTGAGAGAGCAAACAAAAGACACACTTTTGTGGAGATGTCCATGTTTTTTCCCTCCTACTTTACACACTGAACTTGCAATTTACAATTTACAAGGCACCACAAATGCAGCATATTTGTCTGAAGCTATAATGGAGTTTATTATAATGGCTACATACACTGGTATAAAATTAGAAACTAGGTTACTGGAGTCATTATGAAAAGATTGTTTGGTGTGTTATTTGTGTAGTGATTTATGTATCTTAAATGGCCTATTTTATATCGTGATATTTTATATAGTATTTTATACACATTTTATATCCTCCATAAGAAGTGCAGAAATGTAAGTACACCATCACTATAATATTTAATTTGTGTAAGGAGCATATTATCTAAAAAGTTTTTTTGTGTGTGTGTGTGTTGCGCAACATTTGGTTAAAAAGTACAAAAAAGTCAACCATTAAAAAGGTCAAACAGTACATAAGTTGGAGCCATACGAATTTCTGCCTCTTGACTCTAAATTGCAGTGGCTCACCTTCCGGCAAGGCTTGGAGGATACCTCGAACGAAGCTTTGAAGGCCCGTCTCTGCTGTGTGGTGAGGATGGTACGTGGTCGTTTGGGTCTCCTTGGATCCTTCCCATCATCCCCTTTGCCCGGGCCTCCAGAGCACTTCTCTGGCTTGATATCCAGCTCCTCATCCTCGCTCTTCTCTGGGGAGAGATCCGTCATTCACAGGAATCAGCACATTTCTCTGCAATTTTTCAGACAGGCTATTGATGAATAGATGTTTTTGTTCTGTTACATTTTCGGGAGATTCAGACACAGTACATCCATAATGAAAAGAGACACATGTGGTTTTAATACTTTTATCAATTTATTGCTGAAAGAATAGGCCACATCCTCTTACAAGGCTATAGCTGTGTTTTGCAAAGCACTATGAAGTATGCACATTTGTCACTGGACTGGACATTGTGTCATTTATAATTAATAACACGCAGCTTTGGCTGTTTTGCACTGAATAAATCTTTGATAAGACGCCTGCATATAAAGGATGCTATACTGTGGGGAGAATAAGTATGTGGAATTTGTGCACATAGGGGAGAAGATGTGAAATAGATATGAAAGCCACGAAGTGTGTAGGCTTCTAATCAATACCCATGACTGTGCACACATTAGACTTGTGAAAGCAAAATGCAAAATGGGGCAACAAAAGGCAAAAGTGTTTTTAATACAGGCTAAAAAGAGGGATGTATTAACATTCAAGTTATTGTGCAAAATTCATGGAATCAAAGCTAAACTTTGGAACCCAATTTTACTAGGTGATAAAAAAAAAAAATCTTTACCCCAGTATGATACCAAATAGCCAATATTCCTTTTCACATTATGACTTTTAAAGCGAAAAAAAAGATGTTATTCAATCAACTAATCACTGTGTCTCAATTAGATGGTGATAATACGTGTGATCCTCAGGCGGTCAATCAAAGCCTTCCCCTGTCATGGTAATCTCTTCCAGTAGGTCGTACTAATGTGCCATCTAAATGAAATGGCTCCTGGCTCTCCTACTGTAATTACAATAGCCAAGCAGGGGATTGGCTTTATTGTTCAGTGGATGGAGGTTTCATCTAATAAGACAAAGCAGCTTATGTGTGATAGAATAATAATCGTAATTAGAAAAGGGGCTAAACTCCATGACATGGCAGAGTTCAAAAGTTAAAAACCCATGTAATGGCTACAATCCCCGAGTGATAGTTTCCCGAAATGAAGGGCTGCTGCAATTTGGTGCAGCGGCCCTTTAGTGGCCTCTGCGGCATCAGTAGCAAGTGCCAATTAGGCTAGCAAACACTTTGGCCCCTGTTAAGACAGTGTACATATGCACATTTTAGTGTGGAACAGAGGACTGATCGGAAGCAGAGGTCTGCTGCTGAAACTGAAGCCCTAAACCTCACCCCATCATTCATATGGATCTGCTGCTCTAATTTTTTCCAGCAGCATACCATCAATATGCTTTAGCTTCTTTCTGTTACAGTTATGCCTTCATGGCTGCCAGGTTATCCATTCATATTCGTCTAGCTATCTGTCTGTACTGTTTCAATGAGAGTGTGCTCTCTTATGTCAGCACGCAAAAGGGCTCTGGCACAATGTATGTTGCGATATACAAAGTATTCTCTTCTGTTCTGTTCCATTTTTTTGTATATNNNTGGATGAGGTGCTGATAAATATTAACCTGAAAGACTTTTCTACAGCCTGCATTTGATATTTGCTTACCTGAATCAGAGTCATCAGGGCTAACAGATCCAAGCAGATCCTTCTCCTTTTCATAGTCACCCTTGCACAGCAGCTGGCCATCTTTCAGTACAAATTCGTCGCCTTTGCGCAGCTGTCGGTCGCAAACACAACAGCAGAAGCAGTTGAGGTGGTACACGCACTCTAATGCCCGCATAACAAACTCGGTGGGGGCTATCTTCTCCAGGCATCCACTGCATTTAGTAGCAAATAATCTGAGGAGACAGAAACCATGGGCGGAAATCAGGATAAACAACATATAGTTCATTTAATTGATTTGTGCTTAAATATTGTTTGCCACTGTTGGAGTTCAGGGAATACTAGTTTGTAGTAGTGAGGAATGTCTCTACATGTGGCTGTCCATCACAGCACTGTGATTAAGGCAGCAGTGGGTGTGTGGCTGGGACCCTGGGTGATCTCTTTTGACAGCGGCTCATCTGTTAAAGCATGCTGGATAACCTCTCAACGCCTCAGCAGAACCCAATCAGAGGAAATGCATGCTTGTTGCCCTGCTCTAAATGCACCAGCAAACCTCAATCAGCAACACAAATCACTGGCTTTACCACATTCGGCGCAGTGATTAGATAGGCCCTGCTGCCACTGGAACAATACACATCCAAGTCATGTATTATAGGATCATGTGACCAGCTACTGAATGAGACTAAAGTGATATCTTGTACATACCAGAATCACCATCATTTACACTGAAGTGTCTAAAAAGAGGGCTGAGCTTTATTTTATTGGACATTATGTGAAATACTCATTTGACCACTGGTCGGTTATTAGTGAGTTGCAATCTTGTAATAATTAGGTTATCAAACTGGCTACAATATGAATGTAACACTGGTTCAAATGGCCACTTTATCTTTCCATAGCTGCTCCAGCAGGCTTATCTCCTACTGCTAGGTAAAGGGATCTCACCCATGCCCTTTGATCAAAAAGCCCACAACTCACATGTTTATCACAAACCATTGGAGAAAACCAGCTGTTGCCATAACCTTCATTTCCTCTAGGCTCAGATAATAATTTTTTTGTTACAGACAAAGCTGAGACAGTCCATCCTTGTGCATAAGTCTTCAGGCACATAGCCAGAGCTAAAATGACCTGCTAAAGGAAGTGAATGACTGTGATACTGTCCAGGCCATCATAGCTGATTTATTAGCTCCAGCTCTTTTGTTTGCTTGGACTGGTGGGACAGCTGCTGCAGTGCTTCTTTATATCTCCACTTTGCATCAATGCCATTGTGCACTATAAGAGAGAAAGTGAGAAAGCCAATCACCATCATCTACTGATACTAGACAGGGTTGGCCAACAGTGATGAATATGGGTAAATATGAGGCCACATGAGGAGGCAGCAGTGGCAGGCTTTGTAATGGTAATGGCTTTGTAAAATGCTGATATAGATATTGATATTCCATGCATGGTGAACACTGGGCTTGGTGGGCAGCTGTACTGATGTTTGGAAAAGGATAGCTGAGATATTATTGTTGTGGGGTTTTTTCATGTTCGTCGTTTGTGACGTGTGGTAACTACTCCCGTGTGTACAGATAATTATTGTTTAAATGTAAAGTGCCCTATCATTCTTTGTGGCACCATTGTAAGTTATGCCAAATATTGAATGTAAATAATGACTTTATTTATAGGGTATTTAATTCTCATAAATACCTGTGACAGCATTTAAAGCTTATCAGGACAATATGACCATAGGCATTCTTGGGAATTAGGAAAGGCTATAATCGTTGATTGATTGTTAAATTTTAAGAAGATTAAGTTGGTTTTACTCAACAAAGGATAATGTTAATACCTTAAAAAAGTGGCACATTCAGCAATTCTGTTCAATTCACAGAATATTGAACTACCTGGGGGCATATACCAAAATAAATGAGTAAGCACGCGTGCTCGCACACACACACACATAAATATATATCTCATCTCATTATCTCTAGCTGCTTTATCCTGTTCTACAGGGTTGCAGGCAAGCTGGAGCCTATCCCAGCTGAC
>JAODOK010000002.1:23691617-23702730 GCA_027576575.1 Netuma bilineata
TATTTGTATTCCTGCTTGAATAATCACTCAGTGCCCTTCATTAAATCAAAAGAGGTTTTAAAAATCATGTTAAAAATTTTCTGGTGGTTGGCCAAATGCTTTTGGAATGTCAGCATCATCTAATTTATGCTCCGATTTGTCTGTTTGGGCTAAGAGAAAGCTCTCGTATTGTCATTAATCCTTGCAAAACAAAGCCATGTGAGTGTTAAGAGAGGTAATCCGTCATCCTCGCCATCTTCTTACAAGTGACAAATAGGTAGGGCAAAAAGTTAAAATAAGAGAAGGAAAAAAGGAGAGGGAGCGAGGTTAGCAGAATGTGCTAGAGAGAAAACAGTAGAAGGGGAAATATTTGCAACTTCAAAGCAGTTAGATTCTTCTGTACCCCCTTTAGGCTGACAATGGACATAGCTGGGTCTGGAATGTTCTGCCACTACACAGCAATGTGTGCATCATCTGTGTGGGGAGGATCCCACAAACATCTTCTCTGTAAATTGTTAGACTCTCAGATAGCTCTTAATTAGTGTTTTGGATGACCTGAAAATCCAAATGATTAAAGAGCGTTGATGGCTAAATGTAATGTGAGGACATTGTGTGTGGAAACATGCATTATATTCTATTATTTTCACACATAAAATTGTGTGTGGAAATAAATCATTGTAAGTTGCCATTTTCATCAAGGAAGAAAAAATGCTGTAAAATAATGATAATATGTGAGAGATCACAACCTCAGTGAGGGATCGCAGGGGAGTGAGAGCAGGGTCAATTCTGAATCCCAAACACTCACATTATCACACAACACCAGCACACTAGCAACATCCACACACCTCACAGATCAGTAAGAAAGAGAGCTGGCTTATTTCCCACACTTATCTCACAAGCAATAAATACCAATTAAAACTGAAAGAGTGTAAATGATAGATTGAAATACAAGGTCAAAGATTGTCAAAGAGGATAAAGCTCCTCACCTATCAATCAGCACCAGTCCAGTCCTCACTCACACTCACTCCATCTGACAACTGAAAGAAATCCCATTCATTCCTTATTCCAAGTAAATTCTCATTATGTGGCAAAACGGGTCTGCTGCATTTCTTAGGTTTGTGTGGCATTAAAGCTCTAATAAATCAGCAATAATTTCACATTATTGTGTGTTATCACAGAATTAATGATTTATGAATATTTCTAAGATAAATCACATAAAATGTTTCATCATGGTGTTTCCACAGAAAACTAATAAGCAGAAATCACAGGCCTCAAATTTAAGAAGAGCACCCCTTAAAACATCCAGAATCCTGGTATTTAGACAGTCATGGCAGTTTAACTTCAGACAGCTCCAGATATTTAAACTAATGCACATGCACACAAGGTGGGCCTAAGATCAGTGACACAGGGCAGACAGCACATCATCATCTTAATCCTGCATGGTTGACAGCGTGTAGAGATAAAACACTGCTTGCCAGATGAAGTGTTGAAGATGGCATAAGAGTAGTAAGGCCTACTATTACATTACTAATACAAAGCTCTCCTTTTGGTCTTTGTAGATTCTCCAGGGATGGTCCAACAATATTGAGGGACCAGATTCTGCACATCTAGCCACAAAGCCCAACTGGTGCTGCTGGCAGAGGACTATTATATGCATGAGTTGCTGCTGCAGGTGATAAAGCCTCCAATTTGTTTCATAATAAAATCTCATAATAACTGACAAAGAAATAGAATACAGTGGAGGAGAAAAGAAAAGAAACAACTCTCAAAACATGATGTTTGTCAATGCTCCAGGCCTAAGAAAAGACAATATCATGATTTTAGGTACAGGAACGCTGAAAAAGAACAGATATCCTTGCATTTTTGTATTTAAACTATTTTATATGTCTCTTATTTTTCTGCATAAAAAAATACTGAATTTAAAAAAGGCTTTCACTCTGCTGAATGGTCTGTAGAAGAATGCCAACATGATTAACATCATGAAGAAGAAAAAAATCAGTGTTTAATTTTCTGTTTCCTTACATATCACTGTTTTAGTAGCTCTTTGATCCTGCTGGCATTATGAATCTTCCACATAAATGGTTACTTGTCTTTGACACTTTTAGTGCCTCTTGGATTTCATACGAGACGTCTGCACGGAAATCACGAATTGAATCACAATCAAATCACGCATTGGACAAATCGGCCGACTAGCTCTCCAGACCAAACTGCTAGTAATTTGTCACCTGTTCCTGGAAAGATGATGAACACCTTCAATTTCAACTCACAATATTGAGAAAGTCTTGATGAAATTCTTTCTTCTATTTTCCATGTCTGTGCCATGTTTGATCAATACAACAGTAGTCAAAATGGCACCCCTAGCATTCTAAAATGTCATCAGCATAGCAGAATTACCAAGCGCTGTTGTGCAGTCAGCCCAACACCTGAATGCATTTGAGACACTGTGATTCCACTGGGGCTTTGAAATGTCAGCTGCTTCTGCAATTACTCACCAGCCTCTGGTGGTTTGCCACTGCAGGGCAGCTTTCTCTTTGGAGGAAGACAGCTCAGACATGATAAACATGCTGAAGAATGTTTGCACACTTCAGAGCAAGCTCTCTCTCTGACCTTCACAAAGTCAGCTCTCCATACACTACATTATTCAGGTGACAATCATTACATGTTTCATTAGACAGTTACTCTGCATTAGGAATCATTTTGAGTATATATAAGCAATAGAATAATGGAAGTACAATAGTAAAGTAGAAGTAAAGTGTATTCACCAGGAATGCTGCCTTAATAAGGGACACAAGGACAGAATTGTTTAGCATTGGAGTCTCCCAGTAAGTAATTCAAAGCAGATCCTGCACCCAAAAGCTGTTATAAAAAAAAAAAAAACAACAACCCAAAAGCCTGCAGTGAAAACATATTCTCTCACACACATGCATGCACAGAAGTACCCACATAGCTAAACCATGTTCTTTCTCCATATCATCAAACCACAGCATCCAGTCACGTTCTGCCATGTTCCCTCCATTTTCCCTACATGCTCCTACATGCAACACATACAGTGAACCATGCATTACTTAAGACAAATGTTGTTGTTCCTTCCTGTTTCATTTATCTCATCAATAATCTTAATAAGATAAAACAGGTTTTTTTTGTTGCTATCCTGTTTTAGAGCCCCATGTTTTTTTGCTTACAAATATCAAAGACAAGGGGGTAAATAATTACTGTAAATAACAAAGGAGCAGAGATGGAAAAAATACAGCAAAAATGCAACTTGAGACTCAAACGATCATTGATTGCAGGGGCAAAGTAAGAGTTTCCATTTGTGGTTGCCAAGGCACCGTTAAATGTTATGGGCACATCAGGGCCTGCTGGTCACTGCTGAGGGGAGAATGACATATAACAATAAGCAGAACCACTCTTGGACTGCATGGACCCCACGCTTCAAAAGACTTTGGTTCCTGCTCAGAAAAACATCAAACACCACAACATGGCAGAATTGCCGTCAGCATAATATCAGAGTTCTGCCTTTACAGCCAAAGAGAAGAGCTCAAGAACTTCTTCACTCCAAAAGGGTTCAGAAACATCACAGAAAAAAATATTGCATCTTATCGAAGTTGTTATGAACTTGGATATTGCCTGTAGTACTAGCACTCAATGGTCAGCTAATGACTATCACAAACAGAAGCTGGAGTCTGTGATATAGCATTATATGCAAGTTAGTCTTCATAGAGCTACTAACTCACTTTTATAGCTTCCCTGAAGTATCTGAAAAAGAGGAGATTTAAAGCAAATCTATGAAAGATGATATGAATGTCATAGAAGCATTGTTCTGCCTCCAGAAGCCACTTTCTCGTGGCTTCTCATATTTTGGTCTTTTTTGTACCATACGACCCAACATATACAAAGTAATAGGAAGAGGGGAAAGTGATCATAGTGGTCAAACAATATCACATCAACTGTGTCTCAATAAACAGATTATATGACTTATAATCAAATTGTGCCTCTTTCTAACATGGCACATGCATTGACAATGCTGTAACCGTTATAAATTAATACATTAGTATAGCTAAATCAAGTTTCATAAATATTTCATACAAATTAGAACGCAATAAAAATAGACACTTTTGATTAAGATTATATACACTGACAGAATAACAGTTTTATTACAATGTTATGGAGTCATGATGGCAATTGTTGAAAAATGTCATTTTTCTTATAACTTTGAAAATGAAACTGCAAAACTTGTATAAAAACAAAAGTTCTTACACAGGAACAATAGAATACTACAAAATGATGACATCATTAGCCATGATACAAAAGACAGAGAGAGAGAGAGAGAGAGAGAGAGAGAGAGAGAGATATTTTCTCAGTCTCTTTTTCTCAGAGATGTGGTGAATTTAAAACCTATAATGAAATAATGCACAGCGGTGTATGCATTGGGTCTCTTTTTGAAACATACATGAGGAGAAAAAGAAAAACACATGGTACAAAACCTATATTTCATGCATGACTATGGAGAATGTTAATAAGGATTAGAAACATACTTCAACTAATGTTCTTTTCCCTTGTGGGGCCAGGACAGATTTTTACTCAGGTTTCTAAAACAAAGACATAACATCAGAGGTGGAGCCAAATGGGTAGCACAGAGAGGCACCACCCCTCAAAAACGGACTGCTTCCCACCCCAAGTGCCCCCTTCCTTCACTTTTAAGCATTTCTCCACATTTTTACTTAACTATTCAACAGGCCTTAAGTCTTAGAATTACAGCTTATTAAATTACCATACCATCTCATCATTTGTAGCAATGATTAAATGTACAGTATGTGGCCAGAGTGTATACAGTGATTTAGCACTGACCACCAACTGTAGGCAAATATGGTGTATGGGTGACTGACAAGCAGCCGCTTGGTGGTTGGGAAATGGCAACAGGATAAAGCCATGAAAAAGATCTTGAAAATGAAATCAGAAACCTCTATCCAAGCCTTCACACTCCATTTGATAGCACAACATTGCAGCACTTAACACTACAGAGAGTTTTTTTCCCCTCTTCTGTTGGTACTGCTGTCATCATGGTGAGTATGATATGTTTACCATGATTTCTTTGAGGGATATGACTCATTACTGTGCATAAACTAGCTTGGTTTGAAAGCTTGATTGGCAAATGTGTGGAGAGAAGAGAGATAAATACTGTAACTGCCTTTGAGGAAAGCCGGGACAGTTTTTCACAGAAATTGAGAGAAATAAGATAGGAAGAAAGTAAAATGACATCGACTGACAGAAAGAGACATTCTAGATACATCCTTGATACTGGCTTATAAAACTATGAACAGCCCCTACCACACCCTATTTGTCTGCAAAACGTATGTGGCAACTCAATAACACATGGTTACATTGTTATATATGACAAACAACTGAGTTAAGACTTCTGAAGTGTTATCAGTTTTTTGTTTTTCATTCAAAAACCAGTCTGGTATATAGAATTTCGGTGTAGGTGAGCAAATGAAAACTGACAAAGCAACATAATGCATATATTTCTAAGAAAAGGCATGTCAGAACAAACAAACAATGAAACATGCATGAGAACTTCCTTTACACTAAAACCATGTGTACACTGAGAAAAGCATGGTGCTAAGCAGGTTAATATTGTCAGCACACTGCTTAGTGTGCAGATGGAGGTGTTTTTTTGAGACATGCATGTAGCCACAGGTGGCTTGGCACAGTGGCCTTTCCTCTACTGTGCACAGACAGAGAGACCTGAAAGGCGGACTGAGAGGAGCCTGCCACATGCTGTACTGTGCAGCCCAGGTCATGGCACCACCGCTGTTCCAGCTGAGATCCGAGTGACACACACCATCTCTAGTTTCATGTTCAGTGTCTGTGGGGGTCATGACAGCTTCCCCCTACTAAAAGAACACTCCTCATGGCTGAAAATACACAGAGGCCCACCTCAGGAGAAAGGGATGCTCACACACCCGACAGAAACAGCAAGACAGGAGAGACACTGTAGGGAGGATTGGTCTCTGCATATAGAGACCAATTTTAATGTAAGGCCTGCTTTTTTTTTTTTGCCTTTTTTGTAGGTTATTGAGATGCTTGAAAAAGTGAGGAATGATTATTAGGCTGTGATGATACAAAGTTGCAAAATTAAAAGCAGTAAGAACGCAACAAATTTAGCATGTAATTAGTTTTTTTTATTAGAATGACAGTACTGCTTTCACAATATTACTATGAAATGGCAAACAACTATACAAATAACTACAAACAATTCACAGGTTTCCTTGGTACTGACACTTTTGGTCCATGTGGCCAGCTGATGACTGAGCTTATCAAACTTGGAACAGGTTGGGCTAATACACGCATGTCTAAAGCTGAAACAAAACAAACAACCAAAAAAAAAAGGATATAAATAAGATCTTGTGATGGTGGACCTCTCTCTATTTGCAAAGTGTTCTACATTTCAGATGAAGTGTTTATTCTGCGTCAATTGTTTTGCAGCTGACTGAAAAACAAGTAACTCATCTATCTATCTATCTATCTATCTATCTATCTATCTATCTATCTATCTATCTATCTATCTATCTTCCACACTGTCATTGATGATGGCATTCTAGAATATCATCTCATGTCAATTTGTCCAATTGATTTTGCTTGAGAAGCGATCATTTTGCAGTGCTTGCAAGTGGTAAAATTTCCTTCAGCAAGCAGCTACAAGGGATGAGGGAGCTGAGGGGAGCAGAGAGGGAGAATGAGTGGGGGGAAAGGCCAATAATGATTGGTATCACCCTTTCAGGGTTAGGATGTTTTCCTTTCTTAGTTTTCTTACTTTCTTTCTTTATTTCTTTTCTTCTTTTTCATTGTCTGCCTTTCTGGTGTTACAAAGATGGCGACTTGACTGGTAAAACAAGGATCTAAACTAAGGCTGACATCACACAGAACATAGCCAAAATAACCCTAACTACAAAAACAAAATGATTTAACTTGAGGAATTATTTCGTTTAGTTGGAAAATGAAAAATTCTATGCTCCTATCAGTCCTATGATCTCATTCTTGTATCAAATGATCTTTGACTGGCCTATGTGTTTCATTCTTCCAAATCTCCAGCCAAGCACTTTTGTAAATCAAACTGTATAGTTGTAAAATTGCTCATCACTGGCATAAGGCCTCCTCTCTCCTCCCTCTGCAACTCATCCTCCTCTCATCCTCCCATCACTCTGCCTCCTGTTGACTCCTCCACTCCTCCTAACCTCTCTATCTTCCAAATATTTCCCCTTCCTGCTTTTTGAAGCTGCCATGGGTCAGCCGATGCACAGTACAAATCATTTTGGTCACTCACAGGGGGGCACCCTGCCCCGCTGAGACCGGGAGACATTGAAACACAATACACTCCAGTTTTGCACTTGCATTTGTTTTTCCTAGTCCGGTTTGAGATGGACTGATCGGCAGCACGTCCCAAAACCCCGCCAAGAAAAGAACCTGAGGGTTGGGGCTAGAAAAGGTTGGGGGTTCCAGGGTTCTCAGTGATCTAAATGTTGTTCTTTCAGTTTATTTAAACCTCCCACCACTTCCATTACCATGGGCCATGTTAGAGGTATAGTTAGAGTTCTTGACAGCCTGCTGTGGTTGGGGCTCAGGATTTGCCCCCGGATGCACACACTGCGCACTCTTATTTGGCTGGATAGCTCAGAACATTTCCTGGTACAGAGCTTTCCAGCCTCTTTCAGACATGACTCATTCTATATGTAGTATGTGTTATTACATCAGTAGTATATATCATAAGAGAACTTAGAAAATCTAACAAGGTGGGGACATCTGCTATATGTATTATTGTGAACCTTTGATAAGCTTCAGAGCACCTACACATATATTTATCTCTGTCAAAAATACTTTCCTAAATTGACCTTTTTATTTTTATTTATATTTTTTACAGTAACACTTTACTAGGAATTAAAGATCTACACTGAGCTTTGAAAATAAGCTTTGGCCAGATAAAGCTAGGTCAGTAGGTACTTTCTGTGTTTCTTGCTGTAGGATGTACTACAGTCTGCTCAAGAGAGGAGCTAAAACTGTCCAGCTGCTGTAATCACATTGGTTTCAGTGAATCTGATCCTCAGTATAACAAACTTCCAACTAGTTGAATGAGTAAATAAAGGGCTGTTGGGTGCTCCAGCTGGAGAAAGATTACTTCTAGTATAAAGAGAGTGCAGCACAGAAGATACTAAGCCTAAGATGAAGAGAACTGAGTGAACACAGAAATGGGAAAAAGAGAGGCTTATTTATTCCAGTGTGGGCTACTGTTATCCCAGATCATTTTGATGTTGACAAACAGAAATATGCACACATGCTGACACAGAGATAAAAACTTAATAATCATTTTAATCTCACTGCCTGAAAAAGACTCAAAATACAGACAATAAATATTTGAATAATAATTTATGCTAGTATGTAGAACCCTTTCAAACGCCACATATTCCTTATGTTCCTTAAGATCTTTAAATTACTCTATACACAAGAATAGAAGTGTGTGTGCGTGTGTGTGCGCGCGCGCATGTACGTGCATGTGTATGTCTAATAAGAGCTCTCTCATGCTCACTTGGCTATGAGAGAGGGCTTAGAAGGCAAAACCATTGCAGTGCTATTCCAGAGCACTTTCCTGTTCCACCCTTTGCTTGGCTCTTTTCTCCCCCGACACGAATAAAGGGATTAGAGCATACAGCTTCCTCTAGACCCTCCACTCAGGACAAAGCAGACGAGGACTTATTCAGACAGCCTAGGATACACAAGCAGGTCTCTGCCAATCAGAGTCACTATGACTGCAGAGAATCTAATCTCATTATGATATAGAAAAGATGAGAGAGAGAGAGAGAGAGAGAGAGAGAATATAAAAAATTAAATAATAAAAAAGGGGAAAATCAGCCTTCATCATCAAATTTATAACTGACACCCCAGGCCTGCTCCAGACTAATGCTGCAATTCAAAGCCCACACATAAGCTGTTAAAAATATCATGTTGTAAATAAATGGAAACACACTGAGGATTTTTTTTTTTTAAAAATGGCAGTGTTTGTGTGTGTGAGTATGTGTGTCATTCACACTGTTTTGGCTCTTTGAACCTGTGCTTCTCAGCAAGCGTGTGTGTTGGAGCTGTTAAGTACCTTTTGAGGACATGACAAGACAGTGTCAAAGTGAGCCCCGTGCTTGGAACTACACCTAAACCCTGTGAGGAGCCACTGCATTTTCTGTTAGAATGTGTGAGTATGGTGCTAAAGCAAGACCTGGCCACGTCGCGTGGCCTGGCACAACTTTGTACCCATGTGCAAGGTTTTTCTAGCATCCCTGTGAAAAGCCTCAGTGCATGAGAAACATACTGGAAGACTGGGCATTCACACTGCATCTGCCTGAACCACAGCTAGAGATGGAATGCTGGGTCTCACTTGTCAGAAGCCCTGTACATTCTACAGTACCCTCTGAGAAAAACTTCTGCAAGGTAATCATGCCCATGTTCATATGAGGACAGGAACACAAGAATGCAAAAAACAGATCTATAGCACATAGAATGTCCCTAGACTAGGCACATGAACTCAACACATAATACCTCCAGTTAAACATTCAAGAAGTTGTTTATCATAGCAACCATGGCAAAACACTAGAACTTGAAAAGCATTAGCATCCGAGACCATCTCATTTGTCTACATTTTCTATAATCTGGCTTCTCAGTTGACCAGTCAGTGAACTGCATAGGAAAAAGAACTACTATCCAGTCTTACCACAGGATATACCACACAATAATAGTCGACAGGTGAAAAGTGGAAGTAGAGGATTTCCTTGTAACTTTTCTCAAAGTCAAATGATGGATATGAGTCCATGTTTTAGGTATACCACTAACTACTGTACAAATGTCCCAATCTACATTCAAGCATTTGCATTTCAACAATGGTGTGTCTGTCAGTCAGTCAGTCAGTCAGTCAGTCAGTAAAAATGATGCTTTTTCTTTGCTGCTAAGCAGTCCAGGAAAAGGCTATCAGTTGGGGATTTCCAAAGCAACAAGTATTCAATTTCATGTCTCTTACATCTGAAGGACAATTTGAAGGCAATTATCCAAATGGTACACTACAAGTAGTTTTATCAATGTAATACAGATGCATTTGTATATGATTTATTGTAAAAACAATTAGTGCTGAATAATATTCCTGAAAATTGTGAACACACCAATGCTGCTCATTGATGTAAGGTTCACAGAACGAATGAAAAAAGATTAAATGTTAATTTAAATATGCCCAAGATTAAATGTAACACTATTAAATCAAAAAAGGCCAATTGAAAATTCTGTCATCAAGCCAAATATATAGGTAACAAAAAAGATATCATGGAAATGGTAAGCGAAATGTTTATATAAACAGTAAATTTTTACACATATTAAATGCTATCTGGAGCATACTTAGCCATTTTTAGTACAAGCTGTAATGTATTGAGTAGTAAAAAAGCTCTCATTTTGAAACGGTCTTCACTGCAAAAGGCTACTACAATAAACTTTTCCATCACTTCTTTCTAGAAATGCCTCTCAGTTTCAAATGTAAAAATCATCACAATACAGTAACATAAACATGTTTCACAATTAGAGAAACATTCCCAAAAGCAAAAGCCATATAGGTGAAGGCTTTACAAGAAGACAAGTCAAGAGATGATACATAATTGCATTATTTTAATGTTGCTGGGAGAGACTGAGCAGATGTTGACACAGAAGTCAGGCTGAGCCTCAACCTGCAGCCCAGAGTAACACACTGAGCTGAGACAAGCGACAGTAACATCAAGATACTCATGTCACTTACATTGTCTGTTTATTACAGATGTTCTGCTATACAAATTTAAAAGCACTGTCCTTGTCTTTCATGCTGCTGTGCGTGCATGTGTAACTTTCCTGGCAGTTACTGGTTTTACTATAAAATATATCTGCTCCATTCAAGAAAAATTTCAGTAACAGCTTGTACTGGAAAATTATCAAAAGGACATAAAGGAATGACATAGTACTAGACAGTGAGGGCGTTGTGGGTAAAAGGCTGGTGTGTGTGTGTGTGTGTGTGTGTGTGTGTGTGTGTGTGTGTGTGTGTGTGAGGGAGGGAGGGTGGGTGTGTGTGGGGGAGGGGGGG
>JAODOK010000002.1:23825093-23839945 GCA_027576575.1 Netuma bilineata
TGTCCTGAATGGAGGGAAGAGAAGTCCCAATGATTTTCTCTGCTGTCCTCACCACTCTCCTCACATTCTTCCAGTCACAGGCACTGCAGCCTCCACACCACACAGAGATGCAGCTGGTTAGAATGCTGTCTGTGGTGCTTCTGTAGAAATGTAGTGAGGATGGGCGGGGGCAGGTGGGCTCTTCTCATCCTGCACAGGAAGTGCAGACATTGCTGTGCCTTCTTGACCAGTGACACGGTGTTCACAGACCAGGTGAAGTTGTCTGTGATGTGCACCCCCAGGACTGTCTATCAAACCTAAAATTGTGGATGCAGAATAATTTTCTAAAACTTAACACAGATAAAATAGAAATTATGCTTATCGGCAACAAATCTTCATTGTCCAAATCCTCCAGTTTCAGTCTCATTGAAGGTTAAATCTTCACCTGTTGAAACCTTGGAATATTGCTTGACCGCTCACTCAACTTTGATCCCCACATTAAATCCCTCACCAAGACTGCTTTCTTCCACCTCTGGAACATTGCCCATCTTTGCCCCTTTCTTTACATTAGTGATGCTCACACTCTGGTCCACGCCTTCATTATGTCCTACTTAGATTATTGTAGGAATTTAATAGGGAGGCCAATGAAAAGGGAGCTTTTCATTGGCCTCCCTGCTAAATTCCTTCAAAGACTACAATATATTCAGAACTCTGCAGTGAGACTCCTTACCCTTACCAAACAATCTGCTCATATCATCCCCCATTCTTTCTCAACTTCACTGGCTACCTGTTCTGTCCAGAATTAAGTATAAAATCTTACTACTTACCTTCAAAGCTCTCCATAACCTTGCTCCTTCTTACTTCAGTGATCATCTGACCCTTTATACTCCAGCCTGCTCTCTCAGATCTTCTAGCCATAATCTCCTCACATAATCGCTGTTCCTCACACCCTGGGTGGCAGGTCCTTCAGCGCCATGACCCCAAGCTCTGGAATTCCCTCCCTCAACCCCTCTGTGACTGTTCTTCCCTTCCTTTCTTCAAATCTCTTCACAAAACCTTTCTGTAACCACCACTACATAAACACCACCCTTTAGCAACTTTTTGTGTGTGTGTGTTGTTTTCTTTGACCTTTCTTTGTGTAACGCGATCTTGAATTTGAGAAAGGCGCTATATAAATGTAACTATTATTATTATTATTATTATTATTACTACTACAATCAGTTAAATAAGACCTGAGCCAGGAGAGGGTCATTCCCTTAACTCCCACAACATTTTCTAGTCTATCCAGGAGAATGGAATGATCATTGGTGTCAAAGGCTGCACTAAGGTCAAGCAATACAAGCAGGGAGACACAGTCCTGATCAGATGCCAACAGTAGGTAATTTACTACTATAACCAGTACTGTCTCTGTGCTATGGTGAGGTCTAAATCCTGACTGATACATTCATGGATGTTATTCCTATGTAGATATGAGCATAACTGCTGTGCCACAGCTTTTTCTAGGCTCTTGGAGATAAAGGGGAGGTTTGATATTGGCCTATAATTGGACAGCTGACAGGGGTCGAGGTCAGGTTTTTTTAATCAGGGGTTTGATAACTACTAGTTTAAAGGATCTGGGTACATAGTCAATTCTTAGGGAAGAATTTATTCTTTTTAGAAGCAGTTCAAGTCCTTCTGGTATTATCTGTTTGAAGAATCATGTAGACAAGGGCTCTAGTACACAAGTTGGAGATTAATGAAATTAGTTAAATTTCTCTAAGGAGAGTAAAACATTCTAATTACTGATCTGATACAGTTATATTGTTAACAAAAGGGTTACTTAAATTGTCTGGCCTTAAATTAGAAGTTTGAATTTGTCAGATATTCCTAATTTTGTCAGTGAAAAATTCATGAAGTCATTTGTGGCAGCGGGGGCATGGTCGAGCGTCAGCTGTGAATGGCAAGGAGGCAGGTTGAACCAGCAGGTAACATATGATGAGGTGCACCTGTGACAACTTACTAGCTGTCTATTAACCTGTGTCTCTATGTGTCTTTCAGACAGCCAGGAATGAGAGAGAGAGAGAGAGAGAGAGAGAGAGAGCAGTGTCACCCTGTCACGTATATGTAGTGTGTTTGTGTTCCATCACTGAAAAGTGTAAAAATAAAAAGAACACACCTGTTCTGAAGCCTGCTTCCAGTTCCTCTGTTCCCCCAAAAGCCTGAGAATTGTTACACTGGTGCCGAAACCCAGGACTGAGGAATGAATGCTGCCATGGGATCCAACCCAGTCTGAGAGCTCCTCCAAACGCTCGCCAACAACCTCCAGTGCCAGCAGCATGCCCTTGTTGCACTGATGGTAGATCAGGGCCAGCGCTTCCAGGCTTTGCTCGAAGCCTAGGCAGAGGACTGGCAGGCAATACGGAGCTGGGTCCAGTCTGTGGGTGCTCCAGCTGTCATTCCTGTGGCCAGTGTGCCCGTCCAGCTGCTGAAGATGGGGCTGCAGGATGACCCCGATGCCTTCCTCGAGCTGTTTGAGTGTGTTGTGGAGGTGAGCTCATGGCCAACCTCACAGTGGGTGGCTCGCCTACTGCTGCTCCTGTTGGGGGAAGCCCAGCTCGTGGCTTGACAGCTCCCGGCCACCAACAGGCTGGAGTACCTCCACCTGAAGCGAGCCATCTTACAGCAGATCGGCTGCAGCCCTGAAGAGCAGCACCAGCGCTTCCACTCACTGGCTTACAGTGAAGTGGGGCGGCCATTCGTGTTTGCCCAACAGCTCCAAGATGCCTGCCAGCAGTGGCTGTTGGCCGGCGAGCGCGACATCGAATCCATCATCGAGTGAGTGACACTGGAGCAGTTCGTTGCCCAGCTGCCGAGCGGGATGTCAGCGTGGATCCAGGGTCACCGAATGATGTTGCTGGAGGAAGCAGTCTGACTGGCCAAGGATCATCTGTCGGCATATCCAGAAGCAGGCTGTGTTACAACTTCCTCCCTCTCTCTCACTTACACCTTCACTTTCTCCTTCTCCCCCTCCCTCTCCTCACCCCTCCCCTACCCCAGCCCCATGGAAATGGGGGCCAATTCCCCAAAACCCACTCCCCGCACCCATGTCTATCCCTGTGTTTCTACTCTCCCTTCTCCTTCTATGTCTGTGCCACCATGAACACCCTCCCTCTCTCCCCAGATGAACACATCCATGCCCACCAGAACTGTGAGCGAACCCAGGCAGGTCTGTAGGCATGGAGGGAAGGTGGGGGATCAGTGCTTCCACGAGGAGGTGGGGCTACTGATCTGCATCCCGATGCACCTCAGGCTTCCCCTGATCAAGCAAGGGCATACAGGATAATTGAGAGTATGCAAGGGGGTATACATCAGGCTTTGGTGGATTCGGGTTGCAATCAGACCTCCATACATCAAAGCCTAACTCAATGCAGGGCACTGAGAAATGCACGTTTGGTGAAGGTTAAGTGTGCGCACAGTGATCTACACAAATATCCACGAATGCCCATCATGATTCACTTCCGAGGAGAAAACCATAGCGTAGAGGTTGCAGTTAGTCTGAGCCTCACTCACCCACTGATTCTGGGTACCTATTGGCCGGGGTTTAAAACATTAATGAAACAGATGGAAGTGGGCGAGTCCTGCAGTAGCATGTCATGAGGGATCACGTCGCAACGTTGGCTGGGGAGGCGGTCCCAGGACCATCTGTGTCAACCCTCCTCCCTCTCTGTGGAATCCCTTAGGGGACTTCCCATTGGAGCAGACACGTGAAGAGTCTCTGAGACACATCTTTGACCAAGTGAAAGCAATTGATGGTTAAATCCTCCAGCCTAACGTTGCACTTTCCTTCCCTTTTGTACTTTTGTATTTCCCTTCCCTTTTCCTTCCCTTTTCTTGATTAAGGATAGGCTTATTGAGTGACACAGGACAATCAAACAAAAGAAAAGATGACAGTTGTTGGTCCCAAGGAGTCGCAGGGAACTTTTCTTCCATGTGGCTCATCATAATCCTATAGCTGGTCATTTGGGACAGGATCAAACACTGAATCATCTCATGACCCATTTCTATTGGCTGCGGATTTGTGCCAATGTCTGCAGGTGGTGTGCGGCATGTCACAAATGTCAGCTGGTGAATCCAGCAGCCACACCAAAAGTGCCATTGCGCCCATTGCCACTGATGGAGATCCCCTTCGAAAGAATTGGCATGGGCCTCATAGGGCCACAAGATCAATCTGCACACGGGTATGGCTTTGTGTTAGTCATTGCGGATTATGCAAAGTGATATCCGGAAGCAGTGCCGCTCCTCAGTATCTCAGTACACAGTGCTGTGGAGGCACTCTTCCAAGCCATCTCCTGAGTCGGGATTCTCAAAGAAATCCTGACTGATCAAGGCACTATGTTTATATCGTGCACACTGCACGAACTGTATGAATTATTGGGGATTAAATCGATTCATACTAGTGTTTTCATCCACAAACAGACAGGCTGGTTGAACAATTTAACCAAACCCTGAAGAACATGATTCATAAGTTTGTTCATGGGGATGCTAAAAATTGGGACAGGTGGCTTGACCCTCTGTTTTTTGCAGTGCGCAAGGTCCCACAAGCCTCCACCAGGTTTTCCCCTTTTGAATTTCTGTATGGGCGCAAGCCCCGTGGTGTCTTACACATCATTAGAGAAAATTGGGAGGAGGGGCCTTCTCAAAGTAAAAACAAAATTCAATATGCTCTTGATCTGAGAGCAGAACTCCATGCACTGAGTCATATAACCCAGGACAATTTGCTCCAGGCCCAAGAACATCAAGCTCGCCTGTACAACAGAGGGGCACGGCTAAGTGAATTTGCACCGGGAGATAAAGTCCTCATTTTACTATCTACCTCAAGTTCAAAATTGCTCACCAAATGGCAAGGGCTTTTCAAAGTCACATGGTGAATTGGGGAGTTTGACTACGAGGTCAAACAGCTAGATGGGGCGAAACGTCACATTTACCACCTCAATCTCCTGAAATCGGAGAGAGCAGGTCCCTGTAGCTCTGGTGATGGCAGTTCTGGAGATGGCAGAGCTGGGACCAGAGGCAAGACTAAAAAGTGCAGCCCAATTCACCCCTGTCCCTGTGGAAACCACCTCTCACCATCCCAGAGAGCACAGGTAATTAGGTTGCAGGAGGAATTCTCCAATGTGTTCTCGCATCTTCCTGGTCGCAGTGACCTCATAGAACACCACATTGAGACTTCCCCAGGGGTGGTGGTGTGCAGCTGCCCGTATTGGCTCCCCAAACACAAGAAAAACATGGTTCGGGTTGAACTCCAGGCTATGCTTAAGATGGGAGTAATTGAGGTGACTGGAGCACAGTGACTGGAGCAGCCCAGTGGTCTTGGTTCCCAAGACTGACGGATCGGTCTGGTTTTGTGTGGACTATAGAAAAGTCAACGTGGTGTCTAAATTTGACACACATCCGATGCCCCATATTGATGAACTGCTCGATCGGTTAGGTGTGGCTCACTTTTACTTGACACTGGATTTGACAAAGGGATATTGGCAGATCCCCTTGACTCCATTATCCCGTGAGAAAACGGCCTTTTCCACTCCATTTGGTTTACACAAATTTTGTCACCCTTCCTTTTGGGTTCTTTGGCTCCAGTGATGTTTCAGCATCTCATGGACTGAATTCTTTGTCCCCACGATGTGTATGCAGCGGCCTACTGAGATGATATCATTTATAGTAATGATTGGGAGCGGCACCTACAACATCTGAGGGTGGTTCTGAGGTCACTGAGGCATGCTGGGCTCACAGCAAACCCAAAGAAGTGTGCAATTGAATGGGTGGAAGTATGGCATTTGGGCTTCCTCTTGGGTCATGGGAAGGTGCGTCTCCAAATTGATAAGACTGCAGTGATTGCCTGCCCGTGACCCAAGACCAAAAAGGGGGTGAGGCAGTTCCTGGAGCTGGCTGCCTATTATATGTGGTGTGTGCCTAACTTTTTGGATGTCACCAGCCCATTAACTGAACTCACTAAAAAGGGAGTGCCAGATGTAGTTCAGTGGACGGAGCCATGCAAATGGGCTTTTGCTCAGGTAAAGGTGGTTTTACGTGGGGGCCTGTTGTTGCATTCTCCTGACTTGTCTCTCCCTTTTGTTTTACAGACCTACACATCAGACCGAGGGCTGGGGGCTGTTTTGTCCCAGGTGGTGGAGGGGGAGGAGCGTCCAGTGCTGTACATCAGCTGCAAGCTGTCCATGCGAGAGTCAAAGTACAGCACAATAGAAAAGGAGTCTCTGGCGATAAAGTGGGCGGTCCTCACTCTCCACTACTACTTGCTAGGATGCCCAGTCACCCTCTGCTTCGACCATGCCCTGCTCCAGTGGCTCTCCTGCATGAAGGATGCCAATGCACGGAACACTCGTTGGTATCTGGCCCTTCAGCCCTTTAAATTCATGTTGGTCCACAGGCTGGGGGCACAGATGGTGGTGGCAGAGTACCTCTCCCGCCGGGGGTGTGTTGTGTGTGTGTGTCAGCTGCAGGCCAGATGGCTCCTGGTATGTGACAATGGGGGCGTGGTCGAGCATTGGCTGTGAACGACAAGGAGGCAGGTTGAACCAGCAGGTAACATGTGATGAGGTGCACCTGTGTCAAATTACTGGCTGTCTATTAACCTGTGTCTCTATGTGTTTTTCAGACAGTCAGGAATGAGAAAGAGAGAGCAGCAGCATCCCACCGCCTGTATGTAGTATGTTTGTGTTCCATCACTGAAGAGTATAAAAATAACAAGAACACACCTGTTCTGAAGCCTACTTCCAGTTCCTCTGTCCCCCCCCCCCAAAAAAAAAAGTCTGAGAATTGTTACAATAAGAAAGTGGAATACCTCAAGTCAGCCAAAAGATTGAACCCACATCAAGCCCATTGGGCCCTCTTCTTTACAAGGTTCCAGTTCACTATTGCATATTGACTCAGTTCCAAGAACACTAAAGCAGACACCCTGTCCTGAGTATACCCTCCCTCAGTCGCTGCCCAGGAAACAGCACCCATCTTACTACCCAAATGTTTTATCAACGTGCTCATGTGAGACCAAGACAAAAGAACTGGCATAAACACTACTGTATCGTATTCCAAAAAACTGCCCTTCAGACCTTAAATATGTCCTGCCACATCTCCGAGGCCAACTTATCACCTGGGCACATACCACCCCAGCCAGGGGACACCCCGTCAGCCAAAGAATTTATCAGCTGCTTAAAGTGAAATACTCATGGCCAAACGTGTACTGACAAACAGTGTTGTAGTCAAGTCACTAAACCTCGAGTCCAAGTCCAGTCTCGATTCCCCAGTGTTCAAATCCGAGTCAAGTCCAAGTTATTAAAACATTTTTGAGTTGAGTCCAAATTGAGTCCACAATTGATCCGAGTTGAGTCTGAGTCTAGTCTGAGAACAAGACTCCAACCACACCATTTGATGGTGGCTGTTTTAGCACCATTAACATTAGTTTGTTCCTGAACATGATGTATGAACAGGTGAATGTTCATTCTCTTTGTCAGGGAGTGCAAAGTATTCTGTCAGAGATGGTTGGGAGCTGGATGTAAGTGCAGAAGTTGTGCTTATTAATACAAGTGAAGACAGGTAAACAATCCCAAATGGCAGGCAAAACTGTAAAATGGTGAAACAGGCAATAGGTCGAGTGAAGCACAAACAGGCTATTGTAGACTAGGTAGAATCAAAGACAGCAAAAAGGAAATCAGGGATCAGGAAACCAAACAAGGAAATAAGACTCAGTAATGTATCAGCAATGCAACTCAATACTTTGCAAAGTAAGTGTGTTTTCACAGTTTTTATATAGGTGTGCTGATTATGCCTTAATCTTGTGCAGGTGCGAGTCTTTTACGGCATGCACGAGACTCTGCTTGGTGCGCATGCTGTCCAGACCATGCCTGAGAGTCTATCTGATGCATGCGCCAAGGCGCACAGGTATGACACTCTTGCACGAAATTAGTACACAATAAATGTAGATACAAATATCTTATGCCAAATTATTATGGCATCTTACAAAAAATAAAGAAAAAATCAGAGTCCTTGTATTCCAATTTATGAGTCCTAATGCAGTTAATGCATGAATCCAAGGCCAAGTCCGAGCCATCAGTGCTCAAGTCCAAGTCGAGTCACGAGCCCTTAAAATTATGGCACAAGTCAGACTCAAGTCAGAGTCCTGGACTCGAGTACAAGCCTGGTGTGTGTGTGTGTCTTGCAGTGACAGCGGAGGGCTTATATGAAGGGAGGAAGTGGAAAGGAAGACAGAGCTTCTCTGCATGCCATGTTTGTGCGTGTGTGTGTGTGTGCGTGCGTGTGTGTGCGCGCGCGTGCGCACGTGCACAAACTTATGAAAAAGCAAGTTGTGAAAGCTGAAACGCATAAATAAAAGTTGCCCTGCAATTCACCTGCCTGTCCCAGTGCTTCAGTATTCCGTCCCACCCAAGAGACCGTTACACTGGTGCTGAAACCTGGGAACACTGAAGGGAACCACCTGTATGAAGTCTTCACCCTTCAAGGACCTTGTCCCTGCCCTTGCCCCTGCCCAGCAAAACCAGCACCAAGACCTGCTCACCCTTTCCCAAGAACAGGAGTAGCACTTTGAAACCCTGCTGCAGGCCCAGTAGGAGGATTATCAGGTATTCCAGAACCTGCTTGCATTGGCAGGCACTCCAGCCACTGTGTCTGCAAGCTTCCCTCACATCACTTTGACAAAAATGGGCCCGTACAATGACCCCAAGGCATTCCTGGCACTCTTTGAGTTAGCAGCGGAGGCATGGGCTGACCAGTTGCATGGGGGTGTGCAGAAACTCCCCATCATAAACTGTCTGGAGTACACTGACCTAAAGGGAGCTATCTTGCAATATGTCAGCCACACCCTCAAGCAACACCAGCAGCACTTCTGCACGCTAACCCTTGAAGAGGTCAGCCAGCTGTTCATATTCGACCAACAGCTCCAGGATGCCTGGTGGTGGCGGCTGAGGCCAGAAGACCATGATGCCAAAGGAATCATCAATGTGGTGGCAAGTAGTGAAAGCTGAAAAGCATAAATAAAAATTGCCCTGCAATTAACCTGCCTGTCCCAGTGCTTCAGTGTTCCGCCCCACCCAAGAGACCGTTACACTGGTGCTGAAACCTGGGAACACTGAAGGGAACCACCCATATGGAGTCCTCACCCTTCATCACAGTTCATCACTTGGCTGCTAGGAGGGATGAATAGAATAGAATAGAATATCTTTGTCATTGTAAATAAATACAACGAAATTTAAACCCAATCCTTGGTGAAAAAAGTGCATCTAAAAATCTATGAAAATAATACAACAAGATAAACTAATAAATATATAAATAAATAATTTTCAAAAGGTTTTTTTTTAAACAACAATCATCACTCACAAACATTCACATCCTGTGGTGTGGAGGGCATTGCATGATCCTTTATTGTATCATATTTATATTACTGAATATACCAATTTGCTTGATTGAATGCCCTTATGGCACTGGCATAGAAACTGTTCCTAATCCTGTTTGTTCTAGATGTTAATGTCCTGTAATGTCTGCCCAAAAGCAGCAGTTCAAATACAGTGTGTCCGGAGTGAGATGAGTCCCTGAGAATGTTTTGTGCTTTTTTTATACTGCAGGAACTGTACAGATCGTCCAGAGAGGGGAGAGGGCAGCCAATGATCTTCTGGGCTGTAGTGACGACCCTCTGGAGTACTTTCCTGTCTCCTGCTGTGCAACTAGAAAACCATACACAGAAACCGTGTCAATAGGCTCTCAATGGAGCAATGGTAGAAGGACACCAGTGATTTTTGTGAAAGATGGCAGTTCCTGAGCACTCTCAGGAAATACAGTCTTTGCTGTGCCTTCATGATAACAGCTGTAGTGTTGACCCCCAGAAACTGAAATTCAGAGACCCTCTTCACACAGTTCCCACTAATAAACAGGGGCAGAATGTCTGTTTTCTTCCTTCTAAAGTCTATGATCAGCTCCTTAGTCTTGGTGATGTTTAAGACCAGGTTGTTATTTGTACACCAATCTGACAGCTGCTCCACTTCATCTTGATATGCAGACTCATCTTCCCTGGAAATGAGCCCCACCACAGTGGTATCATCAGCAAATTTGATGATGCTGTTACTGGAGTGGGCAGGGATGCAGTTGTGGGTGTAGAGGGTGTAGAGTAGGGGACTCAGCACACAGCCCTGAGGGGAGCCAGTGCTGATGCTGAGGGCAGAGGAAATGTAGGGGCCGACTCTCACTCTCTGGGAGCAATCAGTGAGGAAGTCCTTAATCCAATGACAGATGGTATAGGATATTCCCAGGTTTGTAAGTTTGGTCACCAGTCTGTTCAGAAGGATGGTGTTAAAGGTGAAGCTAAAGTCCAGAAAGAGCAGCTGCACGTAGCTCCCATGCTGCTCCAAATGAGACAAAGCAAAGTGGAGAGTTGTGGCTACTGTGTCCTCTGTGGCCCTACTGGCTCTGTAGACAAACTGGTGAGGGTCAAACCTGGATGAGAGGTGTGAAATAATTTGAGTTCAGACCAGTTTCTTGAAACACTTCATAATGATAGGCGTAAGTGCTACTGGCTCGTAATTGTCAAAGCTGCTAATGGTGTTCTCCTTTGGGAGGGGGGTGATTATGGAGGACTTTAAGCAGAGTGGGACGGCAGCCAACTGATCTGCACAGACCTGCAGCACCCGTCCTGAGACGGCGTCAGGTCCTGCAGCTTTCCTCGGGTTTACCACGCTCAGCGTGCATCTCATCTCATGCTCCTCCACCATGAGGGTGTGGCTGTTGTGGGCTTGTGAGTGTAGTGTGGCTGCATCTTGTGACTCCACCTCAAAGCAGGCAAAGAAGTGGTTCAGCTCCTTTGCCAATGAGGAGTCATAGTCAGCTATGAGGTTGCTGGGTCTGTAGTTGATGAAATGCTGAACCCCCTGCCACACCTGCCTGGAGTTGTTGCTCTGGAAGCAATCTTCTATCCTCCTCCTATAAGCAGCTTTGGCCTTTCTGATGCCTCTCTTCAGATTGGCTCTGGTAGCACTGTATAATGCTCCGTCACCAGACTTGAAGGTGATGTTCCTCTCCTTGAGCAGGCTCTGCACTTTTTTTTATCATCTAGGGCTTTTTGTTGGGATAATCCCAGGTACACATATCCACAATGATGATGTTTGTACAGAACTTGATGTATCCTAGGACAGCTGTTGTGTACTGCTCCAAGTCTTGATGCTCCAAAACATCCCAGTTTGTTGATTCAAAGCGGTCCTGCAGCTGTTGAGAGGCACCTTTGGGCCACGTTTTAACAGTTCTGGATATGGTCAGAGCACTTTTCCTGAAGGGGGTATATTCTGGAATCAAGAACAGGGACATGTGGTCTGACTGGCCCAGGTGTGTTAGTGGCTTTGCCCTGAAGCCCATCTTGATGTTAGAATAGACCTTGTCCACTGTATTTGCTTCCCTCATAGCATGCTTGATGTGCTGATAGAATTTAGGGAGCACCGTCTTTAAACCAGCATGATTAAAGTCCCCTGCCATGATGTGAACAGTGTCAGGATACATACTCTGTTGACTGCTAATGATCTTATGTAAACATCCAAGGGCCAAGGTGCCATTAGCATCTGGTGGAATATACACAGCAGTTATCATGACAACAGTGAACTCCCAAGGAAGATATATGGGCCTGCATTTAACAGTCACATACTCCAGGTCCAGAGAGCAGTGTCTGCTAACAGTCTTAACATTGGTACACCAGCTGTTGTTCACATAAATACATAACCCCCCTCCTCTGCTCTTAATGGAGTCCCTGGTCCTGTCATGCCGGTGTAATGTACGACCTGCTAGCTCAACAGCTGTATCTGAAATGGATGAGTGAAGCCAGGTCTCTGTGAAGAGCAGGATACAGATGTTCTTCACAATGTTGTTCACTGCAACCAGTAGTTCAAGTTCATCCATCTTGTTAGTGAGAGATCTGGCATTGGTGAGGAAAACACTAGGGAGCGGTGGTTTATGTGGCTGCCTTTGTAGCCTCACCAGTACCCTGGCACTACAGCCTCGTGCTTGCCTCCTCTCCCTGCACCACCTTTGTCACCTTTCTGCAGGGATGGTAATCCATGGAGCGCCGGGGGGCCTAGCAATATCCAGCAGGATGTTATGGGAGTGGAGAAACTCAGCTGTGAGGATGGCAGAGTGGGTCCAATGCCACTGGCTGGTGTTGTTGGGCTGAGCAATCATGTTGGCGGAGGACCATCTCACAGCGGTTCCAGTGGCAAGTGGACATCCTTGCTCTTCTCTCTCTCCTCATCCCATCCCCTGTCCTTGCACCATGGAAGTGGGGGCTGACCCCCTGCAGATCACTTGCCAATCCCGTGGTGTCCGCCTCCCTCCTTCCCCTTGTGTTTCTGTGTCTTCCCCCTCCCAGGTGAGTGATCCCTGAGCTACCAGTGCAGACGTGAAGCCTGGGCCAGTGTGATGGCACTGCGGGGAAAGTGGGCACTTCCAGGATCAGTGCCACATGATGGAAGTGGGGGCAGTGGTCTGGATCCCTGACATGCCAGAGGTCGCCCTCGATCGGGCCAGAGCATATCACATACCAGTGAATATGCAAGGGGATACATACCACATGTTGGTGGATTCAGGTAATCAGACCTCCATCAACCAAAGTGTGATTCAAGGTGAAGCACTGGATACAGCACATTTCATGAAGTTTCTGTGTGTACATAGGGGTGTTCACAAATATCCACTGGTGTCAGTTTGCATTCACTTTTGGGGGATAAACCACAGTGTAGAGGCAGTGGGAACTGATTGGCCAGGGTTTGAGATTTTAATAGAACGCATCACAGTGGGTGGGTCCTGCAGCAGCACGTCATGGAGGAATCCCAATGTAGAATTGGCTGGGGAAGCTGTCTCAGAGCCATCTGCATCAGTCCCCCATCATAGTGACATGGAGGGGGGAGTACCCCTGCCCTCCCCTCTCTTTAGAGAATTCTCTCAAGGATTTCCCTTTGAAGCAAGCATGAGATGAGACCCGTACTTTGCAGTAATTAAAGATAGGTTGTACCGAGTGATGCAGGACACACCAATGAAAGAATAACTCAATTGTTAATCCCAAAGAGCCATAGGGAACTTGTATTCCATGTGGTTCATTTTCACCCCATGGCTGGACATCTAGGGCAGAAAAAAACACTAGCCTGTCTCATGAACCAATTCTACTGGCCAGGGATTCGTAGGGATGTCTGTAGGTAGTGTGCGGCATGCCGCGAATGCCAGCTGGTGAATCTGGATGCCATGCCAAAGGCACCATTGTGCCCTCTTCCCCTAATTGAGATCCCCTTCGAAAGAATTGGGATGGATCTCATTGGGCCATTAGACCAGTCTGCACAAGGGCATAGCTTTATTTTAGTCCTGGTGAAATATGCAACATGATACCCAGAAGGAGTGCCACTATGGGACATTTCTGCATGCAGTGTCGCAGAGGCACTGCTTAAAATTATCTCCCAAGTTAGGATTCCAAAAGAAATCCTGACTGATCAGGGCACTACATTTATTTCACACACCCTTCACAAACTCCACAAGTTACTGGAGTTAAATCCATCTGCACCAAACCCTTAAGAACTTAATTCTTAAGTTTGTGAGTGAATACACACATAACTGGGGTAAATGGCTCAAGCCCATGTTGTTTGCAGTACTAGATTGGTTCTACAAGGGACCTTCTAACAGTAAAATTGAATTTCAATATGTTCTCAATCTGCACACAAAACTCCACACAGTCATCTAACCCAGGAGAATTTATAGCAGGCACAGGAACAGCAGGCCTGGCTGTACAACAGGGGTGCATGCCTCTCACAATTCATTCTGGGAGATAAAATGCTCATATTATTACCCACATCAAGCTCTAAATTACTAGCTAAGTGGCAAGGGACCTTTGAGGTCACATGGCGAGCTGGGGATGTCGACTGTGAGCTGAACCAAATGAATGGGGGGGGGGGGGGCATGGCAGGTATACCACCTCAACCTGTTTAAATTATGGAATGAAGGGGTCCCCCTGGCATTGGCATAGAAAATTCCAGAGAGGGCAGAGCTGGGGCTGGAGGTAAAAACAACCCACCCCGGTCCCCTGTGGAGACCACCTCTTATTGGCCTAACACAGAGTTGTTCCAAAGTGGCCTCACCCCTTCCTGGCCACACTCACCTCATAGAACACCACATCAAATGCCCCCCGGGTGGTGGTACGAAGCCACCCCTACCACCTACCCAAGCACAAGAAAATTGACGATTTCTTACTCAAGGCTGAACTCAAGGTCATGCTTGAGCTGGGAATAATTGAGGAGTTGCACAGTGACTGGAGCAGCCTGGTGGTCCTGGTCCCCAAGGGCAATGTGTCAGTCCAGTTCTGTGTGGACTACTGAAAGGTCAATGCAGTGTCTAAATTCAATGCATACCCAATGCCTCACATTGATGAGTTGCTCGATTGGTTAGGCACCACTCACTTTTACTTGACACTGGATTTGAGAAAAGGATATTGGCAGATCCCCTTGACTCCTCTATCTCAAGAAAAATTTACTTTTTCCACCCCGCTCAACTTACACCAGTTTGTCACCCTTCCATTCAGGTTATTCAGGGCTTCTGCAATGTTCCTGCGGCTCATGGACAAAATCCTCAGTCCGCATACTGCCTATGCCGTGCCCTATCTCGACAATATCATTATTTATTATGTCCACATGAACTGGATATGAGCAATCGCCTGCTTTGATTGGCTACTCTACTACAAGGCTATCAGCTCATGTACCGTTAATAGAGAAAAACAAAATGGTGGTAAATTTTGCTGAACCAACCGAGGACGAAATAAAAACTCTACTCGAAAACAACCCCCCCCCCCAAAAAAAAAT
>JAODOK010000002.1:23858156-23868993 GCA_027576575.1 Netuma bilineata
GGCAACTTCCATACCCGTCAGGTCTGTGGCACTTTTGTGCACCACTTGGCATCAGGTCTGGAGGTCCAGAGAAACAATACAATGGGGGCATGACATAATTTATCTTACCTTACTGTGCAAGGTGCTTTGTTAGGAGAGGAGAATAATATGCGAGAGCTCACGAGGCCAGAAATTCTATGGTGGCTTGGCCGGGCTGTTTGTGCCACTGATATGGGCGACTCTGCCATTCTGATATGGGCCTCATGGCCCATCTGCATTTCTGTGCATCCTAATGAAGCAGTCATCATCGCTAGCAATGGACAGCCTCCACTGCTGATGATTGCTACCAAAAGCATCTGGCCAAGGTAAAACTTGCTAAGGGATATTTAACCAGATATTACTTGTGCTATATGTACTAATCCCATTTCCAGAAAAGTTGGGATATTTTCCAAAATGCAGTAAAAACAAAAATCTGTGTGATTTTTTTTTCTTAATTCAAGTGAACCTTTATTTAACTGACAAATTTATGAAGAAAATATTTTCAATAGTTTTACTGACCAACTTAAATTGCATTTTGTAAATATGTCACTCATAGCTCAAGCAATCTGAGTTCATGGCAGCCTTCAAACATGGCCACCACTGACTACAATTCCCAAGCACCACAGCACCCTCCCTCCCTCTCCTGAATTCTGATCACCACTGCACCAATTCCAAATTACAGCTAATCAGTTCACACTACTTAAGGACCACAGCTACAATCCCTCAGTGCAAAGTATTGTTCTGTGTCCCTGTACCTGATCATACCAAACCGTTTGTTCCTCATGTTGACTTTAGTGACTTTGACCCTGTTTATATTTGGACTCTGAACTTGTAATATTCCTCTGACACTCTGTTTGCTAATTGACTGACCTATTGTCCAACCCTCATACTGTTTCTTGTCTCATGATTTGGATTTGGCTGCCAATTTGTGACACACCCGCTCTCCCCTGCAATTGTGTCTGTAAGTGCCTGCACCTCTGACAGGATACTTTGCCATTTTGGATTCAGCAGAGGAGGCAAAGCAAACTGCTCTTTCAGTGCAAGGATGATTGTTAGGAGAACAGCAGCAAATGCTGAGTAATTTAAATATCCACATTTCACAACTTGCAGCTGCTGTCTCACAGGCCCTCCTGACACATCCAGCACCCGCTGGGAACTCCTCTACAATTGTTCCTTAACCAGATAAGTTCTCAGGGGAAGTATCAGAGTGCAAGGGTTTTCTCCTACAATGTTTATTATATTTCATGGCCCAAATGGGGACTTCAGATCAACAGAAAATCGCCCAGTTTCTTAATTTGCTCAGTGGCAGAGCCTTACAGTGGGCCTCTATGGTATGGGAGCATGGAGGCAAACTCACAACTTCCTATGAATGCTTCATTGAACTTTTCAAGAGCATTTTTGATTATCAGCCTGAGGAAGTTGAAGTAGGAGAAAAGTTGCTCACTATACAGCAAGGAGAAAGGAGAGTGGCTGAATATGCCCTTGAATTCCATATGCTGGCAACTGGTAGAGTGGGTGGAATGAACCAGCACTGAAGGCTAAGTTATTTCAAGGACTGGACCCTCTCATCCTCACCGAACTTGCATGCCATGATGAGCAGTACACCTTGGACTCTCTTATTGATCTGGCCATTAAGTTGGACAATCTCCTCCATAATCCACCCTCCTTACAGCATGTTCCTGTAAATACCCAGCCTGGACAGTCTCCCCTGCCTATGGAAGTCTCCAACACTCACATACCTCATTGAGAGAGGGAGAAGAGACATCGGGAAGGACTGTGCTTCTACTGTGGTGAGTCTGGTTATCTGTTGGTCCAATGTCCCATCCAACCATCAGACACCAGGGAACAGGACAACCTTGGGAAGGAAAATAGCTCTACCACCCTGCTGAGTCACAAAACCTCTTCTACTCAGCAATTCCTTAAGGTCAATGTCTTGGTAAACCTCTGAGTCTTCCCATGTTCTTTCTGCCTCATTAGACTCTGGGGCAGAGGGCAACTTCATTGACCTTGAGGTTGTTCAAAGGCTCAAGCTATCCATAGAAGAACTCCAGTGAAAAGTAAGTCTCAAATTGATTGATGGTGGACCTATTGGGGAGGGGCTGGTCACCACTCACACTGCACCTCTGGAGATTCAGGTTGGGGCCCTGCATAAGGAACACATCAGCGTTTGTCACCCATACATCCAACCAAACTATCGTTCTAAGGTTCTCCTGGTTACGGCTTCATGATCCTTTCATCTCCTGGCAGCATAGGGAGATTCTATGATGGTCCCCATCCTTCCATCAGTACTGCCTGCAACTGCCCCAACTCACCCTGTCTTCCCCCTTGGGTCATTGAGCACGTTCCAGCCTGCTACCATGAACTTAAAGAGGTATTCAGTAAAGGAAAGCCCAGTGGACTACCTCCTCACAGACCCTATGACTGTGCCACCAACCTCCTCCCAGGCACCACCCCTCCACACTGTCACATTTACCCACCCTTGATTACTGGGCAATCTGCTCTGGAGGAGTACATCCAAAAAGCACTGCAACAAGGCTATATCCACCCTTCCACATCCCCAGCATCTGCAGGCTTCTTTTTAGTTGAGAAGAGGGGGGGTGTCAGACCTTGTATAGCTTATCGAGGACTGAACCAGATCAGGAGCAGCAAGGTGATGTAGTGGTTAGCACTGTCACCTCACAGCAAGAAGGTTCTGGGTTTGAGCCCAGTGGCCAATGGGGGCCTTTCTATATGGAGCTTGCATCTTGTCCCCATGTCTGTGTGGGTTTCCTCCTGGTGTTTTGGTTTTCCCCTCAATGTAAAGACATGCAGGTTAGGTTAATTGGTAGCTCTAAATTGACTGTAGGTGTGAATGTAAGTGTGAATTATTGGCCCTGCAATGATTTGGTGACGTGTCCAGGGTGTACCCTGCCTCTTGCCCATTGTCAGCTGGGATAGTCTCTAGCTTGCTCACAACCCTACACAGGATAAGTGGTTATGGATGAACCAGATCACCATGCAATACCATTTTCTGCTGCCACTAGTATTTTCACTAAGCTAGACCTCAGGAGTGCCTACAACCTGGTGCATATCTGAGAAGGGGATAAATGGAAGACTGTGTTCAGTACCACCTCTGGGCACTTTGAGTACCTTGTCATGCCATATGGTCTCTCTTGCATGCCCAGCATGTTCCAGTGCCTAATTAACTATGTGCTCCAGGACATGCTGGCACACTACATCATCGCATATATTAATGACATTCTTATTTACTCCCCAGACAAAGCTGGTCATCAAGAGCACGTAAAGTCAGTACTCACCAGGGTCCTGGAGAGCCAGCTATATGTCAGAACAGAAAAGTCAGAGTTTCATGTTTCCCAAATCTCATTTCTGGGGTACATAATCAGTGCCAGAGGGGTTAGTATGGACTCCAACAAAGTTACTGCAGTCACCACCTGGCTAACCCCCACTTCTTCCAAGGAGCTTCCAGGTTTTCTTGGGTTCAACAAGTTTTACCATGATTCATTCAAGGATTCAGTACTATCGCTGCACCCCTCACCACTTGACTAAAAAAGGGGCCCAAGCATCTTCAGTAGAACCAGGGGGTAGAGGAAGCTTTTATGCAGCTTAGAGGGGAGACACCTGTGTACACACCCAGAGACAGAGTCTGGGTGTCCACTAAGGACCTATGGGACCCCAGCACATGTACAGAACTCAATGCCAGTTACATCGGCCCCTTCAAGGTCCTACGCCAAATCAATGAGGTATTGTACAGACTGGAACTCCCACAACACTGCCACCTATCACCCAAATCCCAAGTATCATGTCTTAAGCCTGCCATTACTGGACCACTTGCCATGAATACATCATCTATGGTGTGGACCCTGACACTGTTTCTCATCTCACAATTTGGATTTGGCTGCCAGTTTGTGATGCAGCCACCCTCCCCTGCAACTGTCTGTAAGTGCCTGTACCTCTGACAAAATATAAATGTAATTAGAATTTGATGCCTGCAACACACTCAAAAAAGTTGGGACAGAGGCATTATTAACATTGCATTGCATCACCTTTCCTTTTAATAACACTGTTTAATCATATGGGATCTGAGGATACTAATTTTTGCAGTTTTGCAATTGGAATTTTTGTCCATTCTTGCTTGATACAAGACTTCAGCTGTTCAATAGTCTGTGCTCGCCATTGTCTGATTCTGCTCTTCGTAATGCGTTATACATTCTCAACAGGAGACAGATCTGTAATGGCAGCAGGCCAGTCAAGCACACACACTGTGTCTACAAAGCCACACTCTTGTAGCCCATGTAGGATGAGGCCTGGCATTGTATGCTGAAATAAGCATGGACTTTCATGTTTGTATTGTTTGAATACACCAAACAATTAACATAAAATATTATATTATGTTAAACAATTTCAATAGCACAAATATGGAATTAACAATGAAAGGAGAACAAATTGTATTTCAAGAATGCACTTGCGATTTCCAGCTTAACAAAAAAAAACAGATGTGGCTTGTACTCACAGATTGGATGTTTGATTTTTAATTTTCTCAGCGGAAGCATCCAAGTCACTCATGTCTGACCAAAGAAAACACTAGTCAGCCTGAGATGGATGAGCAGCCTGAACATAGACAAGATGCTTCATTCTAATAAGCAAAACTTGAACTTGGATAGAGCAGGACATCACAGAGTACAGTCAATAGACTAATATTTGAATTTGTGATTCATGATATTCAGCCTTTCTCCTAGGTTGAGCACTCTTCATTCAAAAACCTCATGGGGGGAATCAGTGGAGGCAAAACAGTCATGTGCAGAAAGATACTAGTCTTTGACACTAGTCCTATCCTTTGAGGCTGTGACACTAGTCATACTGTGAAGGAATCTTCTGCCATGTGTCATGATTGTGGCATAAAGATGGATGTAAGTGTAGGGAGCTCTTTATTACAAGTGTGCTATTTACAATTCTGAGGCAAGGTCAGAGAAATGAACTAAAACAAATGGAACTTAAACATAAAAATGAACCTGAGTCATAAGCCAGAGCTCTAAACATGTGAATAGCAAAATGTGCAAGGCACTAACTTGACAACAAAATCCAAAAAGTGTTCCACAAAACAATATTTCATGCCATGTGTGTGTTGGCAGCATCATTTTATGTGCACACTGATTACTCTCCAAATCATCAACAGGTGTACACAATGATCAATTGTCCCAAGGGCATGCACAGCGTACTCCGTGTGTGAGCTTGAGTGTGCAAAGGTGTGACAGAAACCCCACCCCAAGAGCTCCCTCTGGGAGCTACATAAAATCTTCTTTGGGCTGTCTTGGGGTAAAGGGCATCCCACAAGAAAATGTCCCCTCAGTGCTCCACTCAGGCTCTGGTCAGACATGGCACTGGATCCTGGGCTTAGGTCAGGTCTTGGGCTTGGGTCAGGCCTTGAACAGGGGCAAGGACACAGATGGAGTCTTGGGTTCCAGTCAAGACATGGACTTGGGCTCAGGCTCCGGATTAGGCATGGACTTAGACTTGGATCTTGGCATGGGTACTGGCATTATGACATCCTTCCTGAAGTCCAGTGGTGGAGCGAAGAGCTTGTCCCTGCTGAAGCCTGTTGGCAGAGTGACGACATCCTCAAAGCCAGGTGGTGGAGCGTGCAGTAGAGCAGAGGCCGCCCCGTTGGGCTCTGATGGCGTCTCGTGCTGGCTCTGGAGTGGAGACCATCCTGTCGGCCATTGGAGTGGGCAGCGAAGCAGAGGCCACCCCATCAGCCTCTGGGGCTAGCTCTCAAATGGGCACCGCCTGGTCGGTCTCTGGTGCTGGCTCTGGAGCTGACAGTGAAGCCAAGGCCACCCTATTGACCTCTGGCTCTGGAGCTGGCAGTGGAGTGGTGACCATCCTGTCAGCCTCTGGAGTGGGCAGTGGAGCAGAGGCTGCCCCATCAGCCTCTGGTGCTGGGTCTAGAGCTGGCTCTGGAGTGGAGGCCACCCTGTCGGCCTCCCAAATCTCAGCCCCCCAAATAAAATTTTATGGGGGTCCTACTTCCTGGAAGCCTGGAACCAGGACTTGAGCTCCTCCCTGAGTGACTGGGAGTTGCAGAGGCATGGGTGCTGCAGAGGCATGGATGCCTTCGGCCCACTAGCATGCAGATCCGATGAGCCAAAAAAATCATGCATCTGACCCATGGGCTCCACTAAGTCCTTGTGGAAAAAGCAGAACTGCAGCAAAAATCCATTTTACGCCAAGTCCATTCCATCATATGGTGCCAGTATGTCCAGCCCCAGCCACTGACGAAAAATCAGAGATCCTGGCTTTAGCAACCTGACCTCAGCATGGGACTGTGTGTTGTACCTGTAACCTCCTGTTACATCAATTATTTAGGTGAAGTATTCTGTCATGATTGCAGTGTAGAGATGGATGTAAGTGCAGGGAGGTCTTTATTACAAGTGCGCTATTTATAAACATTCAAAACAGTGTTCCACACAACAATACTTCATGCCATGTGTGTGTTGGCAGCATCCTTTTATGCACATGCTGATTACACTCCAACTCAGCAACAGGTGTGCACAATCATCAGTTGTCCCAAGGGTGTGCATAGTGTGCGCCATGTGTGACACCCTGAAAAAAAATCTTGACTGCACAATTTCAGGAAGTGACAAATGTGTGCACAACAGCAGTCTTGTGGACTGCACATAACAGAAATTTATTTGGCATGACATACCACTGGATTGAGGAGGAAACAATGGAGAGAAAGTCTGCAGCACAAGTGAAGTGGCCTTTGCACAAGTGAAGGGATGGCATACTTTCGATGTCATTGCTGCAGAGTACAAAATCCAACACAAAATAAGGGCAATAGTTACAGAAAATGGGAAAAACTTTGTTAAGGTTTTCCCTGAATTTGAAACAACTGAGAAAACAGTACCAGATGAGTTGGATGATGGAATAAGGTTGTTAGATGTGGATGCAGTTCTAGAGATGAAGGGAGATGAGGAGCTTAAATTTTCCCTCCCATCTCATCAAAGGCTTGCAGCACACACTCAACCTGATTACCACCAACGAGGTGGATAAAGCAGCATCAACATGGCCATCCCAGAATGTGTACCAAACTGCAATGGGAAAGTGTGCTTTCATCTGGAACAAGTAATACTTGTTCTTTAATCTTTTCCTGTGCTCGGCTCCCGGGTTTTGGCACCACTGTGGCAGTTCGTAGGAGGGGGAGGAGCACAGAAAGACAGCAGGCCAGAATAAAGTTCAATAACCTTCTTTATTTTTGCTCTTTTCAGATGCATAAGCAGCTGCAGAAGCAGGACAAGCTATTGCCAACATGAGGATTTCTGTTCTATGTGTCATAAGATGGAGCTCTGAATATATGGCCATTGCCAAACTGATTGAACTTGCAGAAGATCAGTTGGGCAACATCTGTGGAAGGCTTGAAGTGACCAGACTACATGCTCATGAGAGACCTTTTCTCAGGGAATATGCAGCTATATTACAGCCACTTGCTCAATCCATTGTGTGGCAGCAGGGGCATGGTCAAGCACAAGTCTGTGACCGGAGGGCGGAGTCAGGGAAGGTAAGTGGCAGAATCACTACACCTGATGTCAATTAACCTGTGTTTGTGTGTCTTCCCAGTGACTGCACCCTATATAAAGAGAGAGAGAGAGCAGAGGAAGTGAGCTCTCTCCTGAACCAGCCAACTTGTGTGTGTGTGAGAGACTGGGAGAGTATTTGTGTCTGAAAAGAGCAAATAAATTGAGTTATGGAACTTTATTCTGGCCTGCTGTCTTTCTGTGCTCCTCCCCCTGCTATGAACTGCTACATATTGTATTGACATTTTACACAGTGTTCCAACATTTTTTGGAATCAAGGTTGTATGCAATGTTGAATTTCCCAAGCATATCCTGCAAGACCTGGTTTATATGATATTGCAAAATTGCTAGCACTGAAAATCGCTTATATGGCAATATACTTACACAATTGTTCCAGAGCTGCTAGTACCAGAGGTAGGAGTTAACAATACTTGACTGTGTTTAATCCTCTGTAGTTTATGAATGGCCAAAGACCACCCGTTTTTCTTCACAAAGAAGAACCCTGCAGAGGCTGGAGAAATGGATTGGCATATGTACCCCATATGAGGGTTTCCTTGATACAGTCTTCCATAGCTTGGGTTTCTTGAGCAGATAGGGGTAAATTCAGTTGTGAAGGGGCATGAGTCCACTGGCTATGGCTTTGCTGAACATCCCCCTGAACTCTTGGTGCATGGGTGGAATTTATACATGAACTTGGGTTTCTGGGCTTTCTATGGTGATTGAAAGGATGTTGAAGACAATGGGCATGGCAGTGCTTTGACCAGCACATGATTTCTCTTTCTTTCCAGGAAATCTGAGGATTGTGGGTCTGCATCCAAGGGAAATGGAATAGCACTGGAAACTTGGTGGTTACAATGATGAGAAGGGAAATGCTCTCTCAGTGCATGGTACTAACCTTGAGGGTAATGGGATTGGTTCAGGGGGTGATGGCCCCTCCTCTGATGGGTCTGCCCTCTAGAGTTTATACCTTTAATGAATGTTGCAGGAGTTGCAAGGGCAAGCTCAACCTTTTCTGCCAGGGAGTTGTCTATGAAGCTTCAAGTCTCTCCAGAGTCAACTAGCACTGTAATGCAGAAGACATTCCCTGAGTGTGTATACTGTAAAGGAAGTACAAAATTTGGGTGAGAGATGAAACAGAAGGGATTCATTGTGTTGGAGCAAGGTGTGGAGCATGCTTGCTTAGATATGCACTGTGGTGTCTTAGCTCAGGCTTGTGCTAGACACTGTGCCACTTGGTGTTGGGGACTGCCACAGTAGAAACAAAGTATCTCTTGGCATCACTGTTGGTGGTTCACACCATTTAACTTGATCTTCCCCAACTGCATGGGTTCTGTGTTTAGCATTTCTGGAAGGATGTGTGTTCTCACATTTCCTCTATTCCAAAGCAGGACACTGATGAGTACACTGAGGGAAACCTTGTCATCATAGCAGGCTAGCTCCACGGGCAGTTCAGTATTGAGCCCCTGACAATACGTGGCTTTTAGTGCTATTTCCTTACAGCTGCTGCCTGCTGCCAGCGTGCAGAAGTGGAGACAGAATTCAGCAGCACTCTGAGTCTCTTGCTTTAATATGAGGATTTGCCCTCCAATCTCCTTGCCTTTCAGGTGAATGGTCAAACACTATTTGGACAAGCTGTAGGAAGCTTCATATGAGTTAACATGCTCACCTCCTTGGTACCATACAGCAATGGCCCAGGTTAGAGCTTTGTCAGTCAGCAAACTGATGAAATATGCTATCTTGGTGCTGTCTTGATGAGCAAAGTAGAGCAAACTTTGTAGAATGAATTCTTTGCAGCCTGCTGGGTCACCAGCATACAGTACTTCACTAGATGGGTAATGAGTGAGATGGCAGGTGGAGGGGTTGCTGCTAGTGGGAATAGTGTGGATGCTTGGAACTGGGCCATCTGGGAGGTGAGTACCTCAATCTGCTGTTGTTGGTCCCAGATGATATGGCCTTGTGCCATGAGCACTTGGTACCACTCAGTACCTGCTGCATCCATGAGTTGACGAAGTATTCTGTCAGGTATGCAGATTTGGATGCAAGTGCAGATATACGAGACATTATTACACTTGGCAGTCAATACTAAAATATAATCCAAAATCAGAATTGCAATGCAGGCAAAGGTCAGGTGATTAGCAAAAAAAACATAAACTAGGATAAGCAAGAGCAAGATGATGAAACCAGAAACAACATAAAAACCAGAAAAACAGTCACTGGAACCATTAACTGTTAACGACTGGAAAAATCACAGAGCATATACTTCGCAAAGTGGATTTGTGTGGAGTGTGCTTACTATGAGTGTGGTTGTAATTGAGTACAGGTGTGTGTAATCAGTAAGATGGTGAGTGTGAACGTGACAAAATCTACTTGTGCCGGGAAGTGTAGTCCTCTCTGGCCATGTTTGTAGCTCTGGAAGTTGGAGTCTAACACTGATAACAGCTTTGATAAGGATAAGATCAGTTTACGAACTAATTCTATTGGATACACAATTCGGCTTCAGGCAAAATAGATCAACATGTGATACTATATTCATTACTAGACACATTCTTGAGAAGGAAAAACAACCACTTTTCCTATGTTTTATTGACCTGAAAGCTGCATACGATTGGGTTCCACGGGACGCACTTTTTCAGGTGCTAGAAATCCGACTCTCCTGCCCTAAACTGATGTCAATCCTGAAGGCCCTCTACACTGGCACGAAAGCCTGCATAAAAGGATCTGTTGAGTATTTCGAAACGGTAGTAGGATGCCGTCAAGGCGCTCTAGAGTCCCCTAGTTTTCAATATATACATGGACTTTGTTATGCGATGCGCAAAGTATGAAATACTAAGACAGTTCCCAGACACGGGCGTACTGGTAAAGTTCCAAATTCCAACTGAGGTGTCACCACGCGAATACCGACAAAGAGCTGCAACAACAGGAGAAGTAAGAGTAACAGAACTGCTATATGCAGATGACATAGTGATATTCTCGAAGAGTATTGATGAACTTAATCAAATCCTGACTATCTATGATTCAGCCTTCTCCAGATTTGGACTACAAATGTCGTATAAAAAAACAGAGACCATGGCATTCAATGTGGATGAATCCATCAAATCCCGAAAATCCCTACTGTCTGTTAACAATATCGATATCAAAAATGTAAGGGAATTTAGGTACCTTGGTCACCTAATTACTAATACCGAGAAGTCAGCTGCTGCTCTACATTCTCAAATAGCATCTGCGTTTCAAAAATGGGACGAGCTGAA
>JAODOK010000002.1:23910705-23923458 GCA_027576575.1 Netuma bilineata
ATGCCAAATAAAATATCCAGCACAAATTATATATGATAGACATAAATTAATAATTTATAAATTTTATTTTAAACACGTTTTTAGTTAGTGGGACTGCAGCTTATCACCGCTCCTGCCCGCGCCCGCATATGTGCACTCCCGCTCCCACCAGCGCCCGCATATGTGCACTCCCGCTCCCGCCCGCACCCGCATATGTGCACTCCCGCCCGCGCCCGCAATGAGCTTTCAAAATTTGTCTCGCGCCGCACTGCTTTGCGGCGGGTCCCGCGAGTCCCGCGGGACTCCCGCGGGAGTGCAGGGTTCTACTAGGAGATATCAGAAGTGGAAAGAGGGGAAAAGCAGAGAGCATGGGGAAGAGACAGGGGTGTGGGAAGGGAGTGGGAGGTGGGGTAGTAAACGAGTTGTGGATGGCCATGATCTTTTCCTCAAAAAGATGGCAAAATCCTCTGCAGTGATGGAGGACTATGGTGCAGCTGGTGGAGAGGTGAGAAGAGAAATAAAATACTGTTGAGGCTTAGAGATGGAAGTATGAATTTTGCAGTGATAAAACTTGATCTTAGCTGATTTGAGTGAAGCTGTGAACTCAGCAAGAAGGGGCTGGTAGTGAGATAGGTCAGCTGGGGCCCTGGATGGATTTTTTCCACTTTCTCTGCTGCTCGTAGGTTGCTTCTGTTGGAGTGAAGTGTTTCAGACATCCAGGGCCTAGGAGGGGATGTTCTTGCTGGCATGGAAACAAGAGGAGATAATGTGTCCAGTGATGATGAGAGAGAGGACAGCAGAGAAGATGCAACAGATTCAGTGAGAAGATTGGAGAAGGATTCAAAGGGTGGGGGGAGACAGTCACAGAGGAGGTAAGAGAGGAGGGAGCAGAGGTTATGGCAGACTAACAGTGGGGGTAGGGAGGAGAAGAAGGATGGAATGGAAGGGGGAGGGAAAATGAACTGAAGTGGTGGTCAAACAGATGGAGATGGGTAACTGTGGGATCTGAGGTAAAGCAGTGTCTGAGGAAGACCAGGTCTAGAAGGTTGCCAGCTTTATGGGTTGGAGGTGAGTGCAGCAGGGAGAGATCAAAGAAGTGGAGTAGTGGAAGAAAGGCAGTGGAGTGAGAGGCTTCTAGGTGAAGATTGAAGTCTCCCAGGAACATCAGTGGGGTGCCATCTCCTGGGAAGGAGCTGAGTAGGATGTACAGTTCATCAAAGAAACATCCCACAGGGCTAGGAGGGTGATAAACAATGACAAACAGGTTGACAGGAGAAGACACTGAAACAGAGTGAAATTCAAAGGACGAGATGGAGAGATGGGAGAGTGGAAGAGGTGAAAATCTCCATGACTAAGATATCAACAAACCAGTGTCACAACGATGATGGCCAGATGGTCAAGGGGTGTGAGAGAAGGAGAAGAAGGTGGCAAGAACTGCAGGTATTGAGGTGTTTTCAGGTGAAATCCAAGTCTCGGTCAGTGCAAGCATGTGGAGGGACAGAATGGAGGTGTCAACAGAGATGAAGTCAGTCTTCCATGTGGCAGACTGGCAGTTCCATAATCCATCAGTGATCCAGAAGCTGTCAGTGGAGGTAGCTGAAGGGTAGATGAGGTTTGAGAGGCATCATCCTTGGGGGGCATGGCAATGGAAGTGCTTTTTGTGGATGAGACCACAAACAGGAATGGGATAGAGATACATAATGAACAGCTTATGGGAGTGGTAGGAGAGGAAGAGAGATTTTGGGAAGAAGTGCTCAAAACCACACTAAAAGCTAGTGTGCTAATTGGCAAATGAAAAACAGCTGATTGGTTTCACAATTGAAACTGATGGGCAAATCCTGTCTAGTAGCTAAACAGATGTAAACACAAGGCAATGGAGTAGTATGTGCCTAACAAGCAACAGATAAACAGAGTATTCAACAGATGCAAGCAATAAAAAAACAGTATTCCAATCATGAAAACAATCAGGAAAACACAGAAAACTTAGCCTGCTCTCGAAGTATTCCATAGCTCCTGTCGCCAATGATTAATGCATTCAATGGAATCCCCATGAGTTTCACTGCAGCAAGACACATCCACAAATAAATGCTAATATTTTATAATATGATATTTTATAAAATATTGTATAAATACTAATATTAAACCCAAGCCAATTTGTCCCCAGGATTAGTGGATGGATTATGTGATGACTAACTGCCACCTTCACACTATGCTTTTCTCCCCTGAATTGAATAGTTACAGGCACTAGCAGATATACATGAACATCCCCATGTACACACCTCACATTCACCAATTATGCATTTCCCAGTGCCCTGCATAGAATCAGGCTTTGATGAACTGTGGTCTAATTACAACCCAAGTCCATCAAGGCCTGATGTATATCCTTGAATACTCACTGCCATTCTGTACATTCCTGCTTGATCAGGGGAAGCCTGAGGCACATGAGGAATGCATATCAGCATCCTCACCTCCTTAAGTGGACACTGATCCTGGAAATGTCCAGCCTTCCTGCTGGTTTCACCTGTGGAGAAAGAGAGGAAGTTAGTGGCAATATTGGCATGGAGGCACAAAGGGGTGAGGTAAAATAGGGAGGCGCAACAAGGAAAAGAGAGAGAGAGAAGGGCATAAGCACCTGTTCCAGGAAAGGCCCTCCACCAGCCAGACCACCTCCTCCAACAGTGCAGGGCACTGAACCCAGGCTGGCATTCCTGGCAGTTGAAAGGTGAAGTGCTCCAGTACCACTTAGTTGATAATATCCTTGGCATCATACTCTCCAGTCAGCAGCCACCATTGGCAGGTATCTCTGAACTTTTTGGCAAAGGTGAAAAGGCAGCTAATCTCACTCTATGCCAGTGTGTGGAAACATCGGTGATGTTGTTCTGTGGTCCAGCCAACCCACTGCAAAATAGCCCACTTCAGGTCTGGATACTCCAGCAGGTTGGTGGCTGGGAGCTTTTGGGCTGCGAGTTGGGCTTCCCCCAACAGGAGCAACAATAGGTCGAGCACCCACTGCAAGGTTGGCCATGAGCACACTTCAGTAACACACTCAAACAGCTTCAAAAAAGCTTCTGATATGTCCTGCAGACCCGTCTTGAGCAGCAGAATGTGTGGTTTGGCCACAACATCTGCGGGAATGACTAGATTCATTGCTAGATTACATGTTAGTTGGACCAGGCTCCGGATCACCCACCAGTCCTCTTCCTAGGCCTGAAACAGAGCCCCAAAGCACTGCTCTTACTCTGCGTACAGCATGACAAGGGCCTGATGTTAAGCTTGGTGGTTGCTGACAAGGGTCTGAGGATCTTGGCAACTGGTGTGGACTCCATGAGGATGCTTTCTCCTCACTCCCAAGTTTCAGCACCAGTGTAACAATCTTGCAGCTCAAAGAATGAGGAAATGAGAGACAGATGTGACAGTTCAAGTTGCACTTTGTTTTTGTCTACTTTTCAACAACTTTATTTTTGCTCTCTGTGCTTTAGACACACATATGCATGCATACACACACAGCTCTCTATCTATCTATCTATCTATCTATCTATCTATCTATCTATCTATCTATCTATCTATCTATCTATCTTGTTTCTGGCTTGTCTCTGCAAGAACAGAAGAGACACAAAAATATATTGCTAACAATCAACCACAGGTGAAACTCATCATGTGTTACTTACCAGTTCTACCTGACTCTTTGCTGCCTACAGCTGATGCTCGTTCATGCCCCCACTGCCACATAATGATTTTATAATAATGATTGGCAACAGTATTTATAATCTCTGAGGGCTGTCCTGAGATCCTTGAGATGGGCAGGATTGGCAGCAAACCTAAAGAAGTATGCAATTGGGCAGGTGGAAATATGGCATCTGGGCTTTCACTTGGGTATGGGCAGGTATATCCCCAAAGTGATAAGGCAGTGGCCTGCCCAAGACCAAAAGACCAAAAAGTGGGTGAGGCAGTTCCTGATGCTGGAGGAGACAGTAGGTTTGTTCCTTATTCATACATCATCGGCCCACTTACTGACATCATTACAAAGGGAGTACCAGATCCTCTCCAGTGAATAGACACATGCAAACAGGGTTTTGCCCAAGTAAAATCTGTTTTGTGTGGGGCCTGCTGTTGCATTCACCTGACTTTTCTCTCCTTTTTTTCTTGCAGAATGATGCTTTGGACAGAGGGCTTGGGGAGGTATTTTATCCCAGGTGGTGGAGGGGAAGGAGCACCCCATGCTGTACATCAGCCTCAAGCTCTCAATGTAGGAGAGACAGTACAACATGATTGAGGAGGAGTGTCTGGCCATCAAGTGGGATGTCCTCACCCTCTGATACTACCTGCTGGGAAGCCCTTTCTATCTGTATTCCAATCATGCACCACACCAATTGATCCATTGCAAGAAGGATGCCAACATGAGTATCACTTGTTGGTATCTTGCACTTTAGCCATTTAAGTTTGAAGTGGTTCACAGGCTGGATGGGACAGATGGTGGTGGCAGATTACCTCTCCTGCTGGGGGGATGGCTCCCTAGCCTGAGTCAGGTGGTGGGAATATGTGGCAGTGGGGGCATGACATCAGCTGTGGACAGAGAGGAGACAGCTCAAACCAGCAGGTAATGTGCAACAATTTTCACCTGTGTCTAATCACTGGCAGTTTAGAGATGTGTGTCCTTTATGTGCTTGCATAGAGAAACCAGTGACCAGAGAGAGAGAGAGAGAGAGAGAGCTGAGCATCACAGAGCCTTCTGTGTGCATGTGTGTGTGAGTGTGCTGAGCTGAAATAAAATCACTGAAAAGCACAAAAAGTTAGAAAATAAAAGTCACCTTTGAGTTCTTGCAAGCCTGCCCCCTGTCCCCTCATTTCCCATGAACCAGCACATGCTACAGTGACATCAGTGATGTCCAGGTGGCCCATGCCATGAGAGGTGCTGAATGCTAGACCAATCACAGACTGGTCAGGGCTACAATGAAGCTGCACATCCCACTGCCACAGAGCAAATGACCAAAGAGAGACAGGGCTTCCTACAACACAACCAGGCTGAGGCCTGTTGAACCTGTTCCACCTTGCCAAGTTCCAACACATATTGGATGATAAGTTCCAAGGAGACTTGACTCCTTCTAGATACAGTATCAGAAAAAGGATCACATTTTAGGACACAATCTCTGCAACCACCAAGATGATCTTGGAACCTAAAGCCAGAACACATCTTATGGTTTTATGAAAATAATGAGTCAATGCAGGCAGCGCTGAAGGCTAAGAACACAGTTTATACAGAGTAGCATAATGATCCATCATCACTCTCCAAGACAGAGAAGTTCAAGAAGCTCCAGACAAAAATGCAGTCAGAACTACAAGAGATGCAGGATCAGTGGTGGCAGGACAAGCCTGAAGAAGTCCAAAGCTATGCTGGCTCCCACAAGGTGAAAAAGTTCTTTAGCTTCCTGAAGACAGTGTATGGCCTCTCAAAATTGAGTTACTTCCCACTGTTGTCTTCCGAATGGCACAATACTGAACCAAGAACAGGGAAGATTAAGAGAATGCTGGACACGTTTCAGCAACCTGCGAAATAGTGCCTCCTCAGTTGACCCTGCAGCACTGAGACAGAGCCCCCAGCAACAAGTTAGAATAGAGCTTGATTTGCCACCCCATCACTGAGATCAAGAAAGCCATTGTTGAGGAAAATTTTATTTTTAGACAATTCTTATGACTTTAGTGATCTTTAGAAAAGTAAGCTTCAGAGACTCTATGTAGGGGAAAATATATTTTTTTAGAGAAATCTGTGCTTCTCAGATCCTTAGAAGGAAGGTCAGACACTGTATCTCATGTTTATATAAAATGAATAATGTTGTTTTGTGTTATACTGTTCTATTTTGCAAGGTTATTGTAAACATGTGTACATGTAAAGATAGCCAGGATAACAAGGTAGTGATAGAGGAGATGCCTCTGGCTGTGAGAGGAGATAAACAGGGGAACATCTGATATGTCAGTTATGCAAACCTGTACAAAACAGGGTGTATGAATAGAGTGTTTCTCTGGATGAAATGCTGTGTGGGTTTCAGTTCAGAGAAAGCCCTCTTGCAAGGGTATTAATAAACTCATATTTCTGTCTGCTTTTTCCTAACAGCCTCGAGTCTTATTATGTTTTTCTACCACAATTTTGGTGATGAGGATGAGATATCATGAGTAGCAGGGACTTTTCCAGATCCAAATTGGGGAAACTATTGCCCAGCATGTCTGATGAGCTCTCCAGAGACAGACTGATTCTTTAGAGGACAGGGATCCCCCACTGACGGTGATATCCAACGAACTCGTGGTGAGGAAAGGCTCTCTTTTATTCTTGTAAATTGATGATACATGATTCTCTTGCAGTGAACTGTAGTAGATGCATGTGTAGATGGGTGGACCCATCAGTGTGCATATTTTTGAGTGGGTGAATATGTACCAGGTTGAGAGAGAAACCTTTTGTGCTCTTTTTAAGTAAGGTTTTGGGCGGGCAAGAAACCTACCTGTTATTGACGAATAGCAGTAAGTAATCACGATCACGACATGTTTGGGGTAAAATGTGAGAGTAAAACACAGTCTTTTGCAGCATATAAGGGAAAATGGGACAGAAAGGAATAAAGCAGTCAGAAATTGAGATAACTCCTGAAACCTACTGTGGTAGTGGGGGCGTGGTCAAGTGCCGGTTTGTGAATGGAGGGAGAAGCTGGGGAAGGTGAGTGGCAAAGTGGAAGCACCTGTGTTAAAATAATTTGCTGTCTTTGTGTGTTTGTGTGCAGTAAAAAGGATAAAAGGGGAGAGCAGCAGAGTGGTTTTATTTCTCCCCCCCCCCCGATTGATGTCACACCTGTGCAGTTGCACACAGCACATCAACAGAAAACTGCTGAAAAGCATGTTTGTATAATCTGGTTGTGTAAAAATAAAACTGAGACTGAACTTGATCCCGCCTGCCTGTGTTTCAGTGTTCACTGTAATCAGGGAAGTGTTACACTGGTGCTGAAACCCCAGATGCTGGAAAAGAGCCATTGCCATGGAGTCCTTCCTGTTTAGTGAGCTGATCCATGCTCTCACCACTGCCCAGCAGAACCAGCACCAGGCTCTGGTTGCCATGAGAACCAAGCAGGAGCGGCACTTTGAGACTCTACTGCGGGCCTAACAGGACAACCGCCAGGCACTCCTACATCTCATCAACCCCACAGATGCACCAGCCCCAGAGCCTGTGTGATTCCCACATAACACCCTCATCAAGACAGGGCCGCATGACAATCCGGAGGCATTTCTGGACCTGTTCAAGTGGTCTGCGGAGCCGCGGGAGTGGCCAGACAAGCAGCGAGTGGCCTGCCTGTTAACACTACTGGCCAGCAAAGCACAACTTGCCTCTCGGCAACTGCCTACGGAGAACCGGCTGGTGTATGCCGACTTGAAGCTCATGATCCTCCAGCGAGTCAGCTCCTCCCCGAAGCAACATTGGCAGTGCTTCCGTGGCCTGACACTGGAGGAGGTTAGCTGACACTTTGCCTATGGCCAGCAGCTGCGGGACACCTGCCGGCGGTGGCTGAGAGCGGAGAACCGTGACGTTGAGGAAATCATTGACGTGGTGGTGCTGGAGCAATTCATTGCTCTGCTGCAGAGGGGGACAGGGGAATGGGTGCCAGAAGCTGCCCCCGATTGAGCTGGAACATACCAAATACTGGTGAGTGTTCAAGGGGGTATACATCAGGTTTTGAGGGATTTGGGTTGTAATCAGACCTTCATTCATCAAAGCCTGATTCAATGCAGGGCACTGAGAAATGCACGTGTGGTGAAGGTTAAGTGTGTGCACAGTGTTATTCACAAATATCTGCTAATGCCCATCACTTCATTTCCAGGGAGAAAAGCATACTGTAGAGGCCATGGTTAGTCTGAGCCTCGCCCATCTGCTGATCCTGGGTATTGGTTGGCTGGGGTTTAAAGTATTAATGAAAAAGATAGTAGTGGGTGGGTCCTGCAATAGCATGTCATGGGGGAATCCTGTTGCAATGTTGGCTGGGGAGGCAGTCTCGGGCTCATCTGTGGCAGCTTTGCATCTTGAGGACATGGAGAGTGAGGACAGCCGTCCTCCCTCTCTGGGGAATCCCTTGGGGGACTTCTCATTGGAGCAGGCACATGATGAGACTCTGAGACATGCCTTTGACCAAGTGAAAGTAATTGATGGTCAACTCCTTCAGCCTAATGTTGTGCTTTCCTTCCCATATTTTTCTATTATTAAGGATAGGCTGTATAGAGTGAAGCATGACACTCAAACTAAAGAAAAGATGACAGTTGTTGGTCCTGAAGAGCCGTAGGGAACTTTTATTTCATGCGGCTCATCATAATCCTATGGATGGGCATTTGGGGCAGAATAAAACACTGAATTGTCTCATGGCCAGTTTCTGTTGGCCAGGAATTCGTGCTTATGTCCGCAGGTGGTGTGCGGCTTGTCGCGAATGCCAGCTGGTAAATCCAACGGGCACACCAAAAGAACCATTGCACCCATTGCCACTGATTGAGATCCTTTTCGAAAGAATTCGCATAGATTTCATTGGGCCATTAGACTGATCTTCACATGGGTATCGCTTTGTATTAGTCATTGTAGATTATGCAGTGTGATACCCGGAAGCAGTGCCCCTCCACAATATCTCAGCACATAGTGTTGCAGAGGCATTCTTCCGCATTATCTCCCAAGTCAGGATTCCGAAAGAAATCCTGATTGATCAACGCACAATGTTTATGTCAAGCACACTGCTTGAATTATACAAGTTATTAGGGGTTAAATCGATTCATACTACTGTTTATCAATCCACAAACGGACGGGCTGGTCAAACAAATTAACCAAACACTTAAGAACATGATTTATAAGTTCATTCACAGGGATGCTAAAAATTGGGACAGGTGGCTCGACCCTGTTTGCAATGTGTGAGGTCCCACAAGCCTCCACTGGGTTTTCCCTGTTTGAATTGTTGTCTGGGCGCAAGCCCCATGGTGTCTTAGACATTAAAGAAAATTGGGAGGAGGGGTCTTCTCAAAGTAAAAATGAAATTCAGTACATTCTTGTACATTCAGGTGAGAGCAAAACTCCATGCACTGAGTCACATAACCCAGAAGAATTTGCTATAGGGCCAAGAACGTCAAGTTTGCCTGTACAACAGAGGGGCACAGCTAAGGGAATTTGCACCAGAAGATAAAGTTCTCATTTTACTACCCACCTCAAGCTCAAAATTGCTCACCAAGTGGCAAGGGCCCTTTGAGGTCACACGGCAAATTGAGGAGGTTGACTATGAGGTCAAACGGCCAGATAAGGGTGACATATGTCAAATTTATCACCTCAATCTCCTGAAACCATGGAGAGAGGAGGTTCCTGTGGCTCTGGAGACAGTAGTTTTGGAGAGGGAGGAGCTGGGACCAGAGGTAAGTCCAAAAAGTGTGGCCCAATTCACCCCGGTCCCTTGTGGAGACCACCTCTCAACATCACAGAGAGCACAGGTAATTAGTTTGCAGGAGGAATTCTCCGATGTGTTCTCGCCCCTCCCTGGTCACACAAACCTCATAGAACACCATATTGAGACTCCCTCAGGGGTGGTGGTGTGCAGCCGCCTGTATTGGCTCCCCAAACACAAGAAAAATGTGGTTCAGGATGAACTTCAGGTTATGCTTAAGATGGGAGTAATTGAGGAGTCGCACAGTGACTGGAGCAGCCTGGTGGTCTTCTTATTGGCCTCCAGAAACAGTGCCTCTGTCATCCTCTGCTGGTCAACAAATGTAAGACCATAATCAACCCATATAGGAAACTGAACAAGGTGAAAGCTCCACACAGGTAGTGACATCTACCCCAGTGTCATCACACACAAGGTCTCACACAATAAAGAAGGGAACTGAAGGCTTCCCAGTGCATGCTGATAAAGATGGGGAAGTTTGCATAGTCATCCATATGCCAGTAGTCACTGAGGCCAGCCCAGAAGGCCCACCTATAGCCTTCCATGCTTGGAGTCCAAAGGAGATTATACAGATGGCTGCTGAGATAAAGGATTCCAGACAGCATGGTGGTCCTAAGTGTGCCGAGAAACTCGACAGCTTCTGTAAAACATACCTCCCCACCAGCCATGAACTGGGCTGAGTGTTTGCAAAGAAACTAGGTTTGGACTTCAGTAAGATCCAAGACAAGTTTCCTGAAGAAGAAAAGCATGCCAGATTGGATGCCACCCAGATTGGATGTATGCCAGTAACAGGAACTATCGAGAGTTTGTTACTGGATTGCAGGATGCTGTCAGAATGAGGTTTCCAGTCCAGATGGACATCATACAAATAACAAACTGTAAGCCTCGGAAAGAGAAGATGGAGCAACGACAGAGGGAAAAGGACGATGCTCTTCACAAGGCCATGTTTACAGTGGTTTTGGAGGTGCAAGTTATGCAAATAAATCAGCAGCAAAAGATCAGCAACAGATTCTAGAACACTGTGGGCACCTCTGGACAGCAGGTCCTCAAGAAATTTACTGAGCCACTCCTCTGAATCTGAAACATTTAAGATTTCATTTTTATTGTCTTATTATTGCCCAGTAAATGTGCTAGGGAGAGACCTGATGCACAGATTAGGTACAAGTCTCCTAAGTACCCCAGATGTGTTACATGTAGTGCAAATCCTAGATTAGGAGAGTGCAGACATGAATAATGGTTAAACTAGACCCATCTCCACCCCTTTATGTGTATGAGTGGAGGCTGGCGCTCTCAGATGCTCTGAATATGATTCAGGAACTGATTGAGATGGCAAAAACATGCACTAGCCCAATTAGTACTGATTATATGTGATCAGAAAGCTTACATTGCACCGCTCACGTTAGGCATGGGTACCAAGTTGTTAAATTTGAGCAGGACTGGTTTAAGGAATGTAGGGTATGTGAAAAACTGTTGTAAAAGAAATTATTTTGAGGTACTCACAGTTGCACAGCATTTGTCCAACCACCAAGCAATTATCAACTGGCGTTTAGTTTACACATGGCTCCGCACATATCACTGGTAAAACAACAAATGGATAGGTGGAAGGATTTGGGCCCATGGTTGTTGAAGTGTGCAAATGCAAGCGATTGGCAATATCAAAGAGTACTGTACAGTAAAAACATGAATGCATTTCAAACTAATTTGGATTTCACTGTCTCTGTAAAGAGAGACGCAATGTTAATCAGTGAGAAACCTGTGCCAGGGACGTGGTCAGAATGGCAATGTACTAAACTTACAGTTGACTCCCCCTGTTTAGCAGAGGTTCCTAAACAGCTTTGGACACAGGGCAAACATGGCGTAGTGCTGATAAAGAGTATTGAGTCAGTGGTGATCACCCTAAAATCTGATTTTATACCCTATAAATCACAGTATCCCCTGAAACCTGAAGCGATAGAGGGCATTAGACCTGTGTTTAATTCTTTAAATGCAGCAGGGGTAATTGTAGATTGCCCTAACTCCCCCATGCACACTCCTATTTTCCAAGTTAAGAAACACACCAAGCAGAGTAACCCACTGTGTGGAGATTTGTACAAGACCCACAGGTTGTAAGTGCTCAAGCTCCAAATGTTCCTAACCCCCATTCTATTCTTTCACAAGTAACACCAAATAGTACACATAGTAAGTGTAATGAATATTTTAAGTGTTTAAGAAAATTGTAAACATTTAAATTTAAATGTGTAATTTCTACCATCTAAGCAGAAGGATTTTTGTGTGTGTGTGTGTGTGTGTGTGTGCATGTGAGAGAGAGAGAGAGAGAGAGAGAGAGAGAGAGAGAGAGAGAGACAGATTTTGATATTTTTGATATCTGCCACGTACCCAGTTTCAAGGTTTCAATGTTTAGGCTATAAAGGGAGCATGGAGGAGATATGATGTGCTCTTTACTGAAGGAGAGAGGCCTATCATGCAAGATTGAATGAAACCTATTTCTTCTATGGCTTTGGGTGTCTGCATGTTAATTCTTTTTTTTCCATCATGATTCATGGTGAATCACAGAATCACAGCCATACAAAATATACCAAAACCTCTAACCAAGAAGCAAATTATGTCATTTTGGGGGATGTGCTCATATTTTTGTGCATTTATTCCTAACTATTCTATCCTTGAGTCTCCCGTCAGTTTACTGATTCACGGCAAGGGCCTACTCCCACACTGGGGATCCTAGACTCCGCTTGTCTTTTCGTCCAGACAGTCAATGAGAAATCAGAATGTATGACATCAGTATTACTATAACAGCATGCAGGTAAGTTACGACCAGTTGCATATTACTGTCCTGTTGCAGTGGGATTACCACTATATCTCAGAGCTGTTGAAAAGGCCATAGTAGCCTCATGAGACATAGTGGGCTATTCAGAATTAACGCTATTGGTTCCAAATGCTGTTTCTGCTCTTCTCCTTAAAAAACCCCTCATCTGTCAGTGGCTTGCTGGTTCAGATACAGTGGTGCTTGAAAGTTTGTGAACCCTTTAGAATTTTATATATTTCTGCATAAATATGACATAAAACATTTTCCAGTTTGCTAGCTGGAATTAAGCTAGCAAACACTGGCTTGTTTTCTCTCCATTTCTAGCAATTTCATTAATTTCTCAACTTCCTTCTGTAGTCTCTGTCTGTTCCTCCTGGACATACAGTGGGGTGCTTGAAAGTTTGTGAACCCTTTAGAATTTTCTATATTTCTGCATAAATATGATCTAAAACATCACCAGATTTTCACACAAGTCCTAAAAGTAGATAAAGAGAACCCAGTTAAACAAATGAGACAAAAATATTATACTTGGTC
>JAODOK010000002.1:23943512-23956938 GCA_027576575.1 Netuma bilineata
TGTGTGTCTGTGTGTGAGAGAGAGTGTGTGTGTGAGAGAGAGAGAGTGTGTGACAGTGTGTGTGAGAGAGAGAGAGAGAGAGAGTGTGTGTCTGTGTGAGTGAGAGAGAGAGCGCGTGTGAGAGAGAGAGAGCGTGTGAGAGAGAGAGCGTGTGAGAGAGAGAGAGAGAGAGAGAGAGAGACAGAGCGTGTGAGAGAGAGTTTGTGTGTGAGAGAGAGAGAGTTTGTGTGTGAGAGAGAGAGACAGAGTGTGTGAGAGAGTGTGTGAGAGAGAGTGTGTGAGAGAGAGAGTGTGTCTGTGTGTGTGTGTGTGTGTGAGAGAGAGAGCATGTGAGAGTGTGTGTGTGTGTGTGTGAGAGAGAGAGAGAGTGTGTGTGTGAGAGAGAGTGTTTGTGAGAGAGAGAGAGAGAGAGAGAGACAGAGTGTGTGAGCGAGACAGCGTGTGTGAGAAAGAGAGAGTGTGTGTCTGTGTGTTTGTGTGTGAGAGAGTGTGTGTGTGAGAGAGAGTGTGTGACAGTGTGTGTGAGAGAGAGAGAGAGTGAGTGTGTGTGTGTGAGAGAGAGAGAGAGAGTGTGTGTGAGAGAGTGTGAGAGACAGTGTGTGAGAGTGTGTGTGTGAGAGAGAGAGACTTTTACTTTTAAAAAGCTTTTTATTACAAAATATTTTAGTCACAAACAGATGTCTTTACACCCCCACTTTTTTAAATAAATTAAAATCGATTTACAATCAGATGAGGTCGTAATGCTGAGGTGGGACGTACTGGTCCCTCACAAATATCACTAAATACAAGAACTTGCCCATTGATTTTACACACGGCCCTGTTCTGACACCATACATTCTCAAAGGAAACAAGATCTTTCATCTCCCTAAAAAAATGAAAATCAATTAAAATCCTGGACTTCACAAGAATTGCAAATCTCCATACCAAATTATCATCCTGACTCAATTCCACCTTGTTCTTTCTGCTGACATGTATGGCTAACTTAGCCTGTCCAATTAGAAAATTCAGTACTTGACCCTTCTGACGATGCTTCTTAAAATATTTAAAACCAAAAATAAAAGTAGTCATTGAAAAATCTTCATTAAAAGCAGTAAACAAAGTCTTTAAAACTGAGAATAAAACACCCAGCCTCCCACACTGCATGAATGCATGAAAAACAGTTTCCCTCATTGCACAGAATGGACAATCATGACTGACATTAGGGTTTAAAATTGAAATAAAAGCATTGACTGCTATTGCACCATGCAATATACGCCACTGCAAATCCCCACACTTTTTAATTAATGGTGACTTGTATAATGCCCTCCAATTAGGTTTGACCTTGTCTTCAACCTGAAGAACACTGCGCCAAGGTGTGTCGACCCTCGTTTGAAGAGACTTTACATTCAAAGCTAAAACACACAGCTTGTACATCATCTTGGAAGAGGGTAAACTTGTCCCCAAAAAAGCACAGGTTTACATAACACATCTGGACATTCATACCCATTCACAGAAATACAACAATTTGGGAATTGGTCATCATTACTTGGAACCACGACCCCCATGCTGTAATCAGCCAACATTTCTGTTATTTCCTCAGACAGCAAAGATTTCCATTTCACCAGAGCTAGGTTAGTGAGATGAACTGATTTCACCCCTAAATGCACAGCTAGCATCCCAGCATTGGAAAGAGTAGGTCCAGCAACTCTGATTAAATCCCCAAGAGTGGTCACCTTGGCCTTGAGGAGCATCTCCCTACGGATGGGACAACCTTCTGATGACAGCTCCATCCTAGACCCATATACCAAAGGTTCCAGAAGTGTCCAGTGTAGAGAACGGTTGCTTTGATCTTTGATCACTGTAAATAAGGACCACACCTTAAAAAGGTTCCGATAAAACACAGGCAAGTTGTTTAGGTTCATTAACTTAGGATTCATCCAGAACAAAGTCTTATCCAGCCCCAGCCCCTCAAAAGACTGAAGAATGATGGATGCTGCTGCTTTCCAGCTGATGTTTACGGTCCCATTTAAAAACCTCTGCAAAAAGCATAGGCGAAAGGCTGCCGTCCGACTCGGTAGATGTACCAGACCATGTCCCCCTTCCTCCTTTGGAAGGTATATAACACTTTGTGGAACCCAATGTAGATTATCCCAAAAGAAATTTAATAAGATGGACTGGATCTTTGATAAAACCTGGACAGGAGGGTCAACACACGCAAGGCGATGCCAGAGGGAGGAAGCTACCAGGTTATTGATAACAAGTACGCGCCCTCTGTAGGACATATTTTTCACCAAAAAATTCCATTTTTCAAGGCGGCCTTTAACCTTTTCAACAATTCCATCAAAATTTTTTTGCACAAAAGATCCATTCCCCAAATACACACCCAGGTACTTAAAACCATCTTTTGTCCATGACAACCCGCCAGGAAGAGATGGTGCACCATTTAGCCACTTGCCAATTTGCAGAGCTACACTTTTTCCCCAGTTGACCTTAGCAGAGGAACATAGTTGAAAATTATTAAAAATTCGCAACATGGTATCAACTTCCCCCTGGCTACTTATAAGTATGGCCACATCATCTGCATAAGCAGATAACTTAAAACTGTGGTCACAATTAGGAAACTTGAGCCCATTGATATTACTCCTTAATTTAATCAGAAGAGGTTCAATGGCCAAGGAGTAAAGCATACCTGACAAGGGGCAACCTTGTCTAATACCCCTACCTACTTTAAAAGGAACGCACAAGTCACCATTTATTTTCAGTATACTTTCAATGTCACTGTACAACACTCTAATTTTGTGCATAAAAACCGGGCTGAAACCAAAGGCTTCTAAAACACAAATTAAATACTCATGCTCAATGCGATCAAAGGCCTTTTCTTGGTCAACTAATATAAGGCCAAAATCCAACTTTTGATTATTCCCAATTTCTAAAATATCTCTTATAAAAGCAATATTGTCATGTATCACCCTCCCTGGCACACAGTAGGTTTGGTCAGGATGAATAACCTCCTCCAAAACCTTAGACAGTCTACTGGCCAACAATTTGGAAAGCAGACGATACTCTGCACAGAGGACTGAGACAGGTCTCCATGATCTTATATCGCTGAGATCCCCTTTCTTTGGCAACAGGGTAATCACTGCCCGTCGACAGCTTAGAGGCAACTTTCCCCTAGTCAAGCTATCATTCAACACAAGCAGCAAATCTGCACCAATGACTGGCCAGAAACACTTGTAGAATTCAATGGGCAACCCATCTATGCCTGGTGTCTTGCCACTCTCCATGCTTCGGAGAGCCTCCTGCAGTTCCTCTAAGGTCAAAGCCTTACAGAGGTTCACATTGGCTTCACTAGACACTTTTGGGAGATTCTCAAGAAAGTCATGATTAAAAACCTGCTCACTGGGTAGTTCACTCGTAAAAAGTTCTTTATAAAAATTGACTGCTTGCTTTCGAATTTCTCTTTTATCAGACAAGAGTGTTCCGTCCTCTGATTTTAAAGAATGCAACAGCCTTTTTTGGCCATTCTTCCGCTCTAGACTGAAAAAGAACTTAGAAGGGGCATCCATCTGTTCAGCATTTTGAAACCGTGATCTGACCAAAGCACCATGAGCAGGGATATCTATTAAATCCGCCAATATTTTTTTTTTTAATTTCAACTTTGTTATAAAATCCTGGTCGCCTGACTGGCCAACTAAATCTTGGAGCTCCATTATATCCTTTTCCAAGAGCTTAATATTTTGAGCTATGTCTCTGGTCACATTGGAAGTATACTGTTGACATAGTTGTTTTATTTTGGTTTTGGCCATATCCCACCACAGTTGAACAGATTGAAAAGAGAACTTCATAGGACTAAAATCATTCCAAAAAAATGTAAAAACCTCTCTAAAATGGGCATCATTTAATAGGCTGGAATTAAAATGCCAGTACGCACTCTTTGGCTTAATGTTATTAATAAATAAATTACTAAGAACCATACAATGATCTGAGAACCCAACTGGAAAAATGAAACAACCTCTATAAAAGCCCAGTTGATGTTTAAAACCATAAAATCTGTCTAATCTCGCCAAAGATATTCTGTTGCCATAAGAATGTACCCATGTATACTGTTTTTGCATATGATGGAAATTATGCCATATGTCAACTAAATCATGTGAGCTTATCAGCTCTGCAAGTCTTTTTTGAGATGGCATATGAGGTTCAACATGGTTTCTGTCCAGACCACTTACAGTGCAATTAAAATCCCCACCCAACACTAAAATATCATCAGAATCACAATTTCTAAGGGTGCCTTCTAGAGTCTGCAAAAAAATCATTCTATCTATGGCCCTGGTTGGAGCATAAACACACATAAAAACAAAACATTTTTTCTCTACCTGAGCTTTTACTTTTAGAAGTCTTCCACAGACTACTTCCTCAACCTGATAAGTGGTAGGCATAAAATTCTTAGAAAAAAGAATAGCAACACCTCCACTGGTGGAGTTATTGTGACTTAAAATGGGAAGACCATCAAACTCTCTTTCCCAGTCTAGACTGTTCCCTATATCTGTGTGGGTTTCTTGTGCAAAACCAACGTCAATTTTCTTTTGTTTAAACAATTCAAAGAAAAGTGCTCTTTTAGCACAGTCCCTAGCTCCATTTAGATTTAATGAAGCAATATGCAACTCACTCATGAGTAGGAAAAAAAAGAAAAATTTAAACATTATAGAAGTTAGCTGAAGCAGTTTTGACTGTTTTTAATCATTAAGATCTAACAAAGCTCTTAGCTTAGTTAGAATTTTCCTTAAACGATAAACCTCAGTGTTTTCAAAACCTCCATCTGCCATGTAAGTTTTCGCTTTCTGCATAAATTGCTCAACGTCAGGGAAAAACTCATCAATTTGGACACGTCGTGCAAACTTCGTCTTAGCAAGAAACATTTTGATTTCATTTAAATCATAGGAGCAACTTGGGAAACCACTTTGGCGTAACGTGCAGTGCACACTCCAGTCGGACACCTCGCCCTCACTTTCAGCATCAGTAGTAGTGGAATGTAGATCAATTAAACAATTCTTTTTTGCCTGACGTCGGGGACGCGCCCTCCCCTTCCTTTTATTGGGAACTTTAAACACTTCATCGTTAAGGGTGAACGACCCATCTTCTGCCACAACTGGGGTAAGAACTTCACTCTCTTGCGAATTAACCTCACTCATTACCGCATCAACGTTGACTTGTTCACTCACTGATTCAGCCGAAACAACCAGATCAGTGGGTGCGACATCAGCTGTTTCAGCTTCAGTTTGCGCTTGAGGCGCGGGTGGATTTTCTGCCCCCACACCACCTCCTTCGGTTGGCAAGTCATTCTGAGACGCCTGTCCAGCATCAGTGTTACTTGCTGGTCGCTTTTTAGGACAAGAACGTAACAAATGCCCAGTTTCCCCACAGCCAAAACATCTCATGATATGGGTAGTCGCATATACAACATAATTGACACCATCCACCTTGACATTGATAGCCAAATCCAGGTCACGGTTCCCCTCAACAATCATATACACAAAGCGCCGAAAGGACATGACGTGCTTTTAAAAGTGGTGATTTACTAGCTATCCCAATCTTTTTTACTGATGAAACAACTTTGCCATACCTAGATAGAGATTCGAGAAACACATCGTCTTTTATGAAAGGCGGAACGTTGGAAATAATAACTTTCTTTGAAGGTGTTGCCAACGGAGTCACAGGAATAAATTCGCCATTTCCTCCAATACCTCTTTCAACCAAAAAGTTTACAAATTCAGTCTTTGCAAGGAACAAAACAACCGCATTATTCATGCGTGCGGCAGACACTATATTTTCATGACCAATAATTTTCCCGATTACCAAACTGCAATCCTCTACACTATCAGAGGAATTGATCTTAATTCCGTGTTGCCGCGTTAAGGTTTCAAACCTCCCCGTGCCTGAAGCAGTCATGCTTCCGACACAGGGGAGCAGACGCTCAAGCTTGGGAGGAAAAACTAACTACAAAACAACCTCTACACTACACTAGCCACAATCTAGTAAGACAAAAAACAAACAGAAGTAAACAAAAAGTACCAAGAAAAAGTTAGAAAACAGAGTGCAAGCACCCAGCCACTCATTCACACACGCTCCGCAGCTCCACCCACTCACTCAGCCATGCGCACAGAGAGAGAGAGAGAAAGAAAGAGCAGTGTCACCTGGTGATTACCACCACTGCCTTTCATCAAGTATTGCATACAGTATCTAAGTCTTCATCAAATGTGCATATAGGTTTCACTAATTTGGACATAATACCAGCTTTCTTAAGATCAGGGATGCTAATTAATTGTGATATGCAAAAACGACATATTTTTGACAACATTGTGTGTAAGAAGAAGCTCCAAGGTCTTTGCAAACCTACCTACTGCTTCAAAGGGTAAAGTGCTGATACAGACATAAGAGATAGTGTTTAATTCATGAAACAGAAAGCAGGCACTCTTTGATCATGTTGAGAGTTTCACTTGCCCCTCGTTTGAAACAGCTTCATTTCCCAGAATCTCACTGTAAGGCTAAATCACACTATATATTAGGAGCTCATTAATTACCAACTTAATGAGTCAGCAGACCCATTAAATGGTCTTTAATGGCATATTTAGTCATAAATCTCTTTAAACTATATTTAATGGCTGGAATTCAAGGAAATATTTTTATCAAGTTCTAATTAGATGTGTGATAACAAAGGTCATTGAACATGAGGGCAATGAGAAGACTAAGACAGGTCCATCGATTCAGGGTGGCCTTGTTTGAAAGGCTGGAGACTAATGCAGGAACAGATCTTATTCCAGCCTAGGAGATGGATAAGTGACAAATGATATTCCACAAAGTGATTAGGCTCAAAGGCACCAAGGTTTTATAATGCTCAAAGCTCAAGTTTATTAACCTCTTTGAAATGTGGGTGCAGATCTACTGAAGCCATGAACACAATTTGATTTGAATTTTTAGCCTGGACAATACTGTCAGTAACAGCATTGAGAGCACCAGCTCGAAACAGCCTCCAAACATGGCCACTCTAAACTACAATTCCCAAGAATCACAGTGCCCCCTGTCTCCTGCATATTAATTACACCTGTCTCTCATTTCCTGGCCAATTAGCTCCGCTACTTAAACCCCTCTCTCACTAACTTCTGTTGCGAAGTATCATTCAGTGTTTCTCTCCTGTCATACCAAGCTGGTTACTTTCTGCCTGGCATCTCGTTATCTTGATTTTGTTTTCATTCTCCTCGACCTCGTCTTCTCGTCTAGCCCATGCTGTTCTGTCTGCCAATCGACCTACCCCTGCCCATTATTCTGACTACGATTCTCATCCTCCGATTTAGCTTAGTTTCCAGTTTGCTTCACCCACTCTCCCCTGTGCCTGCATCCATAAGTGCCTGCATCCTGATGGGATACTTCACCGATATGGATGCAGCAGAGGAGGCGAAGCATACTACTCTGAACTCTCAAGGGTGCCTCTTAGGAGAACATCAGCAGATGCTTACCGACCTCAACACCAGGCTGGCACAGCTTGCTGCTGTGATGTCGCAAGCCCTCCTAACACATCCCAAATCCTCCACCAAGCTTCTCTTGCTACCTGAGAAGTACGTTGGCAATGCTCCCAGCTGTAAGGGATTTCTGCTCCAGTGCTCCATGTACTTTTCTGCACTCGCCAGTATCCCCAAGGAATAGAAAATTATCATTTATTTCACTGTTAATGGGAAAAGTGCTGCAATGGGCTAGTGCCGTTTGGGAGCATGGAGGCAAGCATACAACTTCCTATGACTGTTTCCTCAAATTATTCAAGCGAGTTTTCGACCATGAACCAGAAGGCATTGAAGTTGGAGAGAGTTTGCTAACTATCAAGCAGGGCACGAGAAGAGTCACGGAATATGCTCTGGACTTCTGAACCCTCACTGCTGCCGGCAGCTGGAATGAGCCTGCTCTAAAGGTGTTTTTTCGCCAAGGTCTCCACCCTGAAGTTTTAAGTGAGCTCCCATGTAGAGACAAGCACCTCATGCTGGATTCTCTCATTGATCTTGCCATCCTTCTCTAAAAGGTGTGACCATGCCGGTCCTTACCACCAATGCGCCTACACCCATGGAGATTTCACAGACTCATTTAAAGCGCTCCGCATGAGAAAGGAGGAGATGTGCAGGTCGATGTTTCTACTGTGGGGATCCCAAACACACTATTTCCTAGTGCCCCGTTCGTCCTCCTCACACCAGCTCAGCCAAAACCTCATCCAGCCCAGTGAGTCCCCTGATACCACTTAAAGCACAATCTTTCAAAATACCAGTATTATTGAAGCTGTCCTCCTCGACACACATGCTCTCTGCATTTGTTGACTCAGGGGCAGAGGGGAACTTCATCGACAGCTTGGTCATCCAGAAGTTCAGTCTGCCTACTACCTCCCTGCAGGGACCATTCAGCATCAGGACCATCGACAGAGGGCCAATAGGGGATGGACTCACCACTCACACTTCTCCACTGCACATTCAGGTGGGAGCTCTCCACTGAGCTCATCTCATTCTTTGTCACTTCCACAGCACCTCATGACATCATTCTGGGCTATCTATGGCTGCAACTACATGACTCATTGATCTCCTGGCAAAATAAGGACATTTTCCAGTGGTCACACATGTGTTTTCAGAACTGCCTCCTTTGTCCCCAACTGACTCTCTCCTCTACATCTGTTTAAAGTCCCCAGCCTGATTCACTAAATAATGTTCGGGAATGTTACATGGACTTGAAGGAGGTCTTCAGCAAGGGTAAGGCTTGTGACCTACCTCCACATTGCACGTATGACTTTGCTATTGATCTCCTCCAGGCACTTCTCTGCCGCGCAACTGCATCTACCCTCTGTCCCAGACCGAACAAGCTGCTATGGAGGAGTATATACAGGAAGCTCTGAAACATAGATACATCCACCCTTCCACCTCACCGGCCTCAGCAGGCTTCTGATCTGTGGAGAAAAAAGGGGGTGGTCTTCGACCATGCATTGATTAGAGGGCTCTCAACCAAATCTCAGTGAAGTACCCCATCCTCTTCCACTGGTGCCCTCAGCTCTAGAAAAATTATGTATGGCCAAGACCTTCTCCAAGCTGGACCTATGTAGCACCTATAACCTGATCCAAATCCGAGAAGGGGATGAGTGAAAGACGGCCTTCAGCACCACTGCCAGCCATTTTGAGTACCAGGTGATGCCATATGCCCTCTCTTCAGTGCCAAGTGTTCTTCAGTGCCTGATAAATGACGTGCTCCAAGACCTGTTAGGAAGATATATCGTGGCCTACATAGACGACATCCTGATATACTCCCCGGATGAAGAAAGCCATCTTGGACATGTCAGATTGGTACTCACCCGTCTCCTTAAGAATCACCTATATGTTAAGGCCAAGAAATGCAAATTCTACATGCATCAGATCTCCTTTTTGGGGTATATCATCAGCATGGATGGAGTCATCATGGATCAATCCAAAAGTGTCCACAGTCATGTCCTGGCCAGTGCCTGCCTCAGTCAAGGAACTTCAGCATTTTCTGGGCTTCGCCAACTTCTATCGTCGCTTCATTAGGAACTTTAGCGCTATTGCCACACTGCTGACTTCCCTCTTAAGGAAGGGACCCCGATGCCTCCAGTGGACTCCAACAGCTGAAGAAGCCTTTTAAGAAGCTCAAGACAGCGTTCAGTGTGGCCCCTATACTTCAATATCCTGATCCAGCCAGACCATTCACTGTTGAAGTAGATGCATCCAAGACCAGTGTGGGAACTGTCCTCTCCCAACATTGCAGGGAGAAGCTCAAGCTTCACCCAGTGGCATTCTTTAAAAAAAAAAAAAACCTCACACCTGCAGAGATAAACTACAACATTGGCAACAGAAAATTTACTAGCTATTAAGTTAGCCCTGGAGGAGTGGAGACACTGGCTGGAGGGAGCCATGCACCCCTTCATCATCCTAATGGGTCATAAAAATCTTGAATATCTCAAAAAAGCAAAACGGCTCAACCCATGCCAAGCCAGATGGGTGTTATTCTTCACACGCTTCTGTTTCATGATATCCTACTGTCTTGGCACCAAATACACCAAGGCTGATGCCTTGTCCAGGATTCACAGCTCCTCTCCTCACAACACTGAACCCTACATCCCATTCTAACATACGAATGCTTTGTTTAGGCCATCACTTGGGACTTAGACCATGAGATCAGGAATTCTCGGCCTCCTACACCTCTGCAGAATTGCCCCCCCCGGTTTCCTGTATGTCCCAAACCACCTCAGAGGCAAACTCATCACATGGGCACGTGCATCTCCTGCCACCGGCCACCCAAGCAGCCATTGCACACACCAGTACTGGTGGGAGAACATGGTGACTGAGATTAACCACTTCATTTCCTCATGTTCTGAGTATGCTCAGGCCAAAGTACCACAAATCCCACCTGCTGGAAAGTTATGCCCCCTCCTGGTACCCCAAAGACCCTGGTCCCACCTGACCATTGACGATCACCAACCTACCACTGTCCCAAGGCAACACAACCATTTTGGTCATCATAGACAGACTTTCCAAAGCCCTTAGACTCATCCCACTACCTGGTATCCCTACAGCCTTCCAAACCACTGAGCTAATCTTTCAGCACATATTCAGATACTTTGGCATCCTGGAGGACATAGTCAGTGATTGTGGTCCTCAGTTCATTTCCTGACTCTGGTCTTGTTTCTCGGAATGATTAGGAATCTCGGTGAGCCTCACATCCGGATACCACCCACAGTCTAATGGTCAGGTAGAACGGGCAGATCAGGAAGTGTGGTGCTTCCTGTGGATCTTCTACATGAGGAACCGGGGGACTGGGCACAGTTCCTCCCTTGGGCCGAGTATGCACAGAATTCACTCAAACACTCAGCAAAACAACTAACCCCATTTCAATGCATACATGGCTACCAACCTCCCCTGTTCCCATGGGATGATGCACCAGCACGGGTACAAGCTGTCAACGAGTGGTTCTCATGGAGCCAACGGATATGGGAGAAGGTTCGCCAGCAAAATGAGCTGGCCAATGCCAAGTATAAAGAGTAAGCTGACAAGTACAGAAGCAAGAGTCTGGAGTTTTCTCCAGGTGTCTGGGTATGGGTCTCACCTAAAGAGCTTAAGGAACCTAACGCATGCAAGAAACTTCAAGCATGCTACATTGAACCATACAAAGTTCTCCGGCACATAAACAAAGTCTTGTATCAACTCGAGCTCCCACCTCGCAGCTGCATAGCACACACGTTCCACATCTCATGCCTAAAGCCTGCCATCCAAGGCCCTCTGTTTGAAAACACTCCCACCCAAGAGTATCCCCGCAAGCATAGAAGGGGAACCCATCTACCAGGTAAGCACAATTCTAAACTCTAGACGCAGAAGAGGACAGCTAGAATACCTGGTAGATTTGGAAGGCTACTGACCCGAGGAACGAAGCTGGTTAGGAGCTAAGGACATTCTGGACTCTCTCCTGACACAGGAGTTCCACAGTCAGTACCCCAGCAAGCCTGCACCCAGGGGGAGATGTGGGTGCAGATCTACTAAAGCCATGAACACAATTTGATTTGAATTTTAAGCCTGGACAATACTGTCAGTAACCTCCAAATAGGGCCACTCTAAACTACAACTCCCAAGAATCACAGTGTCTCCTGCATATTAATTACACCTGTCTCTCATTTCCTTGTCAATTAGCTCCGCTACTTAAACCCCTCTCTCACTCACTTCCATTGTGAAGTATCATTCAGTGTTTCTCTCCTGTCATACCAAGCCATTTACTTTCTGCCTGTCATCTCGTTATCTCGACTTTGTTTTCATTGTCCTTGACCTCGTCTTCTTGTCTAGCCCATGCTGTTCTGTCTGCCGATCGACCGATCCCTGCCTGTTATTCTGACTGATTCTCATCCTCTGATTTGGCTTCGTTTCCAGTTTGCTTCACCCGCTCTCCCGTGTGCCTGGTTCCATAAGTGCCTGCATCCTGACAAATAGATTTTTGCATGTACATATAAAATGCATTTAGTTTTCAATTAAATGGTTGTTCAGTACTTATTGTTAATTATTTGGTCACAAACAATAATGATGGTACATTGTATAATACATTAATTCCAGTTTCAGGCAAACAGCCTTTCACTATTTATGTTGGTCAACATTAATATTCAAGATTAAAAATAAGTATTTAATGATTTTTTTTTTTACTGTTAACTTTGTGTGATTTATGAACAATAACCATCCTCCTTCCTCCATGCTCTCCACCCCTGGACATTGTCATCTCCATGGGGGACATCTCTAGGTCTCCTTCACCCACTGCGAAGGACCTAGGGGTCATGTTCGATGACAAACTCTCCTCTTCAGCGAACATCACTGCAGTGACCCAGACGTGTAGATTCCTCCTCTCCAACATCTGAAAAATCCACCCTTTTCTTACCACTTACTCTACTCAGTTCCTGGTCCAAGTGCTGATCCTCTCTCACTTGGACTATTGCAACTCTCTCCTTGCTGGCCTTCCAGCTTCTGCCATCAGACCCCTGCAGCTCATCCAGAATGCTGCAGTTCACCTGGTCTACAATTTCCCTCATTCCTTCCATATCACCCCTCTGCTTGGTGACCTGCACTGGCTACCTATCGCAGCTCGCATCAAATTTAAGACATTGGTACTAGCTTACGAGGCTCTCAAGGGGTTAGAACAAGCATACCTCCAACATCTGATCTGCCCCTACACACCAGCCAGATCCCTATGCTCCGCTACTACTGGTTGCCTGGCCTCTCCTCCTCTCTGCTCCTGCCCAGCCTGCTCGACACTACTGTCTGTCCTCGTTCCCCGTTGGTGGAATGACCTTCCTATTGTGGTCAGAACTGCCGACTCCCTGACCACCTTCAAGCGCAGACTGAAGACCCACCTCTTCAGGCTGCACCTCTCCCATTCTTCCCTGCCCACTGTGTAACTGCATTTCAGTCTAGATCAACCCAGGCTGTGTACAGTCTAGTCTGGGGTTAGCTGTTTTGATTTCTCTATTTAGTTATACTTTATATGGTTGCTTTGTTTCCTTGGTTGTTTGAGTATTGGTATTTCAACAGCATATTACACAAGGTATTGCTGTCACTTGTTCAGTCGGCACTAGAACCTTTTTGTCTAGAAGTTCATCACTTTGCATACCTGACTTTTGCACTCATTGCACTCTGGATAAGCATGTCTGTTAAATGCCATGTAATGTAATGTAATAACAATAATGAACAATACAGTGGAAAAAAAGTGAATATATGGTTGGTCAGATATGACTTGTATGATTGATTTTAAAATTTAAAAAAAAAAAGTCATTACTCATTACAAAATGTGCTTTTGTTGATTACTTTTACAACCCCGATTCCAAAAAAGTCGGGACAAAGTACAAATTGTAAATAAAAACAGAATGCAATGATGTGGAAGTTTC
>JAODOK010000002.1:24192123-24208359 GCA_027576575.1 Netuma bilineata
CTCTACAGATGGCAGCACCCTTCTTACTGACAAGGAATCCATCCTGCATCCCTGGACAGAGCACTATGGGAACCTCTTTGGAGACAAGCGCCAAGTCCAAGAAAACTCCATCATGAGAATCCCCCAACAGCCAGTCAGGGAAGAACTCAATGCACCACCAACTCAAGAAGAACTGAAGATTGCAATAAAGAAGCTCAAGTGCCACAAAGCCCCAGGTGTGGATGGCATACCAGCAGAAGTATACAAGCTGGGTGGAGATGCTCTCCAAGCAAAACTCATGGAATTCTTCAGGACCTGCTGGGAACAAGGATCTGTGCCCCAAGACTTGTGTGATGCCATCATCGTCTCACTCTACAAGAACAAAGGAGAAAAATCAGACTGCTCCAACTATAGAGGTGTGACTCTGCTATCCATTACAGGAAATATACTGGCCCGAATCATCCTCAACCGGCTGATTCCAACAATTGCTGAGGACAACCTCCCAGAGAGTCAGTGCAGCTTCAGAGCCAAGACAGGAACCACCGACATGATCTTTGTGCTCAGACAAATCCAAGAAAAGTGCAGAGAGCAGAACATCGGCTTATATGAAGCATTTGTTGATTTCACAAAGGCATTTGATACTGTCAGCAGGAGTGGCCTTTGGAAGATCCTCAGCAGACTCAGTTGCCCTCCCAAGCTTCTCATGATCATCCAACAATTGCATGAAGGACAGAAAGGCCAAGTCAAGCTGAACAGAGACATGTCCAACACCTTCCCCATCAACATTGGAGTTAAGCAAGGATGCGTCCTTGCCCCCACACTGTTTGCTGTGTTCTTCAGCATGATGCTCAGAGAGGCCAAACAAGATCTGGCTGAGGGAGTCTACATCCGGTACCGCACAGATGGAAGCATCTTCAACCTGAGAAGACTCCTGGCTTGAACCAAGATGCATGAAAAGATGGTACTAGACCTACTCTTTGCTGATGACTGCACTCTTCTAGCCCACAGTGAAGAAGATCCACAGCGAGTGGTCAACAACTTCCAGGGTTTCCGCGGAGTCATAAAAAGTCATAAAAAGTCGTAAATTTCATAATAAGAATTTAAGGCCATAAAAAGTCATAAAAACATTCAGATTTTCCATACAAGGTCATAAATTACATTTAGCCACGTCTTAAATTGATATGCTCGTTCATTCATTGGTGCTACCCAGTGCCTTCGATATACTCAAGTTACGTCAACTCAATTCACTCCCGCGCAGAGCATATTGAAGGCACTGCTCCCGCGAAAACATAACGGACGAAAATGTCCTTATCATAGACCGTCTATGGTCCTTATGGCCAAATATGGTCAAATACTGTCGTAACACTGTCGTAACTCTCCGTATCGAAGGCTCTGGTGCCATAGGTGCTACCAAGAAAATACACTGGTAGCGGGATTCTCCTCACAGAAACCCGCGCGAGGAGCTTAAATCACTGACGGCGTTCTGGTGTTATAGGTTTATCGGTTTATCGAAAGGTACTTTACACGCCAACTTTACACAATGGGAAAGTGTACATTTAATATGCTTTGGATCGATGATGGTGCGTTCAAGAGCTGGCTTAAGCCCGTCGCGAACAACAAATACCAAGCATATTGCACCCTGTGCAAGAAGACGCTGGAGCTCTGCAGTTTAGGCATAAAAGCCTTACATTCGCATGCTAAATCAGAGAGGCATCAGCTGTCATTAAAAGGTCTGCAGCAGGTGCTGCCGATAACTCGGTTCTGTTCGCCATCACTACCCGGAGCAAGTTCATCAAGGGATGCCGGTTGTCTCGCTCCCGCTACAACTACTAGGCCTACGACATCCAGTGACAGTGCGTTCGGATCAACCTCCACAATGAAAGCGGAGGTCCTGTGGGTGTTGAACACCGTTACAAAACATCAGTCGTATAGAGGGAACGAAGACATTTCTGAAATTTTTCAAACGATGTTCCCCGACTCTAATATAGCCAAGACATTTAAGTGTGGGAAAGACAAGACCTCCTACATTGCACGATTTGGCTTAGCAGAATATATTAAAAAAGATCTCCTCTCCAAAATCTCAGGGCCTTACGTCCTCATGTTTGACGAAAGTTTAAATGTCACAACCAAGAAGAAACAGCTGGACATACACGTTCGGTTTTGGGACGACGGCAAGGTGCATTCTCGCTACCTGGGGTCACACTTCATTGGCCATGCCACGGCCCAGGATTTGCTAAAGCACTTCAAAGTAAGTAGCCAAATTACAGTTTAATCTTTATACAAATGATTTCTAATGTAACATGTAATATTTGAATTACTTTCATCTGCAAACCAACCAATCGGCGGGGTATTTGATGGTTCGTTATTAAGTTGCATATAGGCTAGTTGAAAGACTGTCGGGACTTCCACCCACTGTTTGAGACGAGGGCAAGGCAGCGCGCTTGGACTCATTTGTATAACGCGCGCTGTGCTGTAGGCACCGCAGGCTACTGCGTATCCACGTAGTTTAATGTAGTTATTTATTAGTAACTATGGACGATTTAGGCTACTTTTTAGTAAATTCGTAGGCTGGAATGCCTTGGGGTGAACAATTATATTTAAATGTATCCAGCCTATTCTTGACTTAAGGGGGTGTTGGAGATCCATGCTGTAGGACACCAACACAACATAGCCCATTAAATTTCATTGGGTTAAATTGAAACAATATAGTTTTAATGGAATGATTCTTATACTGGTAAGCAATTATTATTTTATTTATTAGTATAAATAAAAATTATATTATTATTTATTTGTCCAATCTACCACCACCCAGCCATTATTTGTGGCCCAACTGTAAAAAGAACAGATTCCGGCCTTAATTTGAGGATTTAGGGGGTTTTGGTTTTAGGATTGAGGTTTTTTGAGGATTCCAGGACTTAGCCCAATGTAATTGAAATCGTTTACATTGTGCGGTGTATGTGTGTATGTGTGTGTGTTCGCACGCATGCATGTGCGTGTGTTATCAACTAAGTAGTATATTTATTTATCATCTTTTTATTGTCATTCCTCAAGGAGTGTGTGGATCAGCTGAATCTCAGCAGGCTGGTCTCTGTATCGATGGATGGGCCGAATGTCAATTTTAAGTTCTTGGAGCTTCTCCAGTCAGACTTAAAGGAAATGTATGGGGGTGCTCAGCTGGTTGCCGTTGGGAGCTGTGGGCTTCACACTGTGCACAATGCATTCAAGGCAGGTTTCTCAATGTGGCCGATGGAAAAGCTGTTAAGATCAATGCACACACTCTTCAACAATGTTCCTGTGAGGAGGGAAGACTATGTAACAGTCACAAAGTCATCAGTTTTCCCGCTGGCATTTTGTGGACATCAATGGTTGGAGAACCTACCTGTGGTACAGAGAGCTCTGGAGGTCTGGCCTTCACTTCAGCTGTATGTGGATGCAGTGAAAAAAAAGGATCTGCCAAACCCTGGCACAGGATCGTTTGAAACAATAGAGGCTGCTCAAAAGGATCCGCTGATCTTGGCAAAGTTTCATTTTTTCGCCACCATCGCCCGTATCTTTGAGCCTTTCCTGAAGAGGTACCAGACGGATGAGCCAGTCATGCCATTCCTTGCCAGAGACTTGGCTGAGTTGATGAAGGTAATTTAAAAATAACTAGTGTGCTTGTCTGGCTCCTCAGCTACTGCAATGTATTATATTTATGTATGTATGTATGTATGTATGTATGTATGTATGTATGTATGTATGTATGTAGAGAGATATAGATATGTATGTATGATGTATTATATACACTGTGTTTAATGGATGTAATTGTCCAAAGCTTAATTATTTTTCTGTTAAAACTTTGACATTACTGCATGAAACATATGGATATAAGTAACTTATTTTCATTTTCATCTGACAGAGTGTACTGAGGCAGTTTGTGAAGCGTGAAGTGCTGCAGGATATTACAAAACTACAGCTCACCAAGCTGGACTTGAGCGAGAAGAAGAACTTGCTCCTCCCACAGAAAATTGACATTGGCCTAGGTGCAGAGAAAGCCCTGAAGGTATTGTGGTCCATTTTGAACATGGAGTTTAAGTACTTCTAGGGCCAGTTGTTCAAGGGTAATCTTAGAGGATTTTGGTGAGTCAATCTGGTTTCAATCTGAGTCCTGAAACCTTTAGTTTGTGTTCAAAACCTTTCGTAAGGATCTGGCTAACTTAAATCCAAAAAAAACCAAGATTATCCTGATCCCATTAGGGGGTAGGATTTCAATGTAGATTTTAGGAACAAAACATGGTGAAACTTAATCAAAACTGGTCAACTCTGCCACATTGCATTTACTGTGTCATGTATACACCCCTTGGGTATTGACTGTTATGGTGGTAAATACTTATTTACATTTATGATGAATGATGCCTGATCCTGGATAGCAAAAAAGTGGATTTTCAAATCCAGATCATTTTGACCCAGATTAAAGTTTTTGAACAACTGGCCCCTAGAAATTGTCAGGATACAAGAAGCAGGATCATTGTGTTGTACATTCTACTTACTTGTCTTTTTATTGTCCATCCCTCCTCAGGACTCTGCAGTATCAGATGTCAGGGTCCTAGAATTTAGGAGAGACTGCATGCAGGGGCTGACTAATATAGTCAGAAAGCTTCAGGAGAAGAGTCCTCTTAAATATCCCACTGTTAGGCAGATGGCCTGTCTGGACCCCTCTAACATGTTCAGAGACCCAGACAGGTGCAAGGAACAAATGAAATGTCTGGTGCAGACCTTTCTACAGACCAAGCAGCTTTCAGGAGGTGTAGCCGCTGGTAGGAGTAGTTCTGGAAGGGGCTTTGATCGAAGTTAAGAGTACCATGCTAAATTATACTTTAAGTGGTTATTAGACTGTGTTTACAGCATTATACTAACTTTACCATCTTGTAGACTTGTATACCTTTTCATTTTTCCCATCTGTATTTTTTAGCGTGGATCTCTAGCTTTTGTCATTTGGTTGGTAATGTTCTATTATGTGTTCAGTGGTTCATGATTAAGTGTTTTTGCTTAAAATAAACATTTTTTTACTGAAGCACATATACCTGATAGATGTAGCACATTTAAGAAAATATAAAAATCAGAAATCAGTCTCAAATGGAAGTGTATACTGACAACAGTAATCAACTAAAGAAATTGGATGAGGGATCATGTAGGTGTGTACATGTAGTCTTCGTGTCCTGAGTTTAAAATTTGTAATATCTCAGTTTGGTGGAGTTTCTATGCTCACTGACACCCAAGGGAAAGCCCTGAATTTAAACCATTGTAACCAAATGTTATTGTAGTCTTTATAGAGGTTGAAGTACACCAATACATCAGTACATTATTCTCTTTTTAACAACATGTTTTGTTTTTTAGGGGATGTCATTCTACAACAATTTGAGGCTCTTCTGACCCTTGAGTGCAGGAATGAAGAGTTTCTGTCCTTTCAGCCACTGGTGAAACGGTTGGACACCTTCTTGTGCGGCTTCTTAAACCGTGCATATCCAGTGGCTTGGGCATTTTGTCAGAAGCTGCTCCTCCTTTCTCATGGGCAAGCTTCCGTTGAAAGGGGGTTCTCTGTGAACAAGGAGATTGAGACAGACAATATGCAAGAAGAGACAATGGTTGCGCACAGACTTGTGTGTGATTATGTGGATTTGCATGGTGGAGTGACCAAAGTTCCCCTCACAAAAGAACTGCTGGTCTCGGTGGGTGCAGCCAGGTCGAGGTACCGTGTTTTCCTTGATCAGCAGCGTGCAAGGAAGGAGAGTGAAGCACGAACGCAGAAAAGGAAGCTGGCAGAGGAGTACTTGACTGACCTCAAGAAAAAGAAAACCACTGTTCAAGAGGTTTGCACCTGTCTCGCCAAAGAGGCTGACATGCTGGCAGAAGAAGCGGAGGGCAAATCGGGGTCAAAGATGGCCCAGCTTCTTTCAAAATCGAACGCCCTTAGACGGGCAAGCAAGGAAAAAATGTCTGAGTTGCAAAAGGTTGAGGAGGAGATCACCGTTAAGGCGAACGAACTGAGATACCTGTAGACTGACTGACTGATGAACTGACAGACAGACTGACTTGTTAGTCTGGAAAGTACTGTCTATACAATTTACAGTTGTTATATGATGTTCCTGTGTTGATACTTCAGAAAAGGGAGCCTTCTGTTTGTCACCCTTAAGAAAAATAGGACCTTAAAAGTATACAATTTCTGTTGTCTTTCAAGTTCATAAAATAAATTTAAAGGAATTCTAATGACTTGAAAAGTTATTTTTGCATAGTTCGTGTAGGTCATAAATTTAAATCATATTGGTCATAAAAAAGTCTTAAAAAGTCTTAAATTTACTGACTAAACACAGCAGACACCCTGAACTTCGCAAAAGCTGCAAGTGCCTTTGGACTGACAATCAGCCTCAAGAAGATGGAGATTCTCCATCAGAAAGATCCTGAAGCCATGTACAACCCTCTTCACATCACAATCAATGGCAAGCCACTCAGCATTGTAGAGGATTTTACCTACCTAGGGAGTGTCCTCTCCAACGATGCCACAATCTCAAAGGACATCGACATAAGACTCGCCAAAGCAAACAGCTCCTTTGGCAAACTACAGAAACATGTCTGGGACAACCACTCTCTCCGCATGCCCACCAAAATCCTTGTGTACAAGGCCGCTGTCCTGACAACCCTTCTCTATGGTTGTGAAGCATGGGTGTTATACCATAAACACATCAAACTCCTCAAGCGATTTCACCAACAATGCTTCCACACCATTATGAGGATAAGGTGGCAAGACTACACCACAAACAACACAGTGCTGGAACGGGCTAACTTGCCTAGTGTGGAAGCCATCCTCCTCAACAGACAGCTGAGGTGGGCAGGCCACATGTGCCACATGGATGACAGCTGTCTCCCCAAAGCTGTTTTCTTTGGAGAGCTTAGTGAGGGGAAAAAGGAAAGCTGGCAGCCCACACAAGCACTACAAGGACCAGCTCAAGTGCCAGCTGAGTGCTGCCAACATTCCCACTACCACCTGGGAAAGGATCACCAAAGACCATCCCACATGGAGGTCAACCATCAAAGAAGGCACCAAGGCCTTTGAAGCTGCCAGGAGAGCTGCGCGAGAAGAGAAGCACTGGTGCAGGAGAGTGGCTCGCCTTCAACCAGCCAACCCAGATGAAGGATACACCTGCCCCAACTCCTCCAGAGTGTGCCAGTCAAGAATTGGCCTGCACAGCCACCTCAGAGCCTGTCGACCGATTCCCTGATCCTTGGACCGAGGAAACAGCTATCATCACAGTGATGCATGAAGAGGGATATGAGTAATTATAGGTCTTCTTGAGGAGTTGAGTATAGAACAGGCTGATGGAGCTGGTGGAGCTTGTTGTTCTGGTGGAAGTGGTGGAGATGGTAGATGTTGAAACTTGTACAAAACACCTCTGACATTTGATTATATCTTCAGAAAACTGGCACTCTAAGTACCATGAGTTTGGTCTGTGTAACAAGTTTGTGAGTTTGGGCAATGAGGAACAGGGAAACAGGCTTCATGATACAGGTGCACTTTATTTTTAAGCTTGCCCTTTTCAGTGATTTCAGCTGTCATGAGTGCACTCGCACACAAAAACACATTGGGTGACACAGCCACTAATCAGAGAGATCTATTTGAAAGACACACAGAGACACATGAAATAGCAAGTCAGACATATTAATAAAACACAGTAATTGCTGGTTCACCTGACTCCTCACCATTCATAGCCAATGCTTGACCACGCCCTTGCTGCCACATAGCGCCCACCACCCAACTCAGTCTGGGGAGCTATCCAGCCTGCAAACACCCCACCCCCACCCGGAGAGGTAATCTGCAACCACTACCTGTGCCCCCAGCCTGTGGACCACCTCAAATTTGAAGGGCTGAAGACCTAGATATCAACAAATGATTGGCGCATTGGCACCACAGGAGCAGGGCATGGTTAGAACAGTGGCTGAATGGGCATCCTAATAGGTAGTAATGGAGAGTGAGGACTGCTCACTTGATAGCCAAACACTCCTCCTCTGTGTTGCTGTACTTGCTCTCTTGCATTGAGAGCTTGCAGCTGACATACAGCACCGGGCACTCATCCCCCTCAACCACCTGGTACAAAACTGCCCCAGTCCTTGGACTAATGCATTGGTCTGTAAAACAAAAAAGGGAAAGAAAAGTCAGGAGAATGCAATAGCAGCCCCCCACACAAAACTGCTTTAACCTAAGAAAAACCTGTTTGCACTGCCTCACCCCATTTGTTCTTGGGTCTCAGGCAGGTCATAATTGCTGCAGTTTTATCAATTTGGGGACATACCTGCCCATGACCCAAGTGAAAGCCCAAATACCATACTTCTACCCATCTAATTGCACAGTTCAGGTTTGCTGTGAGTCCTGTGCACCTCAGTAACCTCAGACCAGTCCTCAGATGTTGTAAATGCCATTGCCAGCCATTACAATAATGTTGTCTAAATAGGCAGCAGCATACACACTGTGGGGATGGAGGATTCTATACATGAAATGCTGAAACATCACTGTGGCCCCAAACAACTTAAATGGAAGGGTGGCCAATTGGTGTAACCCAAATGGAGTGGAAAAGGCCTTTTTTCCCCCCTTGGGATAATGGAGTCAAGGGGATCTGCTAGTATCCCTTATTCAAATCCAGTGCTGAGTAAAAGTGAGCCGTGCCTTACCAATCAAGCAGTTCATCAATGCGAGGCATCGGATATGCATCAAATTTAGACACTGCATTGACTTTGATAATCCACACAGAGCTGGACTGTCCCATCAGTCTTGGGAACCAAGACCACTAGGCTGCTGCGGTCACTGTGCCACTCCTCAGTAGGTTGTATTCAGTCATGTGACTTTTGCTTGCAAGTTTACTTCCTGTGAATGAAGTGGTGGTCAAGCAAACCAATTTGGCTGCTATTATGCAAAGAGCTAGTGAAACCATCTCCAACAATTTTTGCAGTTTCTAGGCCAAGACATGGTCAAGATATCTTCAGTTGATCATCTTGATTATCTTATCTAGTTCAGTGTAGGAACCCAATCTACATCATCATTCTTGTAAAGATTGCTAGGACATCCTGATAAAGTGAAAAAAAAATACCTGTGTGGCAGTGGGGGCATGGCCAAGCATCAGCTTGTGAATGGAGGGTGGGGTCAGGGAAGGTGAGTGGCAAAGTCAATACACCTGTTGTCAATTAATGATGTGCATGTGTGTTGGTTGCACTGACAGCAAAGGGTAGAAAAGTAGGGACAGAGTGAAGAGAAGAAAGTTCTCCCAACCAGAACATGTGTGTGTGTGTGTGTGTGTGTGTGTGTAGTGAGCGAGCGAGCGAATGAATAAAGCTGAAGAGTGATCATTATAAAAATAAAAGTGTGTGCAAACATCATCTCATGCCTGCCATGCTTCAGTCCATCCATATCAGGGTGTACTACAGTGCCTAAACCGGGACAACACCGTCAGCGCTTCCGGACACTGACATTGGAGGAGGTTGGCTGGCCATTTGCATTCGGCCAACAGCTCTGGGACACCTGCTGGCGGTGGCTAAGGGTGAATGATCACGACACCGAGGGAATCATCAACCTGGTGACACTGGAACAGTTTGTTACGTGACTTCTGGAAGGACCGGTGGAGTGGGTCCATTGTCATTGCCCAGCGTAACTAGAACAAGCCATCGAATTGGCAGAGGACCATCTGGCAGCGGTTCCAACGGCAGGCGGACATGTTGCCTCTTCTCTTTTTCTCTCTCCTCCCCCCTTCTTACCTTCCCCACCCTGTGCCCCCACTGCAGAGGTGGGGCAAGATCCCCCCCAGCCGGCCTGTCACATCAGCGGTGTCCTCCTGTCTTCCCCTTCTGTGTCTGTGTCTTCTCCCCCTCAGGTGAGTGATGCCTGTAACACTGGTTCAGAGGGGAAGCCTGGGCTGGTGTGCTGGAGCTGCAGGGAGCTGGGACATCTCCAGAATCAATGCTCCGTGATGGAGGTGGGTGAGCCACCACCTCTCACTGACCCAACTCACAGAAGTGACCAAGCTGCAACAGGAATTTTCCAACATGTTCTCATCCCTTCCCAGCCATACGCACCTCATAGAACACCACACTGAAATGGCCCCAGGGTGGTTGTGCGTAGCCGCCCATACTGCTTACCTGACCACACACACAAAAAAAAGGTGGTTCTGGATGAACTCAAGGCCATGCTCGACATGACCAAAAAGGGGGTGAGGCAGTTCCTGGGGCTGGCTAGCCATTATAGAAGGGTCATACATCACCAGCCCAGTGACTGATCTCACTAAAAAGAGAGCACCAGATCCAGTCCAGTAGATGGAACAGTGCCAACATGCTTTCACCAGGGTAAAAGCTGCACTGTTTGGGGGCCACTCTTACACTCCCCTGACTTCTCTCTCCCCTTTTTTTGCAGACAGACACATCAGACAGGAGGCTGAGGGTTGTTTTGTCTCAGGAGGTGGAGGGCGAGGAATGTCCCATGCTGTACATCAGCTGTAAGCTCTGAATGCATGAGAGTAAGTACAGCACCATCAAGAAAGAGTGCCTAGCCATCAAGTGGGCAGTCGTCACCCTTCAATATTACCTGCTGGGGTGCCCTTTCACCCTCTGTTCAGACCACACACCCCTCCAGTGGTTCCACCACATGAAAGATGCCAATGTGTGGATCACCCATTGGTATCTCGCCCTCCAGCCATTTAAATTCGAGGTGGTCCACAGGCCGGGGGCTCAAATGGTAGTGGTGGACCTCCTGTCCCATCGGCACGGGGGGAGTCAGTGGCAGGCCAGACAGCTCCCCCACCTGAGTCGGGTGGTGGGGGTATGTGGCAGCAGAGGCATGGCCAAGCGTCAGTTTGTGAATGGAGGGTGAGGTCAGGGAAGGTGAGTGGCAAAGTCAATACACCTGTTGTCAATTAATGCTGTGTGTGTGTGTGTTTGTTGCAGTGACAGCAGAGGGTAGAATAGGAGGGAGAGAGCAAAGAGAAGAGAGCTTTCCCTACCAGAACACGTGTGTGTCTGAGTAGTGAGTGAGCAAACAAATGAAGCTGAAATGTGACCATTATAAAAATAAAATGTGTGCGAACATCATTTCCCACCTGCCATGCTTTAGTACACCACCCACAACAGGGCATACTACAACATGTTAGTTGACAACATGGCAACCATGATCAAACAGTTAGCAAATCACATCAGAGGACTTGAGTGTCTCATGAACTTCAAAACATCATGAAATAATGGAAAATGGCAAGAAAAATCATTTGCGAGTCCAGACTAAATAAATCAGAGGAATTTACAAACCTTTTACCAAGTGATCACTGCAAACTTGAACATACTTCGACTCCACTCCCTTTGATCACAGTGAAGGTTCAAGAGCCACCTTTCTTGTCATCATTTGGTAAAATCATTTGCTCTTTCACCCATTTTTAATCGCTTCATAGGGAACCCAGAATAAACTTTTCAGTTTCATGGTTTGTATGATTCAAACAGCCCAAAACAATGCAAGCGCAGGGCATTTTAATAACTGGCAAGGTGCCCCAGTGATAGCAATGCTTTGTGAACAGTGAACTTAGCTGACCACCACTTCATGTTTTGCATATCTAATGAGGTGGATGTGATGTCGGATGCAACCCACCTATTACCCACATGTCAAGCATTGCCTTGTTCATCCCAAACCACCCATTTTTTGCATTCAGGAGCCAATACAGGTGGAATTCCTCCTGCAACCTGTTAACTTGTGCTCTCTGGTGAGAGGTGGTCTCAACAGGGGACTAGGGTGAATTGGGCCACACTTTTTGAACTTGCCTCCAGTTACAGCTCATTCCTCTCAGGAACCACGATTACCACAGCCACATGAACCTCCTCTCTCCATGGTTTCAGGAGACTGAGGTGGTAAATTTGACATGTATCACTCTTATCTGTGTGCCTGACCTCATCATCAACTTTCCAGATTTGTCATGTGACCTCAAAGGGCTCTTGCCAGTTGGAGAGTAATTTTGAGCTCAAAGTGGGCAGTAAAATGAACACTTTATCTCCCAATGCAAATTCCCTTAGCCATGCTCCCTCTGTTGTACAGTTGGGATTGACATTCTTGTGTCTGTAGCAAATTCTCCTGTGTTATGTGAATAAGTGCATGGAGTTTTACTCTCAGGTCAAGAATGTACTGAATTTCATTTTTACTTTGAGAAGGTCCCTCTTACCAACTTTCTTTAATCAGGTCTTTAATGATGTAAGACACCATGAGGCTTGCTCCTATATAGCAATTCAAATGGGGAAAACCTGGTGGAGGCTTGTGGGACCTCATGCACTGCAAACAACAGAGGATCTAGCCACTTATCCCAGTGTCTAGCATCCCCATGGCCAAACTTACAAATCATGTTTTTAAGCATTTGATTAAATTATTCAACCAGCCCATCCATTTGTGGATGGTAGCACTGCTATGAATTGATTTAATCCCCAATAATTCAGGCAGTTTGCATCGTGTATGCAACATGAAAGTATTGCCTTGATCAGTCAGGATTTCTTTCAGAATCCCAACTTGGGAGATAATGCAAAAGCATGCCTTTGCAATACAGCGTGTGGAGATGTGCACAGATATTGCAAAGAGGCACTGCTTCTGGTTATTGCATTGCCTAATCCACTATGACTAACACAAATTGATATCCTTGTGCAGATTGAACTAATGGCCTGATGAGATCCATGCCAATTCTCTCAAAGGGAATCTCAATTAATGGTAATGGGTGCAATGGTGCTTTTGGAGTGGATGCTGCATTTACCAGTTGGCATTCAGGACAAGCTGCACACCATCAGTGCAATCAGAGATGATTTAGGGACCTAAATGCCCAGCCATATGATTATGATGAGCTGCATGGAATAACAGTTTTCTACAGCTCTTTGGGACCAACAAATTTGTCATCTCTTCTTTAGTCTGAGTGTCCTGTGTCACTCTTTAATCCTTACCTCCCTGTCTGTCCTTAATCATTGCAAAATACAGAGAGGAAAGTGCAACATTAGGCTGGAGGTTTTGACCATTGATTACTCACTTGGTCAGAAGCATGTTTCAGAATCTCATCTCACATCTCCTCCAGAAGGAAATCTGTGATGGGATGCACAAGAGAGGATGGGCTTGTACTTGAGTATTTTCATTTGACAGCCCCAAATCAGAAAAAGAGTTGGGACAGTATGTTGAAATTAAAACTGAAACCAATGACTTATAATCTTTGACCCTTATTGCATTCAAAACAATACATCAGTGTATTATTTGATGTTTTCATTATCTCATGAATTTAATTTTTATTTTCAAAGTAAACTCTTAATTCTGATTCTTAAGTCTTTATTGTCATTGTCACTTTTCCAAAGGTACAACGAAATTGAAGGTGCTGTGTAACAGCAACACAGGTGTAAGAGCAACACAAATGTGCTTGCAACACATTTCAAAAAACATCAGGATGGTAAAGCAGTTACCACTTTGTAATGTTACCATTCATTCTCACAACATGTAAAAGATGTTTAGGGACTGAAGACACCAAGCAATTAAGTGTTTCAGGAGTTATTTTTTTCCTAATTACTCCTGTGAACAGGTCTTAAGGTATAACAACAGTACAGGGTCCTTGTTGTCAGAGTTTTTGGTTTCAAAATTGCCACAGATTCTCTATCAGGACAGAGGAGACAGGCATCCTCTTCCTCCATAGCCATGCCTTTTGTAATGTGTGCAAGATGTGGTTTTGCATTATCTTGTTGAACTATGCAGGGGAATCCCTGGAAAAGATGTCCTCTTAAAGGCAGCAGATGCTGTTCTAAAATCTGAATGCACTTTTGTTAGGAGTGGGGAGGTCTCACTGCAAGATCTGAACCAGGCTCAAAGCATCATAGGCTCAGTCCTCCCCCCATTAGACCACAAACAAGTCAGACTCAATTGCAGAGACTCCCAGGAGGCACAGGCACAGAGAAAAACCTCTTTACTGAAAGTAAGCATAAACAGAGTAAAGAAAGGTAGAAAAATAGTCCAGAGGGGAAAAAATGTAAAAAAAAAAAAAGTATTAAAAATATTCAAACAAATAGAGTAAAATTCCAAAAGATAAACAACAGCTAAACAGTCCAACTGAAAACTTCCAGGTAACAAACACAATCTACCATGACACTTGGGCTATCAAAACCCACACAAGTACCAGAAGAAAACCTTGTAACTGAACAAAGAGAGCAGTTCAGGGAGGGTTATACACAGGAGCTGACAGGGAACAGGTGCAAACAATGAACTCAATAATCATAGAAGTCCTAGAGGGATCCTAGAGGGTCCTCCACCTAGGGCTCAGGAGGAGAAAAAGTCTCAGATCCTGACAACTTTCTGCATTCATGCTGCCATCACAGAAGTCTAAGTTACCATTGCCAAGGGCACTGACACAACCCCATGCCATGACAGACTCTGGCTTTTGGACTTGTTGCTGGTAACAGTCTGGATGGTCCTTTTCATCTTTGGTTCAGAGAACATGATGTCCATTTCTTTGTCTGAACACAGCACAAGTTTCCACTGTGTGATGGCCCATCCCAGATGCCTCTGAGCCAAGAGAAGTTGACAGCACTTCTGGATACAGTTAACATAAGTCTTCCTTTTTGCACAGTAAAGTTTTAACTGGCATTTGTGGATTTAACTCTGAATTGTAGTGCTTGACAAAGGTTTACCAAAGTAATCCCAAGCCCATGTGGTTATAACAGCTACAGATGAATCACAGTTCTTAATACAGTGCCATCTGAGGGATTGGAGATCACAAGTGCTCAGCTTAGGCTTGCACCCTTTACTTTATACACTAAAATTCATCCAGATTCCTTGAATCTTTTCATGCTATTATGGACCATAGTGAAATATCCAAATCCCTTTGTATCTTTCTTTGAGGAACATTTGTTTTTAAACATTTCAATAATTTTCTCATGCATTTGTTTACTGTAGCAGTCTCTGTAATGGGCAGAACACTGAAGCACTAGACAGGCAGGATAATTGCAGGACAAATATTTTATTGAGGCTTTTCAGTTCTTAGTTCATGCACTTTCTCACATATACGCACACACACAACCATGGCATACAGGAAAACTCTCCCCTCTCATCTTCCTCCCTCCAGATAAACCCAGCTGTCACTGCAAGACATACACACAATAATTATGACACAGGTGTGATCAGTTTGCCACTCACCTTCCCTGGCCTTGCCCTCCATTCACAAACTGACGCTTGGCCATGCCCCTGCTGCCACATTGACAAACTGGCGATCCCTGTCCCAACTTTTTTGAATGTGTTACATTGGTTTAACAGTTATTAGTTTTGGGTGGTATCACCAGAGTTATGGTACTCTAGGGTATTTACAAATCCTGATGGTATGATTGTCAATACCGTCAAAAATATAGATGCTCCTCTTACTATTAAACTGATATGGAGATGCTGTAATGAGATGATATATTGTAGTGCACAGCAAATGCCACCAGAGGTCAGAAATGGTTATTACATTGTGTGTTCAACAAGAATGAAGAAGTGGAGCTGTCTTGTTGAAATAAACGAAGGGTGATCTTATTAACTCTTCAAGGAGTTTTCGCTGCTTTTCGTGAGCACTCAAGTTCCACACTCTTGAATGATTCCAGAGTTTACAGTGCATGATGACTAATAATAATAATAATAATAATAATAATGAGGGATTATTAATGTATTATTATGGCTCAGGATGACCAATGGTGATGGATCTATCAACCAATCACAGTTGATTTTTCTTGGTGGTTTCATCCAGTGTTGGAGTGAGTCTAGTTCTAGCCAGGTGGTTTCGTTGCTATTCAGCTGCTAATTAGAGGCATTCACACCTCTGCCATTCTAGCTTCCTTCAGCATAACAGCACATAATCAAAGTTATTTAGGCTGAACTGCCCTTAAAGCAGATACGCAGAACCTTTATTTTTAAATAAATTTCTGAGTGGATAGTATCTCCATCCTTGCCTCTTGTATGCTCCATAAATGGGAATAAAAAATATATTTTTGAGAGTTAAAATTGACTACAAAGTTGGCATTCGATCTGTCCCACTGAGCCAGCCAGCCCTGAGTGTGTGACATCATGGTGGTAACCGGTTTTAAGGATGAGCCCTTTTTACAGATATAGACCAAAGTCATATTAATAAAAAATTATGGTAAAAGTAAGAAATACCATTACCGACTTGCTCAACTAAGACTGATTTGACTTCATTGATTGTGGGTTGACTCTCATTAAAACAGGAT
>JAODOK010000002.1:24362560-24372872 GCA_027576575.1 Netuma bilineata
GACACTAAAGGGTAGTTGTGAACATCCCTGTGCACACACAACACCTTCACCAATTGTGCTTTCCCCAATGCCTCATCTTGCACCACGCTTTGGTGGATTGAGTTCTGATTACAGCCAGAGTCCACCAAAGCCTGATACGTATCCCCTTGGATACTCACCGGTATGCAATACACTCCGGCCCAATCGAGGGCGGTCCCTGGTGTGTCGGGGATCCGGACCACTGCGCCCACCTCCATCGCCGAGCACTGATGCTGGAGGTGCCCTGGCTCCCCGCAGTGCCAGCATACCAGCCCAGGATCTCTCTCTGCACCGGTGTTTCAGAGCTCACTCATCTGAGGGGGGGAAGACACAGACACGGAAGTAGGAAATGGTAGGGCACCGCGGGTGCGGCAGGCCGGCTGGGGTGGAGCTGGCCCCCGCCTCCGCGGTGGGGGAATGGGGCGAAGACAAGGAACAGAAGGGGAGAGAGAGAGAGAAAAGGGAGAGAAGAGGAGACATGCTGTCCTGCCGTCGGAACAGCCACCATATGGTCCTCCGCCAGCACGATGGCCTGATCCAGCGACGCCGGGTGATGGTACTGGACCCACTCCCCTGTTCCTTCCGGAAGTCGGGCGATGAATTGCTCCAGCGCCACCAGGTCGATGATTCCCTCGGTGTCGCGGTTGTCATCCCTCAGCCACAGCTGGCAGGTGTCCCGGAGTTGCTGGCCAAATGCGAACAGCCGGCCGACCTCCTCCAGGCGCAGCGCGCGGAAGCGCTGCCGCTGCTGCTCCGGGGTACGCCCCACACATTGGAGGATGGCCCTGCGGAGGTCAGTGTCGACCAGCCGGCTGTCGGCGGGGAGCTGTCACATGGCCAGCTGCGCCTCACCTGTTAGCAGGGGGAGGAGGCACGCCGTGCACTGTTCCACCGGCCAACCCCACGCCTCTGTTCAAAAAGAGCGAGGAAGGCTTCGGGGTCATCCTGCGGACCCATCTTCGTTAGGGTGAGGTGGGGAGGGTCCACGGTGGTGGTGATGGTGGACCCCGCCGACGCGAGCAGGTGCCGGAACGCCTGGAGATCTTCCTGCTGAGCCAGCACCAGGGCTCTGAACCGTTGTTCCTGCTCCTTCCGGAGGGCGACCAACGCATGGTGCTGGCTGTGTTGGGCCGTGGCGAGGGCATGGACCAGGTCCTTGAAGGGGGAGGGCTCCATGAGGCTGTTCTCTTCTGTACTCTGTCCTGGGTTTCGGCACCACTGTAGGAATCGTTGAAGGTGGGTGGAACACAGAAGCATGGCAGGCCAGAACTGAGTGTTACAAAAACTTTTATTTGCGCTTTTCAGAGGCTTACTTTACTCACACCCCCCCCCACACACACACACACACGCACATAAGTGTCCAGGTTGGGGAGAGCTCCCTTTCTCTGCTCTCTCTCTCCCCTTTTATCAGGTGCGGTCACTGAGGGAGACACACAAACACAGGTTAATTTACATCAGGTGCAGTGATTCTGCCACTTACCTTCCCTGATTCACAGACTGATGCTTGACCACACCCCTGCTGCCACAAATAATAATAATAATTATTATTATTTCTACGTCACACAGTACATCATTTTTTGGATTAGTCAGTTTGTACTGGTATTTTTTGTACTGGCATTATTCAGTTTGTACTGGCTTCTTCTTCTTCTTCTTCTTCTATTTTCTGCCATCTGTCAAGTCACAACAAGGACCTCAGAGAGACAGCACTTTACGCAATATGTGTGCTGTTCCAAGCAGTGCTGACTTTTGCAAGGTTTTAATATGATATTTAATATTAAGCATGTCAAGATAGGCCTTCAATTTCTTTGGGACTGATCCCAAAGCCCCAATGATTACAGAGATGACCTTTACTTTTGGCTCTGGTAATCCTCAAAGCTGTGAGATCTTCACCTTAAGTTCTGCATACTTCGGTTATTTTCTCAGTCTCCTTGGCTGTGATATTATGATCACTCAGGATAGCTACATCTATAATCAAATATTCTTGCTGTTTGTTCTTGTAAAGCACCAAGTCAGGCCTACGGTGTTCAAGTACTCGATCTGTCTGAAAATCAAAATCCCATAGAATCTTTGCTTTACCCTCATCATCCATCACTTTCTCTGGTCTGTGCTCACACCACTTCTCACCTACTTCTGTCATGTCACACCCCGGACATCCACTCCGGAGATTATGGATCTCTCATGCCAGCGCCGATCCAGATCCGGGATGGGAATTCCATCTCACCTGTATTTACTTCATGGTTTTCACCACTGCTTATAAATACGCCGTTCTATTGTGGAAGCTTTACCCTCCTATCTCAGAGACACTGGGGATTTCATTGAAACACTGACACAAGTTGACTTAGGGGAAAGTGAAACATTTTTAATCACCATGGATGTTACCAGTCTTTAAACTAATATCCCTCATGATATTGGTCTTGCGGCGCTGCAGTTTTTTTTAAACACTCGCCCTCAGTGTTCCCCGCCAACTGATTTTCTAACTGAAATGGCGAAATTGGTTTTAACCAAGAATTATTTCTTGTTCAATAATGATTTTTTTCTTCAGGTGAGGGGGACAGCGATGGGCGCAACATTTGCTCCTGATTATGCTAATTTGTTTATGGGTTTCTTGGAATATAAACATGTACACACAAATAACCCATTTATTGATAATATATTGATGTTTAAACGCTATATTGATGATGTTTTTGTCATCTGGAAAGGCACAGAAGAACAATTAATGGAATTCCACCGTTACATGAACAGCTTAGTGGACACCATTACATTTAGCCTGGAATATGATAAAAGTCAGATACATTTCCTTGATACTTGGGTTAAACGTAAAGATGGGAAATTGTTTACGACACTGTATAAAAAACCCACGGATAAAAATAGCTGTTTGCATGCCTCTAGTTTTCATCCTGAGCCCACCAAACGTGGGCTCCCCTATAGTCAATTTTTACGTGTCAGGCGGATTTGTCAGAGGGACGAGGATTTCCTGATAGAGGCAGACAAAATGTATGAACAGTTTATCCAGCGTGGTTATGCCACTGATGTCCTTGATTCTGCCTTGGGCCGGGTGAAATCTGAGGGCAATTTAGGTCGCACTTGTTCAGGTGCGAAACCACCGCACAAGGATCCTCCTCTCGTCTGCTGCACCACGTACACACCTTTTAGTCATCAGATAAAAAATATTGTTAAACAACACTGGCATGTTCTTCAAACTGATGTTGTATGTTCTGAACTTTTTCCCCAGCCGCCCCTGTTTACATACTTTAGGTCTTCGAACCTTAAAGATAGGCTGGTACATTCAGATACTTTTGATTATTCCAAACGCCCGTGTGCACGACTGGATGATATTACTGTTTTTTTCCCCTGTCGTAATTGTGTGTCTTGTAGTAATATTCATAAAACGGATTATTTTATCAGTTTCAAAACAGGAAGACGTTATAACATCAGAAAATTTATAACATGTAATTCTGTTAATGTGATCTACCTCCTAAGTTGTCCCTGTGGTCTACAATATGTGGGGTGTACCCGCAGACAGTTGAGAATCCGTCTCAATGAGCATCGGAGCGCGATATATAGGGGGGACTCTAAATCGCCAGTTGCAAGACACTTCAATGAAGCTAAACATTCAGCTAATGATCTTAAGTTTGTTGGCATTGACAGAGTTCTCCCTAATCGTCGTAGTAGCTGTACTAGTCAGTTTTTACTTAGATGTGAGGCCAGATGGATTTTTTATTTAAAAACATTGCAACCGAATGGATTGAATGATGATTTTGATTTGACTTGTTTTCTATGAATAGTTTGTATACTTAGTCTTACGCTTATTGTCCGATGTTTTTCATATATTTTTTTATGTTTTTATTTTTATTATTATTATCATTATTTTCTTTCCTTATGACATTTATCATGACTATAAATTATGTCATTAGTTAAACCATAACAGAACGGTACTGATGATAGGATGTCTTTATCCATGCACTCTAACCTGTATTCAAGCTTGGTTGTAGGCCTACTACCTGTCTTCTGTGTACGTGGCCTTGTCTATTTATGGGCGTGTCTTTATTTTTAATGTTTGCACTGAGGATGGTCTGATTGTGACCGAAATGTTTGCACTTTCCACTTGGGTAGCACTTTTTGGTTGTTTTTATATGCAATAAAAGTACATTATTGCATCGGCATATAGGTGTGTGAGTTCCCTTTGTTTGTTTCTAAGTACTCCATCCTGCCAACTCTGTCAGAGGAGGGGCAACTTGAAACACATCCTCAGCTGCTGCCCAAAGGCATTGGGGGAAGGGTGATACTTCTGGCACCACGGCCAAGTTCTAAGGTTGTTGGCAGATACCATCATTACAGCAATTCATAAGATCAAACATCAGCACACCACAAAATAGTCCATCATCTTCATCCAAGCTGGGGAGCAAGTTCAACATCAGTTCAACTCCTCAGGAAGGCTTTTTGCCATGGCACCAGACTGGAAGCTGCAAGCCAACCTTAGAAGGCAGCTCAAGAAACCACCAAACCGAACATCAGGCCCTTGACATGCTGTGCACAGAGCAGGTGCAGTGCTTCCAGGCTCTGCATCAGGCCCAGGCAGAGGACCTGCAGGTGAGCCAGAGCCTGGTCCAGCCAGCAGGTACTCCAGCAGCCACTCCTGCAGATGCTGTGTGCCAAACACCATGTTTTGCTGCTTAAAATGCATCATCAGGATGACCTTGAGGCCTCAGTGGAGCTATATGAATGTGACACTCAAGCGAGCTCATGGCCAACCTCACAGTGGGTGGTCCACCTATTGCCACTCCTGTCAGGGGAAGCCCAGCTCACAGCTCAACAGCTCCCAGCCGCCAACCTGCTGGAGTATCCAGACCTGAAGCAGGCTATTTTGCAGCAGGCCTTGCACACCCCATTACATCATCACCAGCATGTCCACATGCTGCCATATAATGAGATTGGCCACCCATTTGGCTTTGCCCAAAAGCTCCTAGATGCTTGCCAACAGTTGTTGCTGACAGAAGAGTGCAACACAGAAGACATCATCAACTGAGTGGTACTGGAGCAGTTCAACATTCACTAGATGGAAGGAGTGTCGGCCTTCGTCCAGTGCCACTGAGTGATGTCACTGGAGGAGGTGATTTGGCTGATGGAGGACCATCTGGCAGTGTTTCTGGGAGCAGGTGCCCCCACCCCTTCTCTCTCTAATCTCCACTGTCTTCTTGCCCATCCCCTATCCCTGCACCATGAAAATGGGGGCCAATTCCCACACAGCTCAGTCCCTGAACCAATGTCCTTCTCCATTTTCTCTCACCCCTTTGTGCCTCCAAGCCAATGCTGCCACCACCTACCTTTATTGCTCCACAGGTGGAACCATCTGTGCTCACCAAGACCAGGACATATGGTGTGCACATGTCACAAATGTCAGCTGGTGAATCCGCTGGCCACCACAAAAACACCATTGCACCCTTTAACATTGATCAACATCCCCTTCAAATGAATTTGTATGGATCTCTTTGGGCCATTAGATCAATCTGCATGAGGGTATTGCTGTTTATTAGTTAGAAGCATTGCCTCTATGCAACATTTCTGCATGCACTGTTGCAGAAGCACACTTCTGGGTTATCTCCTGAGTCAGGGTTCCAAAAGAAATTATGACTGATCAAGGCACAACATTTATGTCATGCACACTTTGTGAACTGTAGGAATTAATGGGGATTAAATCAATTTGCACCAGTGTTTACCATCAGCAACTGAATGGGCTGGTCAAATGATTTAATCAAAAACTTAAAAATATGATTCATATGATCATTCATCAGAGCATTAGAAATTAAAGCGGGTGGCTGGAACCCCTCTTATTTTCAGTTAGAGGGGTCCCACCAGCCTCCATGGGATTCTTTACATTTGAATTATTGCATGGTCACAAGCCTTGTGGCATCTTGGATGTCATTTGTGAAAACTGGGAGGATGGACCTTCTACTCATAAAAATGAAATTCAGTAGGTTCTTGACCTGAGAGGAAAACTCCACACACTGAGTCATCTAACCCAGAAGAATTTGCTACAGGTGCAAGAATTTGCTACAGACACATCTCTGGTGTATACTTGGGGGCTAGGCTACAGGAATTTCCACTGGAAGATAAAGTGCTTGTTTTACTACTGATATTGAGCTCAAAATCACTTGCAAAGTGGCAAGGACCCTTTCAGATCACATAGCGAGTCGGAGAAGTTGACTATGAGGTCAGGTGAATGGATAGAGGCAATGCACTTCAGATTTACCACCTCAATCTCCTGAAACCATAGAAAGAGGAGGTTCCTGTGGCTCTGGCAATGGTGGTTCCATTGAGAGAGGAGCTGGGACCGGAGGCTAGTCTAAAAAGTGTGGCTCAATTCACCCCAGTCCTTTGTGAAGACCACCTCTCACTGTTGGAGAGAGCACAGGTTGCAGGAGAAATTCTCCAATGTGTTTTCACCTCTGTCCGGTTGCACAAACCTGATAGAACACAACATTGAGACTTCTCCAGGAGTTGTGGTACACAGCTACCCATATCGACTATCCAAACACACACACACACACACACACACACACACACACACACACACACACACACACAAATGTTGTTCAGGATGAACTCAATGCTTTGCTCAACATGCAGATAATCAAAGGGTCACACAGCAATTGGAGCAGCCCGGTGGTTTTGGTTCCTAAAAACCGATGGGTTGGTCCAGTTCTGTGTAGACTTTAAAAAAGTTAATGTGATGTCTAAATTTGATGCATATCTGATGCCTCGTATTGATGATCTGTTTGATCAATTAGGCACTGCTCACTTTTATTTGACACTGAATTTAACTAAGGAATATTTACATATATTTTTGCTTCCAATATCCTGAGGGGAAAAACAACAACAACAATAAATAAACAGCATTTTCCAATCCATTTGGTTTACACCAGTTTGTCACATTTACATTTGGGTTGTTGACATTTCAATGACTCATGGACAGAATCCTTCACCCACACAATGCATATGCAAGTACCTATTGGGCAGATGCACCCCCAAATTAATAAGACTGCAGTGATTGTGGCCTGCCTGAGACCCAAGACCAAAAAGGGTGTGATACAATTCCTGGGGCTGGCTAGCTATTACAAGAGGCTTGTACCAAATTTTTCAGATGTTACCAGCCCACTGACTGACCTCACTAGAAAGGGGGCACCAGATCCAGCTGAGAGGCAGAGCCATGTGAAAGGGCTTTTTCTCAGGTAAAGGCATATGGGGCACACTTTTGCATTCACCTGACTTTTGTCTTGCAGACTGACACGTCAGACAGAGGGCTGGGGACTGCTTTGTTCCAGGTTGTGGAGGGGGAGGAGCACCCTGTGCTGTACATCAGCCATAAGCTCTTGATGCCAGAGAGTAAGGACAGTAGAATTGAGAAGCAGTATTTGGCCATCAAATTTGTGGTCCTCACTCTCCAATACTGCCTGCTGGGATGCCCTTTCACTCTCTCTTCTGACCACACCCTGCTCCGGTGGCTCCACTGCATGAAGGATGCCAATGCGCAGCTCACTTGTTGGTATATGGCTCTTCAGCCCCTTAAGTTCGAGGTGGTTCACAAGCTGGGAGCACACATGGTAGTGGCAGATTACTTCTCCCACTGCGGGGGAGTCAGCTGCAGGCCAGCCAGCTCCCCTGCCTGAGTAGGGCAGTGGGAGTATGTGGCATCAGAGGCATGATCAAGCGTTGGGTGTGGATGATGAGGAATCAGGTCAAACCAGCAGGTAATGTGATGAGTTTCACCTGTGTCTGATTACTGGCAATTTATTTATGCATGTCTCTTGAGTTCTTGCAAAGAAAAGCCGGTAACCAGAAAGAGAAAGCGAAGCAACCCACTGCTGGGTGTTTGTGTGCACACGTGTGCGTGTGTTCCCCTAGATAAAGTCACTGAAGAAGCAAAAGGAAACTGAGAGTAAACACACCTTGTGTTGTCACAGGTCTGTCTGTCAGTTCCGCATTCCTTGAGCTGCAAGAGTGCTTCAACAACTTACTAGCTAATTTCCTTATAAAAGTGCACAAATAGTACCTGACACTATATTTTAAAACAATCACACAAAATATTGTCTTTGTTTCATTCATTACTGTTCTTTATAGTCTTTTTTCAATATGGAAACAATTAATTTCATTATTTTTGATTACATCTTTGCTCGATAGCATTTCGTTGCATGTGCCTATGACATTTACACAGTACTGTATATCACATTGTATTTCATTGCATTTTTTTGACTGAGTTTATGTCTGACTCTCACCTTATTGCAGCAAAAAAGTCCATTATCTGTCTCCTTTTGCTTCATTATAATTAGCAAATCAATAAAAAGGGAAGCAGTGGAAAAAAAATCTGACATGCAAATCTATACTTTTCATTAAAAGACCTATCCTCCAAAGGTTATACATCACCTTTGTTGTCCCACAATTTGTGAAGTGTGATTAAGGACAGGATGGGAAATCACAGCTGATAAAGTCTCTTCCATCAGCACCACTGTCAGTATCACCTTTCTCCTTTCTTCCCCTTTTTTAAACCCATGTTCCTTCCCTCCTGAATCTTATTCTCTCTGAACTAATTTTGCATGACATATTTTCTATCTTCCTCAGCTATCATGAGGCTACCTTTGCATTGAGGGAGTTTTGATTTGCTGGCAAACTTGAGTATTACATTTCAGCCATGGATATAACTCATACCACGTTGTGATTTATTAATTCCAGCAGAAGAAAACTTACAACTTCGCATCCAATTGCAATTGTCTCAGGGTTTCACTCAAGTAAATTGAGGATGGAAGAGTTATATGGGATGAAAAGTAGAATTTATTGTTAGGAAGAAGGATACATAAAGCTGGATGGGTATATTAATTAAACAGTGTGTCTCTGCATTCAAGGCTTGCTTAAAGTTCTAAAAGCTGAGTTGGTTTCCCCAATGCAAAATATCTGAATAACAGACAGGCAGAACTCAGGCAGAAATTTGTTATCTACATAAGTTTTAACCCAAGGAACAAATATTTTATCTGTGTCATGGGATATTTAGAATTAAGCCTGAAGGTTACTGATAATTATAGTTCTTTCTTAAAAAATGAATCTAAGGAACAGTTTTTGCAGTGATAAATAGTTGCCAGTAATGTAACTACAAAGACTAATCTTAATTTATTATATTTTTTCCCCACTAGTTATGGTGCAAAACCTAACATTACACTTCACAACATTTTCGGTACAGCCATATGCATCCATACAAGATTGTGATGATGCAACTCCCCCCCCCATCATGAGAAAATTGTCAGAAGCTCAGTTGTATCGCTTTGTCTCAGTTGTATCGCTTTGGTGACATTATATGCAGGTCTTTCTTGTTGTGATTTGAATATGGAAATGCCATGCAATTGATTTTATGAAATCCTTTACAGAGGCTAATTAATGACACATTTGTCATTTTATCAAAATTTATTTCCTTTTCTGTCTCATTAAGTTTAATCAAACACAAAAAGAGCTTTAGACAACATTTGTCTGGCTGACCAATTTGCATTGCTTTAAAAGCCATGTACGTCATCTTGATAAACCTCCTTTTGCTTTAATGGTTCTTCTTGTTACTAAAACCAGTAATAATGAAAACTGAGGCAAAAGTTGAGCAAAAAAGAGAAATGATTAAAGAACCTTATTAAAAGCAAGCTTGTGGAATGGGGGTTAGGGAAGTGGAGTGTGCACATGATGGAAAACACATTATAGGGACCAGATTCTTCTCAAAACCACTCTGGTCTTTTGTGAACATGAGCAACGAGAGGAAAGGGAAAAAAACTGATTAGGCTGACAAGCATTGACTGATACTGCAAACCTGTTAATAACATGAAAATTAGAAGGGGCTCATGCAAAGAAAAGAGATTAATTTAGCTGGAGTCCATCTTCGCAGCAAATTGCGAAGTTGTGAATATGTTCACAGATAATGAGCCTTCCTACTTGTCAGCTCACTTGTCATTTTCTGTAATTAATGTTAAGGAAGACTCCTTCCTGATGGTTAGTATTACTCATGTACCAGAGAAAATTTCTTCTGAGAAATAATTTACATTTATTATCATCAGTGTGTTTGTGTGGTTTATTTCACAGTGAAGTAATTTATTGCAGCACCATTTCGAGGTCCTTGATTAGTCAGTCGTCAGACTGAGATGTAATTTTTTTTCTCCCTTTCAGATGCTGGGGCTGGGGAAAATTGAAAGTGTGGCACCCTCACATGGGCTCCAACCCAGTGTGTCTTACTTTACAATCATGGACACACACACACATTTTATATATC
>JAODOK010000002.1:24452916-24466468 GCA_027576575.1 Netuma bilineata
TCCGCACAGAAAGGCCCTCGCCGGCCACGGGGCTCGAACCCAGGACCTTCTTGCTGTGAGGCGACAGCGCTAACCACCGTGCCGCCCATGGGAAATTGTAATGCTGCAAAATACAAAGACATCCCATACTTCCAACTTTTATGGCAATGGTGTTTGAAAGTTCCATGTATTGGTGTGGTGGTTAGATTTTCACATACATTTGGCCATATATTGTATATTTATTGAGTGTAAATCTGACCTCATTTTTTTTATTGTTCCAGTGTCATGAGATTCTGCTTCATCTTGAAGGAAAGCGTAGTGCAGTAGATTTAGTTGAAAACTACCAGGTCAGTTGGGCACCACAGCTACATCTCCTCCATTCTTCACTGTTTTGCAACACTGAACAGGTTTCTCCGTACTTACTGTTAATATCTGGTTATTCAACAGAAATTTCAAACAACTGGGATAAACCTTGACTGGAAAGCTGTTCAGGACATTATCAGGCTGTTGTCATTTAATTTTAGGTAAAGTATATCTGAATGTCATGAAATTCTGGGTAGTCCTTATTATATGTGTCCCGTCTACTAGATTCAAAGCAGTGTTAGACATATCATGCATAGCAAGTGGATAGCATGTGGATAGCAAGCAAATAAACTTGCTTATGATTTTCCCAATGAGTAGATCATAGTCTTTGGTTGCTTGAATTTTGTGAGACAGAATTTCATACTGATATACACTCACCAGCCACTTTTAATAGGAAATTGTTCTTGATTCTAAGGTTCCTGTTCTTGGCTGCAGGAGTGGAACCCAATGTGGTCTTCTCCTGTTGCATGCCGAGATGCTTTTCTGCTCACCACGGTTGTAAAGAGTGATTATGAGTTACTATATCCTTTCTGGCACCTCGAACCAATCTGGCCCTTTTCCTCTGACCTCTCTTATCAACAAGGCGTTTGTTTCCACCCACAGAACTGCCGCTCACTCAGTGTTTTTGTTTTTCGCACCATTCTGTATAAACTCTAGAGATTGTTGTGTGTGAAAACCCCAGGAGATCAGCAGTTTCTGAAATACTCAAACCAGTCCCTCTGGCTCAAACCTACACCCATGCCACAGTGAAAGTCACAAAGATTACAATTTTTCCCATTTCTTTTTTTCGAACTGAAACTCTTGATTTGTATCTGCATGATTTTATGCATTGTGCTGCTGTCGAGGGATTGGCTGATTAGAGAACTGCATAAAGCAACAAGTGTATGGGTGTACTGAATAAAGTGGCCGGTGAGTGTATATAGGTTATTAAACATGAACAAAAGTCTTTTTGGTGCTTGTAACAAGTTTGTTGATTTATTTGGTATGCCTGTAAATATAAAGCTTACTGATATTAGTAAATGTTTGTGTTTTCCTAACCTTTTACGTAATTGTCTTTTGTTGTAGATCAGCTGCAAAGACGAAACTCACTGCTGATGGTCTGGTCACTAAATTAGGAGATTGTAGTTCTAAATGGACCAAATCAGCTTTACAAGTCATGCACCAGCTTTGGACTGAACATGGCTCTCTTGTACAAGCACAACAGGAGGCGCAGGCTGTGGCCAGCATTGGGCAGGTACGTCTCTGCTTTAATCACATAATAATTCCATATATCAGGGGTCATAAGCTCAAATTTTTCCTGGGCCACAGCAACATTTTCTGAGTCCTTTAAGGACCATAAACTAATGTTCTTTATTTTTCATTTACTTTATTGATTAACACCATATTGCCCTAGATTCTGAAAGTAGGTCACTTATGTGGAAATAAAGTTTTTTACAAAAGCTTATTCAGCTGTATGAAAAATTAGGTGATAGCATTCATTATACCAATTAATATGCCAATTAATAAAAAAAGTCTTCATTTTTTGAACATCAAAAATGTATAATTTTAAGGAAATGATTTATGAAGAGCTTACATGGACATCTCTCTGCTAAGAACTTGCATATCCTTAGTCTCCTGTCTCTGTTGTGTTTGCACTCCATCAGCTTCTTTTTTCCACATGTTGGCAGGTCTCTTCAGTGGCTAATACATTTTTAGGATTTTGAGTCCGTCATTGACTCTAAAGATCTCAGACTGAGGTCTGGTATGAATCTAGTTATTACGGGCCTAGAGTGAAAATGTTGTATAGTAGGTACTACTACCTTGAGTTTGACACATGGACTCTTTTTAGAGTAGTAAAATCTGTTATCTTGTGGTCAAAGCAAGTGTGTGTAAGAAAAGCTGTTCACCTATAGCTGGTAGATATCCAGTGGAAGCTGGGAATGGCTGTGAGCTCTGACACATGTCGCTCGCTCAACTCCCCCTACATCTGCATCCTGATGAAAATTGCAGACACATCTGGAGGGATTTCCTACAAGTCCTTTGAGATGACAGTACTTCAGTTCCAGGTTTGCTAAAATTGCTTTCATTATTTAATGCCCTTCAGCTGATGTAGGCAGACTAAAGTGATTTACATATCTCTCTCTCTCTCTCTCTCTCTCTCTCTCTCTTTTTCTCGCTCTCTCTTTAACCAGAACTTCTACAGACAGTTCAAAGAAATTGCTTCTGTTTTGGAAACTGTGTAAGAGTTCAGCGCCAAATGTTCACCGTTTCTATTCTGGTCTGTAGCCTTTCAGTATTTACTAACTGTTTACATTTAAACTCTTTTGGTATGTATGTGTGGTATTCGACTCCCCCATAGAGGGATATTTAACTATGCTGTATTTGCCCTGAAGTTTATTTCATTTTGAATGTGCTTTCCAAAATAACTTGTTATAAACACTGAATAAAATTCAAATAAAGATCTTTGCTTGCATTTGTGATAGTATTGATCTAATTATACCTTAAACAACAGGGTGAAAATGGAGAGGAGAAACCATGTGCATTTCCAATGGTTCATAAACGTTGATTGTGATTTAATGTACTAACTGTTAATTTATAGTGCTATTAATAAAAAAGGTGTTAGTTAATTGTACGCTGATGCATACCTTTTCATCTTATTTGTCTTATCCTATTTTAACTCCTTAAAGTCAGATTTACAAGTACATCAGCTTTTGGAACTAAATACATTTGCTATTACATTCAATGTAGTTGTGGAATAACTCCTAGCAATAATTACTAAATACGCTTTAATAAATAATAATAGTAATTGGTTCAAATTATCTTGTGCCTTTCTCACACCAAAGATTGCTTTACAATTACCAAAAAAAAAGCTTTTAGATGAAAAACTGAGAAATAAACATAGGCTGGAAATAAGCCAAGACTTTTCATAACTGAAGTACCTTTCCTGTATTGTTTGTTGATGCTATCACTATGATTTACTACTGGAGTAAGTGAATAAAATGTTAAAACCCCCAAAATAATTTGTGTCCTACTCAGAGTGCACATGGGAGGGGAACTCCTGCAGTGTGCTAAACCTCATGGCCACAGGGTGGCCTTGATGGGGTTACATGTCTTGCATATTTTATCTATTTCTGGGAGTAAGAGAGCTTGCATCCATGGCATCTTGTTACAAGCAGGGCACTGACAGCATTCTGAGCTAAGTATGCTTTCTGTGTTTTAGGTAACAACACCAAGACTTTATTTTTTAAGGAATGAAACACTCTGGATGAAAAAGAACAAACTATTCTTTGTCAATGTCTATTTCAAACAAATTAATAGAACCAATATTAAGCAATATGGTAGTAAAGTGCTAATGGTAAACAAGCACAATACAAAACAAATATCATCATCATCGTCATCATCATATTTTCCCACATGGCACAAGATCGGCCTTGGGGCGTGTCATTGGAACTGTTGTTCCAATAGACACTTGAAGTTCATTTTGTCCATCATCGCCTTACTTGCTTGTTGCTGGTCCACTCCCAGAAGGTCTTCAACTTTTCTCCAAAGTCTATTTGAAGTGCGTCTGTCAAACAGAACTTGCTTTTGTGTTGTGTCATTTTCCATACAGCAGACATGGGCCAAATACTTGAGGAACTGTAGATGATAAAACTCTTGAATTGGCTCTGAACTTGTAATTTCATATTGCTGTTGATTTGATATCTTGAATGCTCAGTTGAGTTGACCTTCAACTTGAGTTGCTGGATCTATTCCTTTCTTCCTATCCTTACGAGGGGGTGCATTCTTATGATTGTATCCTCCAGACACCATTTTTCTCAAAAACCCATTCCATATAGTCTCTAGCTTTTGTATTTCTTTGGCGGAAAGCTCCCATGCTTGGGTGCTATAAAGTAACCAAGAACGGATGCATGTATTTAGAATCTTCACTTGTATATTGAGGTGGATTTCACAATCTATTAGAACTCGTTTCAGCTCATTCCACTTCTGGAATGCAGCTGAGACTCTAAGATGTAAGAAAGCAGATGACTGTTCTGTGTTGGTAATTTCATATCCCAGGTAGCGAAAACTCCTTACGTTCTTGATATCGTGGTTGTTCACAGTTATTAGGATTTTTTTTTCCTTGATCGCGTCATTTACATTGAAGGTCATAGTTTCAGTCTTGCTATACAACATTTGTAGACCAAACCTACTAAACGTGTTGTCATAGATCTCCAAAATCTGTTTAAGCTCTGTGAAATTCTTTAAGAAAATTGCCACATCATCAGCATAAAGAAGCTCATTTAAATGGTCTTTGCCACTTGCAGGGAATCTGCCGTGAAGCTCATGTGGAGATACTTCGGGTGGCATTATAAACTCTACTGTAACACCAGTTTCAGGAAAATGTCTCAGGATTTCGTGCCTAGCACATTTCATAAAGTCCATGTAGATGTTAAAAATTGATGGGCTTTCAAGGGCACCTTGACGGCATCCTACCATGGTTTCAAACTATTGGCTAGCACCCCTTATACAAGCTTTAGTTCCAGTGTAGAGAGCTCTAATGATTGCAATGAGCCGAGGACATCTAAGACAAATCTCCAGAATATCAAACAATGCTTCGCGGGGGACCCAGTCATAAGCTGCTTTAAGATCGATAAAGCAGATAAACAGTGGATCTCATTCTTTTTCTATAATATGTCTTATTATTTACAGACCCCTGGGGCCATATACTAAGTTTCTTTCCGAATTTGCAGATTTCAGCTTGAACCTGATTGTTTCTTTAGACAAAGCCTTAGTTGTTGGCGACTTTAATACTCACTTTGATAATCACAGAAGTCTGGACAGTCCGAACCGATGTACTTGCGCCAAAATGCTGCTCCATAGACTTGAAGGTCCTGCATTTAACAATGCAGTCTTTATGTGCCTTGGTTTGGAAATGCAATTTCAGGTCATAAAAACCTGAAGCTGCCACTTTAATGTGCTTTCTGCACGGAACACAGAACGAATATTGGGGGCCATTCGAAGACGCCTGGATCCATCCTTTGTACTCTCCATCCAGAGTTTCCCATTCCTTCAGATGTTTTCCAGTTCCAGCACGTTTTCTCTTTGCCATTGCATTTCCAGATGCCATTTTTAAAAGATAAAACTTGTCAAATTTGATGTGCACATGAGGACTGCTCAACCACAAATGACCAAGAAAACCACATGCAACTAGAAAACCACAAATCGAAAATAGTTCTGTTTCATTGGGCATGTGTGTTTGAAAAAATAGATGGGGGATGCTAAGAAAATTTTCTCAGAGTAATGGAAAAAATCTTGGATGATACAAAATGTAATTTTCCCATATGAAAATCAGTGTACGCCGTATTAGCCAAAAAAATTGCATTTTCCCATACAAAAATACGGGGAAACCGTATAAGTTGACATGTAGGTTATAAGGTCTAGCAGTAACACACAAACTTTGCAAAAATATACACTCTGTACCCTGTGTCTGACATTACCAAGCTGTTCATGTATTAATCTGGTTTCAACTCCCTTTCTTGTTTCTTGACCACACATTGTCTAACCTCTGGTATCCTGTTTGTGCTTCATCTGAACTCTGCCCATTTCGGTGAATGCTCTTTGCCTCACATTTTGGTTCAGTTTGCCTACCTGCTTTTAATCACTCTTCCTGTGATTACATTTGTCCATTCACCCAATACATGACAGAATATTTCACAACTATAATGGATGTAGCAGAAGAGAGCAAGCATGCTGAGCGATGTCTGAGGGATGATGAGTTAGAGAGGGAAAGACCCCTAGATATTGGGGGGGGGCTGATACCCATAATGCTGAGACAGAATCAGATGGGGAAGCCTTCTCTTCAGAGCTTGCATGAGAAGCTGACAGGGCAACCTTTATTCCTGTACTTGCTCCTGCACCTTGCTCTGGCTTCGAAGATGTTTTCACTCCATCTCCAGGGAGGATGAGCTCTTCACTCTGCCACCAGGCTTCTGAGAGAATGAGATTATCACTCCAGTGCTAGGCTTCAGGGAGGATGAAATTGTCATTCAAACTAAGCCTATGCCTGTCTCTGAGTTAGAACCCAATACCCTGCTTATGCCAGAGTCCATGCCAAGGTCAGAATCTAAGCTAGAGTACAAGCCCATGTCCATGCCAGAGTCCATGCCCATGCTGACACTTGAGTCCATGGCTATGCTCAAGTCCATGCCAAAGCTGATGCTAGGGTCCATACCCATGCCCATGTCTATGCTTGAGCCCATGACCATGTTTATGCCTGAATTCATGACCTTGCTTAAACCAATGTTCATGTCCAAGTCCAAGCCAGAGTCAAAATCCTTATTCAAATGCATGTTGGAGTCTACATTCTTGATGAAATCCATGCCTGAACCTCAGCCCATACCTGAGCCCATCTCCATGTTTGGGCCCATGCCTGCATCTATGCCTCCATAGCAAGCCAAGCTTGAATACAGGCCTCCACCTGCACCCATGCTCCCATACCAAGCCAAGCTTGAAACCAAGCCTCCACCTGCATCCATGCTCCTGTACCAAGCTCAACCTGAACCCAAACCTGTGCCTCAGTTCATGTTCCTTGCCATGTCATGCCAGAGTGGAGCTTCAAGGGGCTCCTTGCCCAACTTCTGATCCTCACCACCAGGGCAGAGTTTTTTTGCTCCAAAAGGAAGCTCTTTGGGGGGTTCTGTCACAGCTGCATGCATTGGTGTTCAGAGCACACAGTGCACACCTCAGACTGCAACTTGCATGCAGAGCCACGCTCAAGCTCATTAGGACTAATTGCCATGCACCTCTTCCTGATCAAAGTGCAATCATAGCATGTAACACACTGTCATGCTCCGCCCCAGACATCCACTCCAGAGATTACAGATCTCTCATGCCAGTGCCAATCTGGATCCAGGATGGGAATTCCATCTCACCTGTATTCACTTCCTGGTTTTCACCGCTGCCTATAAATATGCTGTTCTCAGACTCTGACTTTGCCAGAATGTCTCGTTTTGCTATTCTAGCCATTTCTCTGCCTCTATTGTGGTTCATGGTTTTTTGCTCAAGCTATTTTTCTAGTTCATGGTTTTTGTACTAAGGGTTTTTTTTTTTCTTGTTCATGTTTTTTTGCACTAAGGGTTTTTTCTTGTTCATTGTTTTTTTTTGGCACTAAGGGTTTTTTCTTATGTTTTTTTTTGCTCTAGCATTTTTGTCCTTGTTTTTTGTCAAGTTTTTTGTCTCTTTTTACCATTTGTTTTTGTCCCATTTGTTTACCTTTTTGTCATGCCCTTTTCCCTGGATTAAATAACCTTATTTATTGGATTACTGTCTGTGTTCTGCTTGTGGATCCTTATCTCACCACACCTCCACCACCCCTAATGCACACAGACTTTGTGAATTATACACTCTGTACCCTATGTCTGATGTTACCAAGCCATTGATGTATTGTATTGATAATCTGGTTTCAACTCTGTTTTTTTTTTACCCATGCATTGCCTAACCTCTGATATCCTGTTGGTGCCTCTCATTAACTCTGCCTGTTTCTCTCTTCCTGTGATTACATTCATCCATTCGCCCAATATATGACAATGCTTTATTTATTAATTATTGTTAATTTAATTCCTTATGATCTCACTGGGCTGTATTCAGAGTTAGCATTCAAAAGATATGTCAAAATATGTCATTATTTTTGTGGGTAAAGTTGTCCTCATATAGATGTGTACAATTTTGGTGTTAACCTGTCACTACATACGTATAAGTCAACTTTGAATGTGGCTGTCAGCTGGGGGGGTATTCTGTCAGGGATGGTTGTAGATGGATGTATGTGCAGAAGATATTTATTGAAAAGAAGACAATCAGGCAAATAGTCCAAATCGGCAAGCATTAATCAGGAACAGTAAAACAGGCAATAGGTTGAGTGAGGCACAAATAGACTATCATAGACAAAAGCAGGGTTAAAAATGAGGAACAGGAAATAGGAATCAGAAACTAGGAAAACAGGATATAAGCATGGCTCAGTAAAGTGTCAAAACAATGCAATACTATGCAAAGTGAGTGAGCATTTATTGTCCTTATATATGCACACTGATTGCACCTCAATCCCATGCAGATGTGAGTCAACTCAGAGTGTGCACTGTCTGGAGCGTGGCTGACAGTTCATCTGTTGCGCACGCCAATGCGCACAGGTGTGACAGAACCCCAAAGAGCTCCCTCCAGGAGATTATATCCATCTTCACTGGCCCCAGGGATGAGGGTCTGACACCGGACACTGTGCTTTTGGGTACTCTGCTCTGTTCTGACGTGGTACCAGATTCTTGGCTCAGGTGGGGGCTTGGGCTCAGGCTCTGGACAGGACCTGAACTTTGGACTAGACATGGGCTCGGGCTCTGGACAAGACCTGGACTCTGGACTGAATGTGGGCTCAGGACAGGACTTGGACTCTGCACTGGATGTGGGCTCGAGCATGGGCTTGGGTTCTGGATATGACTTGGTCTTTAGACTGGGCATAGGCTTGAGCTCTGGACCATGCTTGGGCTCTGGAATAGACATGGGTTTGAGCTCTGGATAGGACTTGGGTTCAGGATTGGACATAGTCCTTTGGGCAGGATATGGACTCCTGACTGCACTTAGGCTCAAGCTTTGAACAGGACTTAGACTCGAGCTCTGGACCAGATTGGACTCCAGACAGGGATCTATCTAAACACCACTCTTGTCCTTGTTGGTGTCCGGTGGCATGGCGACAATATCCTCATGATCCAGAAGTGGAACAGTGCCTTTATAGCCAAGCAGTGGCAAGATGACGACATCTTCATAGCTGGGCAGTGGTGGCAGGATGATGATGATGATGATGATGATGATGTCTTCATAACCAGGTGGCAGTGGGGCAACAATATCTTCAAAGAAGTCTGGGGCAAAGTCCACCCCATCAGCCTCTGGTGCTGGTTCTGGAACTGGCTTTGGAACTGGGTCTGACTCAGTTCAGGCACTAGCTCTGCCATTGGCTCTGGCAGTGACTCTGGTGCTTGCACTGGTGCTGGTGCTGATTCTGGCACTGGCTCTGGCTCTTGTGCTGGTGCTGGTGCTAGCTCTGGCACTGGTTTGGGCTCTGGCTCTTGCTCTGACACTGGTGCTGGCTGTGGCTCAGGCATTGGCTCTGGCACTCTGGCTCGGGTGCTGGCTCTGGTTTGGGCACTGGCTCTGGCACTGGTGTTGACATTGTTGCTGGCTCCAGCTCTAGTTTGGGTGCTGGATCTGGCTCTGGTTCGCATGCTGGCTCTGGGACTGGCTGTGGGACAGCAAACTCCTCTGCTGCTGCTGCATCAGCCTCCAACATTGTAGCCCCCCCCCAAAAAAAAATAATGTGGGTCCTCCTTCTCTAGAGCCTTATAAAGGTACCAGAGCATGACATAAAATGAGTGGAAGCTTCATAGGAAAGGGTGTTCTATTCTGATGAGGTAATCAGTCCATCGGAGTGCTTGTCCCATGGGCCAGGTAATCATGCAGCTGACCCAGACAGGTTCTGGAGGCTTAGGCTCCTCCAGGTCAGCATAAAAGAAGGTACATTGTAATGTGAACCCCTTGGGGTGATCTTCCACTCCATCATCGGGTGCCAGGGTGTCAATCCCAAGTCTCTGACAGAAAAACATGGTTAGAGTCTGATGCATGGAAAACTGGGCATGGCGTTGTGGGGCATGTTGGTTGACTTCTGCTACATCCATGTTTTGGCAAAGTATTCTGTCAGCTGAGGGCAGTATTCTGTCAAGGACGGTTGGAAATTGATGTATGTGTAGAAGATATTCATTGAAAAGAATACAATCAGGCAAACAGTCCAAATCGGCAAGCATTAATCAGGAATGGTAAAGCAGGCAATAGGTCAAGTGAGGCATAAACAGAGTCTAAAACATAAGCAGAGTCTAAAACAAGGAACAGGAAACAGGAATCGGAAAACAGGGAATAAGCATGGCTTGGTAAAGTGTCAAAACAATGCAATACTTCACAAAGTGAGTGTGCATTTAGAGTCCTTGTATCTGTGCACTGATTCCACCATAATCCCATGCAGATGTGAGTCATTAGCAGTGCACGCACAAGTCAACTTGGAGTGTGTGCTGTCCGGAGTGCACCTGAGACTCCATCTGTTGCATGTGCCAATGTATGCAGGTGTGACAATGGCCCACTGTTCAGTGTGTAGCAAAGATATTTTTTTATATTTTTCAATAGTGACTTTGTCATATCACAAATTTACACTAAAATATAAAGACACATTTGGGAGACACTTTTATGGTTAGCCTTAGGTCATGTAGGGTTGACATATATTTAATGACTTTATGGTATACATGAAAATAACCTTTGATCAGGTTTTCTTGTGAAAACAGGAAGTTTGAGTTGTACTTGACTCCTGGTCATTTGCCACTGTGTACAACCCCAATTCCAAAAAAAAAAAAATCCAAACAAACAAAACAATGGGATGGTGTGTAAAATGAAAATAAAAACATAATGCAATGATTTGCATATCCTTTTGACCAATAAAATGTTTGTATTGGTCAAATGTTTTCCAATAAAACACTCATTCTGAATTTGATGCCTGCAGTATGTTCCAAAAAAATGTTGGGCCAAGGGCAACAAAAGACTGCCTAGGTTGTGGAGTGCTCAAAAAACACCTGTTTGGAAATTTCTACAGGATAAACAGGTTAATTAGTAATTAGCAAAGTTCAGTCTTTTACAAGCAAGGATTAGGCAAGGTTCACCATTTTGTGAAAAACTGGATTGGCAAATCATCCAACAGTTTAAGAACAATGTTTCTCAAAGTAAAATTGCAAGGAATCTAGGGATTTCACCAACAGTCCATGACATAATCAAAAGCTCCATAGAATCCCCTTGTCAGTAAACACAGTTCAGAAACTCTGCATGTAAATATTGACATATATTTTGAATTGGGGTTGGAGTACAAGCTACAGTTTTCCATAAGGTTTCATCAGTAATCATGGACAGCTGAAAACATAATATTGAAATAATAAAAAATATGGCCAATGGAATAACAAATGTTACAGGAGTAACCTTGTTACCCTGTCTTCTGTGTCCTCCACTCTCCCCAACTTCAAACAGTACATAACATGCAGCACAAGAGACAATAAGACACTGGATCTGTTTTATGCCAACACCAAGGAAGCATATAGTACATCACCCCTCCCCCCGGGCAAATCTGATCACAACTTGGTGCATCTCCTACCAGTCTACAGACGTATTGTTCACAGACATCCAGTGAATACACAACAGGTGAGAATTGGACTGATGAGGCTTATGAGGCTTTGAAGGACTGCTTTGGCACTACAGACTGGGATGTTCTTCGTGAGCCCCATGAGGACGTAGACAGCCTCACGAGCTGCATCACGGACTACATAAACTTCTGTGTGGAGAACACTGTGCCCACTAAAACAGTATGGTGCTTCTCAAACAACAAACCCTGGGTCACTCCTGAGCTGAAGGCTCTCCTGAATGAGAAGAAGAGAGTATTCAGATCAGGAAACAGAGAGGAATTGAGGAGGGTACAGAAGGAGCTGAGAAGAAAGATCAGGGAAGGCAAAGACCGCTACAGGAGGAGGATGGAGGATCAGCTGCAGCAGAGCAATGTGAGTGGAGTCTGGAGGGGCCTTAAAACCATCTCAGGGCTTAAGGAGTCCAATAGGCAGCTTGGAGGTGAGTTGCAATGGGCAAACGACCTGAACAACTTCTTTAACAGATTTGATCAGGCACCGGCCCTCCCCCCAGATCAGCCCACTGTTACTGCTACTGTCTCTTCCTGGTCATCGTCACCCAGCTCACAGACCTCCTTCTCACCCTCTCAGCACCCCTCAACCATCATACCTCCAGCTCAGTGCTTCACACCTCCATGCGTAACACCGAGCACTCAGCTGTGCTCTTCTTTGTCCTTTGACAGAGGACAAGCCAATTGGGTACTGAGTAAGATGAAGGCGAGAAAGGCTGCAGGTCCTGATGGCATCAACCCTGGGCTCCTGAGGCATTGTGCTGACCAGCTGTGTGGAATAGTGTGGGCCATTTTCAACTTGAGCCTGGAACAGGAAAGAGTGCCAGTCCTTTGGAAGACGTCATGTGTAGTTCCGAAACCAAAAACTGCACACCCCACTGAGTTTAACAGATATAGACCAGTGGTGCTGAAATCTCACCTGATGAAGGCTCTGGAAAAACTTGTTCTGGCACATCTTCGCACACTGGTGGGGCCAGCTATGGATCCCCTGCAGTTTGCCTACTGGCCAGGCATCAGGGTGGAAGATCCAGTCATCTACTTGCTTCATAGATCTCTCTATCATCTTGAAAAGGCAGGAAGCACTGTCAGAATCATGTTCTTTGATCTATCCACTGCCTTCAACACCATCCATCTGACTCTTCTGAGGAGTAAGATGGAGAACGCAGGGGTGGACCATCATCTTACCTCATGGACTATGGACTACCTCACAAACAGACCACAGTATGTGAGACTAAAGGACTGTGTGTCAGACAACATTCTTTGCAGCACAGGGGGTCCACAGGGGACAGTCCTGGGCCCATTTCTGTTCACACTTTACACTGCGGACTTGAGATACAATACAGCTACCTGTCATCTACAGAAGTTCTCTGATGACTCTGCTATTATGGGCTATATCTTAGATGGCGATGATGGCAAGTACAGAGAACTGACAAGGAACTTTGTGAACTGGTGCCAACGGAACTCACTCCAGATCAATACAAGTAAAACCAAGGAACTGGTGGTGGATTTCCACAGGATGAGGTTCTCTTCACCTACCCTATTGAACATTCAGGGAAAGGACATTGACATTGGAGGATGAGTTCTGGACTCTGATTGGTTTACGCACTTCCTGGTTCCTGAGTTGTTTGCGCCGAGTCCTTTTTCCCCGCGAGTGCCGGCGTTAATTACTAATCCTTTTTTAACTTTTTTCTACAAATAAATTTCCAGTATCCTCTTCATTTTTATTGTACTGTCGCTTTCCTTTTTGTACTTTTCACTTTCGCTTTCCTTTTTCCGGTTTTTTTTCCGGTTTTTTTCTCTTTCTTTTTTCGGAAGAACGCCGAGACCGGAAGCTTTCTTTTTCTCTCCTCCTGTGTAAAGACCACAAGCGGAGGCCATCCACATCGGATCTGCTTTAATATAAACAGATCTTCGTTTAAGGTACGTGAATCTTTTCATCATGGCACACCTTCAGCCTGTTCAGTGTGCTGAGTGCAGGATGTTTAGTCATTC
>JAODOK010000002.1:24542054-24554177 GCA_027576575.1 Netuma bilineata
CGGCCACGGGGCTCGAACCCGGACCTTCTTGCTGTGAGGCGACAGCGCTAACCACTACACCACCGTGCCGCCCCAGTCAGAATATATGGTTTCATAACAACTCTCCACTAAGCAAGATTTACTGCACCACACTATATATCCACACTGAGTCAAAACTTTTGTACAGGAGGTGAGACTTGATGTGAGATTTGATCGTGGCCTCCACTCACACTCACGTTGATAAATGCCGAGCTTTATATGGAAATGACCATATGCCCAGTTTTCTGTCCGACATTCATTTCATAGATGAGGGCCAATTTGTTTCTTAATATGATGATCAAAGCACGCGTTCAGTGAAATACACAGTCCAGCCCTATTATCCCAAAGTAAACTAAAAATATGCTTTTAATAATGTGATACATACCAGGTTTGGATAATGATGATCCCATGTTTGGATCTGTACAATCAAATAAAATTATTATTATTATTTTTTATTATTATTATTATTATTATTATTACATACAATCGATACCTGGATGGATTTAAGTGTGAATGGGTGCTTGTCTGGCGAAGCCACAGCAGGCCTGACAAACCAAAGGCGGATGAAGCAGGCTCAAGATAGACGTAGACAGCCTTATAAGATGCTGTCAGCTGACAGGCTAATTGGCCAACAGGCGTCAGGGTGAGGGAGTGAGTGAGTGAGATACCTGGAATTAGATGGAGGTTAATTAGATTAAGGTGTGACACAAATAACTTAAAAAAAGCAAGTGCAAGCTTATCCAGAAGGGCAAAATGACAGTTGTTAGACTTGGCAAAGGTAAATTTAAAAATCAAAGGCAAAAAACATCAATAACAAGATATAACTAAACAGGCCAGGAATGGCTGAGAACGCTGTTCTCTACCCTCCAGCAGCTCCCAGGAGAGTATAAAAGGCCATTCATTTTCAACAGGTCTGTACTCTCATCTCAAAGGCATACTACTGACAGCTCTCTCCTTTTTCCCACTGGAGACACCACTGCCATATCAAGCCTGAGATGACATCAGACTTGGACTTAGTCAGAGCTCCTGTTCACCCAGTGAGAGCAACTACAGCCCACCAGCACCCTGCCGGCTGACCACGGGAAGCAGCTGGTTAAACACTTCACCCCCTGCACACTGCACTTCAACCGTGCTCTTGGGCACATCACTTCTCCCTCTCTTACCTTCCTCTTCCTTCCCGAGAAAACTTAAATAAAAGAGCACATATTTTCTCTAGCTCCTTGAGTCAGTATCTGTGTTCTGCCTGCCACAGTTGTAAATCACTACAAAATACGGGAAACATGCTAGTTTGGTGGTGCAAAAAATAAAGTGGAACAGGCAAACATCCTCTGTCTCTGATGCTGTCTCATTATTTTTATAAAATGTGCACTGTGGCTCCATGATGGCATGTGGTAAATAAGCTAGCCCATTTTATTATCTTGTATTTTCATTTGGTTTTATCAACTACTACTACTTTCAGGTGTAATGTCATTACTGCCAGGCTGTCAAACAGATCGGATACACTTGCAATATGTAATGTGGACAGTCAATCAGGAAGATTGGATGCAGATTGCGCATTCAAAAAAATGGATTTCAACTGACAGTCTGGACATAGCCTAAGCGACCAGGAAATTTGTAGCATGTCTGTGATCGTGGACAGGTCTGGAGAATGAGAAACCTTCTTAGATGCTTTGCTGAGACTAAAGCAAGAAGCAGTGCAGTCTTGTATGAAACAAATGTGTTTACTGACTCTTGAGGCTTAAAGGGTACCAGTACAGCATTTAAACATGATCAATATAGACAGTACAAGCCCAAATTGTAATTATGCACACAATGCAGCCACCTGATTAGATATCAGAAGCTTAAAAGTCCTGAAGCACATCAAGTTTTATTGCACATGGGCAAACAATATGGTGTCCAGGATGTGATGTGAATTCACTGATAGCCAGGTACTGGAAGCTAAGTGTAGCCAATGTAAACATACTTGTTAGTTTGGATTTAGTCAGTTGAAAAAGAGCTATCTTCAAGTCAGTATGGATAGCGGAGAAACCGGATATCTGTATGAACCTGAGAAAAAGGACTATCAGCATCTGGGAAATGATTTCAGTAGTGAATCATTAGATGATTCTAATGATACAATTGGTGGTGCTTTGCAAGTTCAAAGTCAGGAAGGAAGGTCAAAGAGTTTGGCAGCTATCTGGTGCCGATGTGGAAAGTATGTCAAGCGGAAAACTGACACCGAATGTGTTTATTGTAAAGAGCACAAACTTTTATGCAATATAATACAGGCACAGCCATTGAATTGTTTCATGGATAAACCTAGTTTGGAAACATTTGTCATACACAAGCCTGCACTGGAAATGGACAATATACAGACCATGATAGCCTGTATGGAGCATGTACCATGATAGCATGGTAGCCTAATGTGAGAGGACCAGCACCAGAAATTGGTAAGCAGCTTATTATATAGAAATGCAGTGTGTACACATGTTTATGTATATGTGTGTGTGTGTGTCCATACTAGCTATAAAGCCTTTTTATTTATTTATTTATTTATTTATTTATTTATTGCATGTATGAATACAGGTATAGACATGCAATGTGCCACAATAGTTTATATGGTCAAAATATAGGTCAGTGATGGCTCGAAGCCAAATGTGAGTGTATAGCGCAGCAGCACGGAGCACCAGACTATGAAATTTGTATCTTTATTTACATAAGACAGATGGATTTTTATCCAGTGGTCATTTTTAATTTGCTTTTGAAAAAATAGCGTGGGGTTATTTAACAACACATTTTACCCATCTTGGGAGCTTCGCTTTTAGGCAGTCCTGAAATATATATATTAGCTTTGAATATCTATGCTATTCTAGCTAATCAGCTTGTATGGCTCAAATCCCTTTTCCGTGGATGGTGTTGGAATATTGTTGGCACAGCATCAGGTTTGAGTGTAATGCAATAGTCCTCGCAAACAACAGAATGTTTACCAAAGGAGAGTGTTTCTAAAGTATGACCTGTTCCCGAGTTGTGCAGTCACTGTTTAGCAAGTTGTTTACGTTGCTCACTTATCAGCAATGGAACACAGAAAAAATGCTTTCCCTTATTATCCCATCATTATTATCCCATCGCTCAGCAAGCCCCGCCCACTATCAACAGAGCAATGAACATAGTGTGTCACTTCCGGATGTTGAGAGGACGCTGGCGTGTATGTCGCCGCTTCTCACATCCCACTGTTTACATGCTCTTTGGTTTGATTTTGTGTGTATAATCTTCACACAAGGAGTCGGAAAAAGTTCACTTGAAGTGCATCATTAACTTCACTGTGCGATCAGCGGCTAGCAAGCTTTACCAACGCTACACGGACTAAATCAGCTGTCGTCAACTTCTATCGAACAAACTGGTCTTACCAGTGGTTACTCTGGATTTCCCCATGTCAGGACTGCCTAGTGTCCCCTGCCAACATCACTGCAGCTGCCTGGGCTATCCTTTACCATTGCCACATCCAGGTTGGATTTTTCCTGGAGTGCAACCGGTGGCTTAGCTACTCAGCCAAGCTAGGTGCACTCCTGACATGGCTTTCTTTAAATACTCCTCAACAGAACTCAGGAATCTCTGCTCCTCCATCTCTCCAAGCTGCTTGGATGTCATAAAGGCTCTCCATCTTCTGCGTTGCCCCCCATATGTCCACAGGGCCACCCGACATAAACTGGTGCAAATAAGTATAACTTCGGCCATCTCAGCAGTTTGGTGCCATACTTCCTTGCTGTGACGTCATCAAAACAAACGTCATTCATGGTCTGTTAACCTGTGTCTCCTGACTTGTGTTGACACGGTTGCTCCCCCTGTCTCATTTACTAACAGGACTGCAACCTTCTTGCTCCTGAACATCCATTCACTAAATAATAAGGCTGGACTAATTCATGACATAATAACTGAGAGAAAATTGGATTTTATGTGTCTGACTGAGACATGGCAAAATCAGCAAGATTATCTATCACTCAACCAAGCCACCCCCCCAGGCTATGCCTACATCCAAAAGCCTTACTGTTTGGGCCGTGGCGGTGGGTTGGCTGTAATATACCGTTCTGATATCATGGTCAAAGAACTCCCCATCAACTTGGCTACATTTGAATGTGTCCATTTTGTGCTAACTGGGGCTGCACAACTCCAAGTAGTCCTGGTCTACCGCCCTCCAAAATCCTCTAACAGTTTTCTATCTGAATTCTCAGAGTTACTCACAGCAGTCTGCCCCATGTCTCCATCCACCCTTGTTATTGGTGACTTTAACATTCATGTGGATTCCAGCAGCTGCCCCTTTGCTGCTGACTTTTTGTCACTCTTGGACTGCTTCAATATAGTACAGCATGTGCATGGTCCCACACATGCCAAAGGGCACACCTTGGACCTGGTGTGCTCTACTGGCACAACCCTCTCCCACCTGGAGTGTATGGACCTAGCCGTATCGGACCACCATGCCATCCTGTTTTCTGTACCTGTGCCCCTACCCAGACAGTGTACCAAATAGAAAATTATGTTCAGGAACATCAAAAGTGTCTGTATACCCATGCTTTCCAGCATGCTGGCAACACATCTTGCCTCCCATCCCCCCAGCCACACTGTGGATGGCTTGGTTGAGCACTACAACACTGCCCTCTCACTCAGCTTCAACACTGTTGCCCCTCTTAAGACTCGGTCTGTCTCCTTCACTCAACCTGCTCCCTGGTTCACCTCTGAACTCCGCCTATTGAAGGTGGCTGGGCGTCGACTTGAAAGGCTCTGCAAAAAATCTGGCCTCACCGTCCATCATGAGGCCTACCAAAACCATGTCAGGATCTACAAAGAGGTGCTTTCCAGGGCAAAATTGTCTTACTACTCCACTCTTATCAATAACCAACAGAATCACCCCAAGCTGCTCTTCTCAACTATCAACCGCCTCCTCTGCCCTCCAGATGCCCCTCAACCGTCTGATGCTGCTGAACTCTGCTTTAAATTCTGCAGCTTCTTCCAGCAAAAAGTGGACACCATCCCACATCTGGGATTTGCACTACCTGTAATCCATGTGGGGTACTTAGAAGACTTATGCCTAATTTATGCATTAGGTCTCTTCCTAACAAATTCACTGGGCAACAATCAGACAACAAAAATGAAAACTCAAATGTTTCAGACTCACCCAGTCTACAGAGGAGTGGCTCAGTAAATTACTTGAGGACCTGTTGTCCAGAGGCACCCACAGTCATCTGGAATCAACTGGTGACCTTTGGCTGCATAGAAAACTCTGAGGATCTAATAACAGAATGTCCCACTCCTGAATCTACTAAAAATCTAAAAGTTTTTTAGAGACAGAGAAAATATTGGTATTTTAAAACATATTTCATCAGTGTATAATGCATATGTACCTAATTATTCACTTTCCCTATTCTCTGTGCAGGCTGTAGCAAACAGTGAGTGCAAAGCAGATTCTTCATTGCAAGAAGCTTGAGTGACCGAATCTGGTGGTCAGTCCCCAATCTCAGTGATCTTAGGGCCTTCACTGTTCTGATATTGTGGACATTGGTCATGCCAGTGATCAAGTGAGACGCAAATGAAGCAGCAGTCTTGGTGATGTCAACCTCTTCCTCTTCCACAACCTCTCCCACAGCCCCTTCCACATCCAGCATCACGCTGTTGGCTTGCTTGTGTAACTTGCACCATTGTAAGCATGGCCTTGTGAAGACTGTCATCCCTATTCTTCTGTTTTTGCTGCATCTGTTCATTCAATCTCTTCTCTGTGTGCACAGCTGTCTTTCCACCTTGGTAAGTTTGCACACCTCCCATGTGACACATCCATATTTGACCATCTTAGATATGTTGGGCTTCAGGCCACTGAGGAAAGCATTCTTCAGATGGGCTTCATATGGCTTTACTGCCCCATCAGTCACCATGTCGGTCAACCTTTCAAGCCCCGAGTGTGTATCATGCACTATGGTCAATCTCTGTAGATATTGTGTCACTGTCTCATCATCCTATTGTTTGCACACTTATCTGTGTGATGTCCATTCGGACTGGAAATGCCATTCTGACAGCATTCAGCAATCTAGCAATGAACTCTTTGTAACTCCAGTTACTGAGGTCCATCCAGGTTGGGTGGTTTGCGTGCTCTTCTTCTTCAGGAAATTGGTCCTGGATCTTGCCAAAGTCCAAGCCTAGTTTCTTTGCAAACACTCAATGCAGTTCATGACTGGTCAGAAGATATGTTTCACAAAAGCTGTCAAGTTCCTCAGCATGCTTCAGACCACCATGCTGTCTAGGATCTTTTATTTCCATAGCCATTTGCACAATCTCTTGAAGATCCTTTGGTCTGTGAACCATTATTGGCCCATGTGGTCCTGCAACAGCCACCATGGGCATTTGGGGAACTTCATGGTCCTGCTTTATTGCATTGTCATGGGACCTTGTGTGTGATGACACCAGGGAAAGCTGTGTGAAGCTTGGACCTTGTCCAAGTTCCTCTTGTTGACCAGCAGGGGTGCCACAAGCCTTCCTTCTAGATGCTGAGGATGAGGGGGAGGAGGAGGAAATGGAAATGGATAGCTACTCATATCCAAATCCTGCATCATCTTGAGTTTTGGGTAAATACCAGCAGATGTCATATTCATCTTCCCCTATGTGTCTGAAGCCTCATAGGGAGGTGGAGCAGTTGGTGGCTGCTGCACTAAAGCTGCAGAAATAAAAGCACTAGAATTGTGATTAGTTCCTTCCTGTTCTGACTGACCCTGATGTGTATGTGAATTCACCCATTTATCTCTTATTGCAGCTTCTGCTTGCCACATTTTAAATGCACCCCAGTCAACCTGCATTCTATATTTCTTCTTCCTTTTTTCATTATCTTCCTCGACCTGCTTTCACCTTTCCTCAAGATTCTGTATCTGACGCACACTCAAACTACCTCCCTCTGAAAAGCCGCATCGTTCTATCCACACCCTAAGTTGCTTGCACGAGTCCGGTCCATAATTGGTTAACATGAATTTAACATTTGGACTAGGGGGATAGATTTCAGGAATTGTCTCAATTTCTGATTGCTTTGCTTCTCTTTGTCCCATCTTTCTATTTGTCACAGAGGAACTGCAAAGACCGTTTTTTACTCTCATATTTTACTCAAAACGTGTCATGATCATGACTACTTACTGCTATTTGTCAATAACAGGTAGGTTTCTTGTCTGCCAAAACCTTACTTAAAAAATAAATAATTAAATTAAATAAATTAAATTTAAAAAAAGCAGAAAGGGTTTTTCTCTCAAACTGATACATATTCACTCTTTCAAACAATACTCACACTAAATGGGTACACCCATAAAATACACAGGTCTATGACAGTTCACTGCAACACAATCATTTGCCATTAATTTTCAAGCATAAAAGAGAAAAAGCTTTCCTACCCACAAGTTTGTTGGATATCAGCGGCAGCAGAGGATCCTTTGTCGTCAGTCAGTCTGTCTCCTGGAAGCTCACCAGACTCAATAATGATGTTTTCTCCTCAAAGGATCTGGAAATTCCTGCGACTCGTGATATCCTGCCAACTTTGCAAAATAATTGTGGAGGAAAAGTAATAAATTGACACCTTCAGACTTGTTAGAAGAAAGCAGACAGAAATCTGACTTTATTATACTTTCACGAAAGCAGGCTTCTAAGCAGCAAATACCAGTGTTTCACCCAGGAAAGAAGCACTTCCTGTTTACATGCACATACTTTTAATACAGTCTCTGCATGCAGGTGTTTTCCTTCTTCCCTTCATGGATGGTGGTCAGAGCATTTTGCTCTGTGGTTGTTGTCCTTGAGCTGCTTCTCTGGGTTTGTGCCATTAATAACAACACTATCTCTACACACATACTTATAATGACATTCCTTACCCTATATAGATGGTGTTTTTCTAAATCTCGCTTATTTAAAAATCACTTCTTTGCAAATTTCTTCTACATACACAAGTTTAAGTAACTTTAGATTTTAAGTGAAAGAATTATCTTCATAACTACAAATACACAGAAGTTCAACATCCAGAGAATATCAAATAAATAACTCATAAATAAAAATTTTCAAGTTTAATTTCAATTTCAATAGCTTAAGTTCACTTAACAGTCTGTTTTTAGATTCTATTTTCTTCCTATTTATTGTTAGTTTACTTCCTATTAAAAAAAACAGATGTACTTGTCTTTAATTTCCTATTTTTAGAAATACAACTGAATCTTTACATTTAAACTAAGTTCACGCATACATTTTTGTTCTTAATTCAAGTATTTCAAATTAGTAAACCTTGATTTCAACCAAATTAATCCTGTATCTAGCAATTCCTGGAGATATTTTTGAACACTTTATCTTCAAATGTCTTTATGCTAGACATTTTGCATTTTGGAATAATCTTTGTACAGTGCATCTAGCATGTTCATGGCAACTAATACACTGGGCTGTGAATTGGATGGAAGGTCTGAAACGATCAAAGCTTAAAGTTGGCCCTTCCATGCCTACTCCTACAAAGTCCTTTGGGAATGCAATGGTGACTTCTACATATCCCAGATACAGGACAACTTTACAGTTAGCTCCCTCAACATTCATTAAATTGTTCAAAGAATGGATGGGATGCTCTGACAAATGTTGGTCATAGTAGGATTCAAGAACAGTGGTGACCTGTGATCTGGTATCTAGTAAACAGGTATATTTTCTTCTAGCTGGTCTTTTCTGGGCAGTACACTTTGTGCCAACCAAACTCTTGGGTATGTTTGTTGTGTGAGATATGAATCTTGATGGATCATGTTGCATTTGAGTTTGACATTTGGGACTTTTTTTCCCAAGCCCAGTCCCTGTTCATCCTGCACCAGGGACTTCTTCTAGTTAGGAGCATTGTAGGACTCCTATTCCCTCTGTCTTCTCTGTAATTATATTTTATTTTTGGCTGCTAACGCAGGATTAGAGTCATTACTGCAGGATTTTGGGTTATGTCCATCTTCACCACACTTAAAGACTTAATTGTCATTCAGATTTGCATCAAACAATATACATCAGAATGAGATTTTGTTGCTTTGGCTCAGTGTAGTGCAGAACGAAACAGCAGCAAGTATATTACCTAAAAAAATTTAAAAAAAATGAAAAAAGCAAAAAAAAAAAGAAAACTGTGTATAAAATGCTATATACAATATAAAGTATATTGCCTCTATGGTGGTGGTGGTGGTGGTGGTGGGGTAATTCAGTTCAACAGTCTTATGGCATGTGGGAAAAAGCTGTTGTAGAACCTGGCTGATCTACTCCGGAGGCTGCATAGCCTCTTCCCAGAAACCAGCAGTGAGAACAGTCCATAGTTGGGGTGGGAGGTGTCTCTGCTGATGTTGCGAGCCCTGGTCAGGCAGCGTTTTTCTGCAATATCATGTATCGGAGGAAGTGAAGTCCCTATGATTTTCTCCGCTGTCTTCACCACCCTCTGCCTGGACTTCCAGTCAGAGGCCCTGCAGGCTCCTGACCAGACGGAGATGCAGCAAGTCAGTATGCTCTCTATAGTGCCTCTGTAGAAGGTGGTGGGAATTGGAGTGGGGAGATGTGCCTTCATCCGGCGCAGAAAGTGCATATGCTTCTGAGCCCTCTTTACAAGAGCCCCAGTGTGATGGGACCAGGTCAGATTGTCCGTTATCTGCACCCCCAGGAATTTTGTGCTGCTGACTCTCTCCACTGCTGTGTCGTTGATAATGAGTGGTGTGGGAGTGGACCGGCTCCTCCTGAAGTCGATGATGATCTCCTTGGTTTTGGCAACATTCAGGACCAGGTTGCTGGTTTTGTACCAGTCCACTAGGTGTATCACCTTCTCTCTGTAGGCCATGTCGTTGTCACTGTGGATAAGGCCCACTACAAACTGTCATCTGCAAACTTCACAATATGGTTAGTAGTGGATGGGTCACCAGGGTGAACAGCAGCTGGCTCAGGACACAGCCCTGAGGGGAGCCAGTGCTCAGGGAGATGACACTGGAGGTGTTGTTGCCCACCCACACAGACTGACATCTGTTGGTGAGAAAGTCAAGCAGCCAGTTACACAGGGGGGAGCTGAAACCAAGAGGGGCCAGTTTGCTCACCAGATGCTGTGGGATGATGGTATTGAACGCCAAGCTGAAGTCCAAAAACATCTGCACATGTGTCCTTCCCTTCCAGATGTTCTAAGCTCAGATGGAGTACAGAGGAGATGGCATCCTCTGTGGAGCGATTAGGGCGATAAGCAAACTGGTATGGGTCGAATGTGTGTGGGGGGGGGGAGGGGAGTCTGGAGACAATGTAGTCCTTTACCAGCCTCTCGAAGCACTTCATCATTATAGGGTGAGTGCTATGGGGCAGTAATCGTTGAGGGAGGAGATTATGGGTTTTTTAGGCACCAGGATGATTATCGCAGTCTTTAGACATGTTGGTACCACAGCCTGGATCAGCGAGGTGTTGAAGATGTCCGTGAGAACTCCAGCCAGCTGATCAGCATATTCTGATTGGAAAAAAAAATCCAATATAATTACTATATCAATGAACTCTTTCAGAATGAACCTTGTTTGTTAATTCCCTCTTCTTGTACCTTCATATAGAAAGGGTTAATAGTAATCACATCAAATGACTGCCATCAGTTCTAATAATTACGATTTGGTGAGTATAAAATTGTGACAATCCCAGTGCGAAAATTAACATCCTTACTCAATGAATGTGCAACTCCGCTTAGCTCCAGCAGGAGGAGCTGTTAGTCAGGTAGAGATTTGTGATTCTCTGTTACAGGTAAGGATATATTATATAATATAAAATTTATTTATTTATTTACAGGAGAATGTATTTGTATGCCTTGTGTTTGTGACTGGGAAGGAAGTGGGAGCCAAACTAAAGATTTTGCTATTAACTATATATATATATATGAGATTAGATTAGATTAGATTAGATTAGATTAGATAGAACTTTATTGATCCCTTTGGGTGGGTTCCCTCAGGGAAATTAAAATTCCAGTAGCATCATTACAGGATAAACAGAGAATAGAAATAGAGAAAAAATTCTAGGTAAATTAAATTATGTATTTGCATATAAGATATGGAGAAGAGGAAGGGGGGAAAGTCCAACAGAAGAGGTATTGCATATTATATTGCACATTGTCCAGTATTGTTTGTCAGGCTAGGCTACTGCTCCTTCCCGTCTTCTGTCCTCCTGTTACCCATCCTGCCCCCAAGAGAGAGGAGTTGTACAGTCTGATGGCGTGAGGGACAAAGGAGTTTTTAAGTCTGTTAAAATGTGACCTTTGGTGCTGTGAGACAGCTGCCTCTCCAGTAGCTCTGTAGTTTTTAGCTCTTTAAACCTCCCTTTTTTTTTCCCACCTTTTTACTTTTCTGCTCTTCTTACGAAGACAGTTTTTTTTTTTTTTTCCTTCATATCCCATGGATATTTTTAACTTTAACATGCAACCAGGAGCCAGTTTTCTCGCTTATTCTAGAGAGGAGCTGCTGGCCCTGAAGACAATGGGACGAGCCGGGATACGACACCCCATCCTGGCCGAGCTGAGGAGGAAACCCAGGGGCTGTAAAGCCAGGGCTAAGCTAAAGGCTAGGCTAGCGGATAACCGGTGGCGCTACAAACTATCCATTCCCTCCGTTATCATGGGGAATGCGAACTCTCTGCTGAATAAGGTCGATGAGCTATCTGCACTGAACAACCAGCGGATTTACTAGGAGAGCAGCTTATTTATTTTTATGGAGACATGGCTAACGCACCTTGTACCGGATGCTGACGTGGACCTGCGGGGATTCACTGCTGTGAGAGCCGACAGAGATGCTAAAGCATGCGGGAAAGGCAAAGGTGGGGGACTCATCATTTACGTGAACAACTGCTAGTGTAACCCAGGACATTTGTCCGTAAAGACAGTCTTGTGTTGCCCGGACTTGGAGCTGCTAGCATCACCATCTGTGTTTACGTCCCTCTGAGGGCAGCCGCTGCATGTGAGGGGATTCACTCTGTCACAGCAAGGCTGCAGACACAGCACCCTGAGGCATTTATCATCATTTCTGGGGACTTTAAACATGCTACTTTGGACTCTACTTTGGCTGCTTTTTACCAGGCTGTGGACTGTATCTTTTTAATTTCCCTGAGGGAACCCTC
>JAODOK010000002.1:24565783-24576194 GCA_027576575.1 Netuma bilineata
TCGCCGGCCACGGGGCTCGAACCCGGACCTTCTTGCTGTGAGGCGACAGCGCTAACCACTACACCACCGTGCCACCCGTCATCAATAGTTTATTTTTGAAATGTAATATGCAAATTAGAAGGAATATTCCAGGTTTCCATAAGTTTCCAAGTGAAATATTCATAATACCTCAATATCCCTCCACATGAAGTTATGTATTTGAACAACAAGCTGCATTACATTTGCATGTAGAGAAGTTTAAATCAATGTATTGGTTAAGAAAAGTGCATACTCTTGCCAGGACTTGCACCTGGAGTCTCCCACCCAAAGGGTGGACGTGTTACTGTTACACCACAAGAGTTGTATGCTTTTTTTTATTATTTGTTTTTTATGGGGGTTTTTTAAAGCAAATACTTGAAACAGCATTTTTGCTGTTGTGTTTGCAACGGTGCTTATTTATATATATTACAAAAAACATTTGCAACTACAAATAGAAAAGACATAGAACAGAAGAAATATACCAGATTGTGGTTACCACTACAAAAAGCTTTTCCACTCCTCTAGAGTTTTTCCAGATGCAGGGCAGTACCACTTACCACGCACCTGAGAGTGCCCAGTAGATTTAGATTTGGGTTCCCCGCACAGCCTGCACTGGTATTGGTAAATTTCTTTGCTTTGCCGCTTCTTGGGGCGTTCACCACTCCTCTCTCACTCCTGATCCTCAAGGGCTGCTTTCTGTAACCGCCACTCCCACTGGCGATTAAAAGGGTTTAGGGCCCCTGAGCGGGTTTGAGAGGTTGCTGTTGGTGGCTGATGTGTGGTGGCCCAGCCCTGGGTGGATGTGGAAGGTTGCTGGTGGGTGGAAGACCAGCCCTGAGAGAATGTAGAGGGTTGCTGGTGGGTGGCAGACCAGCCCTGAGAGGATGTGAAGGGTTGCTGGTGGGTGGCAGACCAGTCCTGGGTGGATGTGGAGGGTCTCTGGTGGGTGGCAGACCAGCCCTGGGTGGATGACCAGCCCCGAGAGGATGCTGATGATACCTGGGAACTTGAGGGCCATGTGTAGGAGTGTGCTGGGGGTGCCAGGTAAGTTGACCAATCTTGAGGGTATGCTGAGGGTGCCTGGTGGTCAGAAAAACTCTGAGGGTATGCTTCTGACCGCTTGGCCAAAGACAGGGGTCAGAGGGCAGTTGTTTATCCTCTCCATCACTGACCTCCATCGTCTACACCCGGGTCACTGGCCAGTTGAAAATTTGAATTTCCCCTGGGCATAAAGGGTCATAACACCCGCCCAGTGGGCATCCGGTTTTCTGCACTTTGGCATGTCTGCAGAGGAGGATGAGAGAAGAACGTCTTTAGACAACAGCTGTTGTAAGCAACATGGACTCAATGAATAAATCCTGACAATGACCCTTACTTACTGGCTTGAAACATTTCAGCATCTACCACCAGTGATACTGATAGGATTCAGAATATCTCTTGGCAAGTAAAAGGATAAGTAATCACAGAACACACTCCCTCAAATCAAATGAAACTAAATAACATATTACAGAGCTTAGCCATGTAAGTATTATTTAACACACGAGTCACACAAGTCTTGCTTTTGCTCATCCTTTATGGTTGCTGCACAGCAATGTATGGTCTATAAGCTAAATGGGGGGGTTGTGATATGTTTTGGGACTATATTACCTTAGGCAGAGTGATATGCACTTGTCTGTAGGACAGTAATACCCTGTGTGTATGTGTCTCTAGACAGTACCTGAAGTAAACTAATGTTTACACCAAGAAACTAATGTCAACCTTATCCTCGAGCCTCCTCGTCATTGTGTGACAGTGTGTTTAACAATACCTCAGACATCTAATCTTTTTCAATCTTGAATAAAGCATATGAATCTGAATTCGAGTCTAGGTCTTGGTCGATTGACACTAACCTGCAACATTTGTATTACATTATATCCCAGACGCTTCAATTCAACACACTCGTGTAACGTTTGATCAATGATCAACTAGCATTCATAAAATTACTGCTACTACTATGTACCTGACCGTGTTTAAAATGATTTTAGTAGCCCCCGGTGCCGCATTTTCACCTCAGTCAGGAGCTATCGTCTCGTTAAGGGTTACCTCAGGATGAACGGAGCCGTATTGTAAACCTACACCCCAAAATAGCCTACAAATACGAATGTTTTTACTGACTCCAGATCACAAAACATCTTACTCATAAAACATTACGAGACACATCAAAGTTTCGTCATGTCGTTTACAAAACTAGCACCATTTCTCAGGCTAAGTTGTAAACCTTGACACTGTTACTGTAGCCTTCCGAATTGGCCGCGGGTAAAAAGAAAATTATTTTATGACAAAATTTAAGGAGGCTACCGCCTGTTCTCTATCAATAACAAATTCCTGGTGTTCTTAAACATCACAGCATCACATCACAGACCTCGACCTTAATCAAACACCGCTAACTTTTGTTTACATCGCTATAGTTATAACAAAATCACAAGTCATATACCAACGCAACTTAAATTCACTCATGTCATTTTGGTGAATTGTACTTACTTGTAAACACTTGTCATTCATGTCGAGAAAGATGAAAACGCCGCCGAGAGAAATCGCCTCAGAATAAACTTGTTCACAATCGCCGCCGTCTCTGGCCTGCAAGCTGTGATCGGCTGTCTTGTCGCCATGGGAGCGGTGAAGAACGCCATTGGCTCTTTTGTCCCTGTTAGGATGTTAGAACGTTAGTTCGGAGTTTATTAGGAATTGTTTGGACTTTGTTAGGATTTAATAGGACTTTGTTAGGAATGGTTAGGATTTTGTTAGGAATGGTTAGCAGTTATACAGTCCAATCCCTGCTGCCGGCCACTCAAAGTGAAAACACCAACTGTGCTTTGAACAAAACATTAAAACAAACAATTGCAACAGCAAATAGAACAGACTTAATTCTTAATTCAGCTACAAAGAGCTTTTCCACTCCTCAAAACTTTTTTCAGATTTAGGGCAGTACCACTTACCACGCACCTGAGAGTGCCCAGTAGTTTTGGATTTGGGTTTACGGCAGTCACTGCACTCGTAGCGGTAATCGTCTTTGGTCTGGCGTTTCTTGGGGGGTTCTCCTTTTTTCTTTCGCTCCTCATCCTCAGCTGCTGCTTTATGTAAGCGCCACTCCCGATGGCGATTAAAAGGGTTTAGAGCCTGGGGCTCTGAGTTGGCTTGAGAAGCTGCCGTTGGCGGTTGCTGGTGGGTGGCTGACCAGCCGTGGGAGAGAGTAGAGGGTGGCAGAGGAGGAGCTGACCAACCCTGGGATAATGTGGAGGGTAGTAGAGGGGGAGCTGACCAGTCCTTGGTGGATGCAGGTGGCAGAGGGGGGGCTGACCAGCCCTGGGAGAAATTAGAGGGTGGCAGAGGGGGGGCTGACCAGCCCTGGGAGAAATTAGAGGGTGGCAGAGGGGGGGCTGACCAGTCCTTGGTGGATGCAGGTGGCAGAGGGGGAGCTGACCAGTTCTGGGAGAGTGTGGATGGAGGCTGAGGGGTGGCTGACCAGCCCTGGGAGAAATTAGAGGCTGGTAGAGGGGTGGCTGACCAGTCCTTGGTGGATGAAGGTGGCAGAGGGGGAGCTGACCAGTCCTGAGAGAATGTGGATGGAGGCTGAGGGGTGGCTGACCAGTCCTTGGTGGATGAAGGTGGCTGAAGGGTGGCTGACCAGCCCTGGGTGGATGAAGGTGGTAGAGGGGGAGCTGACCAGTCCTGGGTTGATGGAGGTGGTTGCTGGAGAGTGGCAAACCAGCTCTGAGAACTTGAAGGCCATGTGCAGGTCGGTGATGTTGGCCGACGACGCTTCTGCTTCTTTCCTTCCCCCTCACAGTTCTCAGGCTCCTGGAACACCAAGGGACTGGGCCCACGCTGAACTGGCTGTGATGGGAAAATGAGGGGTTCAGGGAGGGATTCGGCAGCCATACTTATATGCTGTGGAAGCCGTGTGCCTTGCAGAAGACAATCACGCACAGTCCTCTTTTGCCGATCATGCAGCCTATAGTGAAAGAAAACATAACACAAAATATGTTTTAAGAAGGTATAATTGTGAAAATAATTGTGTTCAATTCTTCAACTTAATACACTGATAAGCATAAACTTACCAGGAGGACACAGTGGCGTTGTTGATGTTGACCAAAACAATGTCGCTTTTTTCCATTACTTCCCTGCTGTCCTCTACCAGCAGCTTGATACGGCAGTAAGCCATGACTATAGCTTGCGGGATGCCAAACGTCCTGCCTCTGTTGTCTTTAGGTCTATTCCTGGCCTCGCTGAACTCCATATACAACTTCAGAGCCACACACTCTGATAGTCTATTGTGGTCTGGTCGTTGTGCGGCCTGACCACGAGTCATGTACAGTCTGTGTAAAGATGTCCACGTCAGAGAGAGCTCACGATACTGTATATTTCTATTGACATTCACCAAAATGCGCTTAACAGATGCACAATTACAAGCAATGATAGATACATACCTTTCAGCAGCTTGTTGGCCTGGAGTGGAGCCACTGCGCCTCCTTGAAGTTCTCCAGGATCCTGGCAAAGTGGTTTTTTTACCTTTGACAGTGTATCTGGTGGGGGTCTGATCAAAAACATTTAAACAGCTATATAACTGCAAGATCTTTGCCACCTCACTATTAGATAGTGCAGTTATGCTCCTGTTCAGCCCAACCAGGTACTCTGCCAAAGCATCAACTGCCTCCCATCCAGGAATGCCTCTGGAATCACACCTTGCATCCTGTCACAACAAACGATGAATAAAACCAAATGATTAGACTGTGCTGAGAACAGCAATACATAAAGTCACAATTACACTTGTAATTAAAAAAGAGTAGACCAGATTAAATAAGATTAGAAAACGATTCCATACGGGAGTTGGAGTGACAAGTCCACGTTCCTCAGATGGGTACGGGGTGTCGACGGTCCAGGAAGATGAGCCACGGTCCTCAGAGGTGGATGGGGTATGGACAGTCCAAGCAGAAGCGTCACCATCTCCAAAATCCTTATGTGATTGATGAAATAAGATCATGGTATTATTATTAGTAGTAGCAGTGGTAGTAGTAGTAGTAGCAGTAGTAGAAGTACTACTAGTAGTAGTAGTAGTAGTTGCTGTTGTTTTTGTAGTCGTATATCTCTTATCTTTCCATATTTTCAGTCTTCATTTTTGTACCTGAAATGGAATGTCGGTGACGTGTGGCATGGTCGCATCCACACATTCCTCTTCCAAGTCTTCAACCTCTGGAAGGAAATCACTGTCAAGGGTCTTGCTCAGCAGATCTCCCTGGTTTGTCTGTGCCAGAAGGTACTCCACAGCAATCAGTTCTCCTGCAATAAGTAGAGGTTAAACAGATTTTTTAGTTTACGCGTCATACCATAGCTTTGGACATCACTAACAGTAGTGTTTTTCTTACCAGTAGGTTTACCGGGGGGGACAAACTCTGGAATTAGTGGCCTTCCCAAGACTCTGTTGCTCAGCATATTCACACTGGACAGCAACCTCACATCATAGATTTTCGTCTTGGAGGTGTCTTTCAGTGCAAGTGCTTGTGCTGAGCGGTTGATGTTCCATCTTGACGCACCCTCCAACATGTACATCTGTGTGTGTTTTGCATTGCATCGCCAACCTGTTACGTCAAAAAGACAAAAAAAAAAAAACATTGTGACATTATGACAAATTTACAGGAAAACATGGCAATCAATAACAAAATGTACTAATGTGCTGGTTTAAATTAAACGTGCCTGGAATGAATGCACACTGGTGTTTGTGAAAACTTTCAAGGGAGGAAGACCCCCTGCTGCATCTAAGGACATCTAATGTCTTGTCCCCTTTGTCCACTCCTGACCCAATGTTTGTGTACAGTTGCACTCCTGGTGGGTCCTGGATGCAGGCAAGGTGTTTCTGCTGTATCTCCCACACTCGAGGCATGCTCTCGTGATTTATAAGGTGCAATCCAGTGCTGTCCACCAACGGCCACATGGAGTCAAGGAGGCTTTTGATGAGCGTACGGGTCTCCTCTACCCCCCGGGTTCTCCTGCGGCAGTGCCTCGCTAGCTCACTTGTGCTGATGGTTGCCATCACTTGAGCATCTGTTGGCTCATAGCCAGGATATTTCCTCTTCAGCTGTGACTGCTTGGCCTCCTTCAGACGGCAGACATCCTCCTTGTCCCACTCAAAAATTGTGCTGGATAATTTGGAGCAGAATGTACCAAACAGTGGATGGTGTTCTGTGGTGAGGCCATCAGCAAACCGTCTCATGTAATGAAAGACATCCAAGCGCACAGTGGAGGTCCATGGCCGAAACCAGTGCAGAACAGAGCTCACTCCTTAATAAATTCACAAGATCAAAAAAAATGATTACATACTTTGTTGTGAGCCTGTCATTACTATACTGACAAAAAAACACTTTGCGAGTAACCCACCTCTGTCGCTGCAACAATCTCTGTCCACATAGATAGCATCTGGCTGTGGCTCACCGGCATCCCTGTAACGCCTGACAATGCCTTGGCAGAGGTCATCTAGGCCAGCTCCCTCACCAGTTGTGAGGACACAGTTGAGGACTTCACCATATTCGTTGGCAACATTTGTCATCCACGTTGCTGTGCCCTCAATTCCTCCAGCCAGTTTTTTGATGATCTGTATCATAACAAAGTGCATACTTCAAAGGCATGTATTCAAAGATATCCGATATCCGACATACCATACATGTTGCTGTAATAGCCGATAACTATATAACCGATATTAACCGATATCAAATTTTTTTTTTTCAAATTTCACTGGTAACCATTTTGACAGACTTAAAATCATGCAAACTGAAATTTTGAATGTCTTTTTTATTAAGCTGATACAGTTTTACATTTACCTTTTTAGTGGAGTCAAGCTTCAAAACTCTGCCAAATGTTGACGTGATGACACCTTTTAGCTCCTCAATGTGACCCTCAACATCCTTGGCATGCACTTCCTCAAACCACTGGGCCAGGGGCAGGGGATGGAATGCTGGTGGCGGCACATATACATCCTGGAGCTGGCTGAGGCAGGATTTCTTGTGTATCTGGCAATCAGTGAAATAATCACAACATCTCCTTGCCCACTCCTCGCTGTGAGTTTCTTGGATGGCCTGATGCATGTAACTGGAGCTGTTCCCTGCTGTTCTAGGACGTAGCAGTGTTACACATTTCCTGTCTAGTGCAAAGTTTTTTGTGAGCACGGCAGGAAATACGTTGCGCTTTGATGGGTCAAGCTGTTCTAGGATTTCGGTGCTCCAAGGGCAGAGAGTGATGTTGCTGCACTTGCTGCACCTTGGATACTCACATCCAATGATGTAGTATTTGGATCCTATGTCAATCACCTCTCTCACTTTGGGGTACATTCCCGAGTGGCGCATCTTAGAATGGCATTTGGCGCATTTAAGGGGAATACCCCACATACGCATTGGACCCCAAAGAAACATTCTTTGCCTGAAATAATTGTGAGGGTTCGGAGGTGATGTCGATCTCACTGGTTTTGGAGGGTGGTGCCAATTATCACGGATGTCTTGTCTAAGATGGCCACTTGCCTCATAGAGGATGTTGGAAATCCACTCTAGGTCACCTGGCTTGATGACGTTGAGGAAGGGCTTTGGTAGAAACTTAACCCGGCTTGTACTTGGTGTGTGCAGAAGGTGGAGCTCGGGTGGTACTGCTGGAAGAGGGGCAGAGGCAGAGGCAGGAAGAAGCTCTGGACATATCTTGGGTGCTGGTGCTGGAGGAGCTGCTGAGGTTGTTGCAGGTGCTGAGATTGTTGCAGGTGCTGAGTTTGTTGAAGGCGCTGTGGCTGTTGAAGGCGCTGTGGTTGTTGAAGGCGCTGTGGCTGTTGTAGGCGCTGTGGCTGTTGTAGGCGCTGGGGCTGTTGTGCTAGATGCTGTGGCTTTTGTAGGTGTTGGAGGTGCTGTTGTACAAGCAGGAGCTAGAGCATTGGCGGGGATGGAAGCTGGAGCAGGACTATCTTCAGAGCCGAGGAGGGGCACGTCCGTTGTCTCTGATTTCACGCCATGACACCTTTCAAGGTGCAGTGAGAGTCCAACAGTGCCGAAGGCCTTCACTCCACAGTGCTCACACGTCTCCTGGGTATGATAGTCAGATAGGTGCTGTGTGAACCTATCTGACAAAACCTTCTCAGAACAAAGAGAGCATGTCATCTCACCCAGTCTACTGCTGCTGCTGCTGCTGCTGCTGCTGCCCTGTACCTGTGCTGGTGCCTCTGCCTGTTTTCCTGACTATGAAACAAAAGTATTAATTTAGCAAGTATTCCAAGCAACACATTCCCTGCATAAAAATACAATGACTACTGTGTGATAGAGCAACATTGGGGTAATAATATCACAATAATAAGGAATGAATAAAATAAAAACTATTTGAGTCATATTCAAGCCACATTCCTGGTTTGTGATGAGTGAATTAGTATCCTGTAATGATTAGTACTATTAGTGGCCAGGCTATTAATTGAAGAATTATGGGATGTGACATAATAGTAGATGCCATGGTGGTGGTGCATGTTATTGTTCTGTGTAGCAATGCATTTTGTATAATGCAAAAAAAAAAAAAAAGTGAATTTCCGAAAAGCTATCATATCAGATGTCATTGTTTGTTTGTGTGTGTGTGTGTGTGGGGGGGGTGGTATTACCTTATGATATCCGCAGTGGCAAGGGATCTTTTTGCCAAAGATGTCCACGGTTCTCACCGCTTGGCCAAAGACAGGGGTCAGAGGGCAGTTGTGTATTCTCTCCATCACTGACCTCCATCGTCTGCAGCCGGGTCTCTGGCCAGTTGAAAACTTAAACTTTCCCTGGGCATACAGGGTCATTACACCCGCCCAGTGAGCATCTGGTTTCCTACTCTTTGGCATATCTGCAGAAAAGGATGACAGAACATATTTAGACAATAGCTTATGCAAGCAAAGTGGACACAATGAATAAATCCTGACGATCACTCTTAGGCCTATATCTCTAAGCAAGTAAAAAATATAAGTCATCTAAGATGGTATTACAGTAGCCTACACACACCCTCAAATAAAATTAAGTATTGGAGAGCTTAGCAATGCATATTACTTAACACAAGAGAAACAAGTCTAGAGACTACCTGAAGTAAACTAATGTCAACCTTATCCTCAAGTCTCCGAATCATTGTATGACAGTGTGATTAACACAATACCTCAGGCATCTAATCCTTTTCAAACTGTAATAAAGCATATGAGTCTGACTTCGAGTAGGTATAGGTAGATTGACACTACTGTAACATTATCATCACCCATCATTACACTGTATCCCAAACGGCTCAATCCGACACACTCGTGTAGGCCTAACTTGTCTTCTCGACTTGTCTTCATAAAATAACTGCTACGACATTGTCTGACCGTGTTTAGAATTATTTTAGTATCCCCAGTTACTTTAGCAAATGAGCTGTCACCTCAGCCCTCCTCTATAGTTTCGTTGAGTAAGTTAGGCTACCTGAGGAAACTGACGTAACTGGAAAATGGAGCCGCATTGTAAATATAAACAAATACCCCAACATGGCCTGAGATACGAATGTTTTACTGACTTCAGAGCACAAAACATATTACTCGTAAAACATTACTAGACATGTCCAAGCTTCATGTGTCGTAGTTCACAAACCTAACTAGCACTCAGTGCTAAGTGGTAAACATTGATAATGTTACGTAGGCCGACTTGGCCACGGGTTATAACAAAGTTATAAATGAAGTTCATGATGACGTTTAACGAGGCTACAGACTGTTGTCTACACCGATTACAAATTCAGAATATTCGTGGCATGTAACACCACAACATCACCTCACGGACTTTAATCAAACACACCGCTAAAGTGTGTACATCTCTATCGTTATAACAAAACCACAAATCATAACGCAACTTCAATTCATTCAATTCACTCATTCGTGTCATGTTTGTGAATTGTACTTACTTGTAAATACGAGGCATGTGGATAATATCACTTGTGTCGAGAAAGACGAAGGTGTACACGAAATCCCCTCAGAATAATGTTCATAATCGCCGCTTATTCTGCCGGCTTGTGATCGGCTGTCAACTCGCCATGAGAGCGGTGACGAACGTGATTGGCTGCTTTGCTCCATGGGTCGAGGCATATGATTGGCTCTTTTGCCCCTCCTGTTAGGATTGTTAGGAGTTGTTAGGAGTTCGGTCGGAACTGTTAGGAATTGTTAGGACTTGTTAGGACTTTGTTAGGACTTGTTAGGACTTTGTTAGGAGTACAGAAAACAGTCCAACGCCGGGTGGCAGGATGACACAAAGAGCCTCATTTATCAATAAAAAAAAGTGGTATGGAAAGCACTTACTGCTGGGGTCAACAGCGTTCCTGTCAATAATCAAACTCCAGCTGATGTTTTCATATT
>JAODOK010000002.1:24908695-24919608 GCA_027576575.1 Netuma bilineata
GAGGAAACCCACGCGGACACGGGGAGAACATGCAAACTCCACACAGAAAGGCCCTCACCGGCCACGGGGCTCGAACCCAGACCTTCTTGCTGTGAGGCAACAGCGCTAACCACTACACCATCATGCCGCCGGCACAGAACATGCATGGGTTAATGAATTTGTGTTAATTTATTATCTCATTAACTTTGACAGACTTAATAATAATAATAATAATAATAATAATAAAGTTTATCTTATATAGTGCCTTTCTCACACCCAAGGTCGCTTTACAATTACACAAAAAAAAGGCGACCAAAAGAGGTCAGAATGTAACTCCAGTAGTGTGGCTGGCCATAGGCCCACCAAAAAGTGCACGAAGGTAAATCCCACACTGGCTGCACAGCCACCACGACGCCACTGGGCAACAACACTCAGAACACTGTGTCATACGTAGATCCAGAAAGTGAGCACAGAAACACCACCACACAGAGCACTCAGCAGCTCCGATGTTAAAGAGAACAATGAGCTCACTGCAGTCCACAGCAAGCAGAACACGCATCACCCATGGCAGACCAAGGCCTGAGGAAACCGATGCCCAAAACTGGGTCTGGAGCTATGCCACAACTGGTGGACAAAGCATTCAACAAAGAATAAACATCAATCCATACAAACACAAGGGGGGAGGCAGAAGAATAAAAAAAAAGCTCTGGTGAGAAGTGGTAGCCAAAATGCGCACAGCATACTCTCAACTGGAAATGGAAGTGGATGCACTGCTTGTAATATTAGAGTAAATTACTTTCACATATGCTTAAATGAATGGCTTTGAAAATGTCAACATTACCAAATATCTCTGATGAAAAGCAGTCACATCCAACTCCATCACCATAAGTACTCTACATTTTACATCACCACAGATTCCAGTGCACACATGCAGTTGTTCCCACTCACCTGCCTGCTGATCACCTGTGTCTTTAAATTGGCCAGCTCACCCTTCCCAGAACCGTCTCTGTCAAGTCAAAAGTCGACATTTTTGATTCTAGCGATATTCCAGAAACAATCTGCAACAGTCTTCAAAAATTCAATGACATCATAGGCCATAGATATTAAATTGCAACATGAAGTTGAAGATATTTTTTTCAAAGAATCTATATTTTATTTTTTTTTAAATAAAGAATCTGTATTTTAAACCATTCAGTTTTTGTATGGTTATTCCATTGTAATGGGTCTGAACTGGCCTTGGCCTTCTCATGGGCAGCTGCATAGGAAAGAAACACTTTGATGTGGTGGATTAAAACATACCTGTCTATGGCTTGAGCATCCAGGGAGTACTTTCTTTTTTCTGTGCCTTCCTCATGACATAGCATATGAGGGCTGCCCTTACATTAAAAGGATCCTGCATTGGCTCTAATTTGAGAGGAGCTGATGGTGTCTTTATTTCATCACCTCCTATATTGTTCTGGCTGATTCCCTCAAGGCTATACTCTCAATGCCCTCATTAGTGCTTTCTAGATATCTTTTGTCAAGGATTGTACTTCCTTCACCATTGAGCCATTGTAACACTGGGTCTACAATGTCCTTTTCCAGGATCAATCTGCCTTTTAGTTTGACTCTCTCTTTTGAGTAATAGTACCAAGCTTCTATTACTATTTTACTATGTTTCAGCACATATCAGGGACAGAGTAAGAAACAAAATGATTACATGCAACTTACATGGACCTGTGTCAGCCAGCAATTTCTCTGTGAAAGCTTGAAAGAAGGGGCCATCAACATTTCTCAGATGTCTTATAGGAGAGCTGTAGCAGAGCTTTCTGCTGAGCATCTAATGCTTCCTGCAGATTAATGAATTTAACCCATGATTCTGACACAAATGGACTTCTATGCACCAAGGTTGGTCCTCTTCCATTTTTCTTTGAACTTGGAGAGTATTCCTTTGTTTACACATTTTCCCTGATTTTTATTTTAACTTTTACACTATTTTATTTTTGATCAGATTTTCTGTAACCATTCTCATATTTTGCAGAAGGTAGCTCTGGCAGTGAGGGTGTGGTCAAGCATCAGCTTGAATGGCGTGGAGTCAGGTTGAACCAGCAGATCACACGTGACAAGTTACACCTATATCTAGTTAATGGGCGTCTATTGATGTGTGTCTCTCTGTGTCTTTCAGACAGCCAGTTATGAGAGATAGATAGATAGAGAGAGAGAAAACTGAGAGCTTAGTGTTTGTGTTTGAGTGTGTGAGTTTGTTAGTCACTGAAAAGTGAAAGTACAATAAAACACACCTGCTCATGTTCCCCCTGTGTCTGCGTGGGTTTCCTCCAGGTGCTCCAGTTTCCCTCACAGTCCAAAGACATGCAGGTTAGACTAATTGATGGTTCTAAATTGACCGTAGGTGTGAATGTGAGTGTGAATGGTTGTTTGTCTCTATGTGTTAACCCTGCAATAACCTAGCAACTTGTCCAGGGTGTACCCCACCTCTCGCCCATAGTCAGCTAGGATAGGCTCCAGCTTGCCTGCGACCCTGTACAGGATAAGCAGCTACAGATAATGGATGGATGGATGTTCTTGAAGCCTGCCTCCCAGTTCCTCATTATCCCAATGCAGAAGATTGTTACACTGGTACCAAAACCTGGGACTGAGAAACAACACCGCCATGGAGTCCAAACCAGTTGGGAAGTTCCTCTAGACCCTTTTCAGCAACCTCCAGAGCCAGTATAGAGCTGTCTGTGGATAAGGGGCAGTGCTTACAAGTCCTGCTCAAGTCCCAGGCTGTGGAACGGCAGGTGATCCGGAGCCTGGTACAGTCAGCAGGTACTCCAGCAGTAGTTCCTGTGGCCAACTTCCCTGTCCAGCTGGTCAAGACAACCCAGAAGCATTCATTGAGTCATTTCAGTGGGTTGCAGAGGCATGCTCTTGGCCAACCTCATAGTGGGTGGCCTACTTACTGCTGCTCCTATTGGGGGAGGCTCAGCTCACAGCTTCTCAGCTCCCAATCGCCAACATGCTGGAGTACCCAGACATGAAGCAGGCTATACTGCAGCAGGTTGGCCATGCACGAGAGAAACAGCACCAGTGCTTCCGTGTGCTAACATACAGCTAAACCGGCTGCCTATTTGTCTTTGCCCAATGGCTCAGAGACACCTGATGACAGTGGTTGCTGACTGGTGAGTGCGGCACCAAGGACATCGTAGGTCAAGTGGCAGTGGAGCAGTTCATCTTGCAACTACTGAGCGAGTTGCTGGCATGGGTCTAGTGTCACCATGTAGCATCACTGGGGGAAGCAGTCCAGCTGGCAGATGATCACCTGATGGCATTTCCGGGAGCAGGAGCTCCTGCAGCTTTTCTCTTTCTCTCTTACCCACTCTCTCCCCTGCTCTCTCTCCCTCCCTCCTTTCTCTCTCCCCTACCCCAGTCCCACCAAAATGGGTGACAATTCCCCTGAAACCTGCTCCCTGAACTTGTGTCTTCCCTCATGCCTCCTCACTCCCTTCTCCTTCCATATCTGTGCTCCCACTAACCCCCTCTCTCTCCACAGATGGACTCCTCTGTGCCCACCAAAACTGGGAGCAAGTCTGGGCAGATCTGTCAGCATAGTGGGAAGGCTGGGATTTCTTAGAATCAGCACTTCTTTGAAAAGGTGGGGATTCTGATTTGCATTCCTGACATGCTGTGGGCTTCCCCCAATCATGCAGGAATGTACTGTATCACTGTGAGTATTCAAGTGAGTACACATCAGGTTTTGGTGGATTCTGGGTGTAATCAAACCTCCATGCATCAAAGCCTGATTCAATGCAGGGCATTGGGAAATGCACGATTGATGAAGGTGAAGGGTGTATGTGGAGATGTTCACAAATATCCACTAATGCCTGTCACTATTCATTTCCAGGGAGAAAAGCATAGTGTGGGGGTGGCAGTTAGCCTGAGCTTCACCCATCTGCTTACAGATTGGCTGGGGTTTAAAGCATTGATAAAACACTTAGTATTGGATAGGTCCTGCAGTAACACATCACGGGGAATCCCACCACAATATTGGCTGGAGAGGCAGTCCCAGGGCTGTCCACGTCAGTTTCGTGTCATAATGACATGGAGAGGGGGAGGGCACCATCCCTCCTCAATCTTTGGGAAATCTCTCTGTGGATTTCCCACTGGAGCTGATGCTCCAGGGAACTTTTATTCCATGTAGCTCATCATAACCCTATGCCTGGGCATTTAGGTCAGGACAAAACACTAAATTGTCTCATGGCCGCCCACTTCTATTGGCTAGGGATTTGCATGGATGTCCACAGGTGGTGTGCAGCTTGTCCCAAATACCAGATGGTAAATCCCACAGCTACCCCAAAAGTTCCACTGCACCCATTAGCATTAAATGAGATCCCCTTCAAAAGAACTGGCATGATCATTTCAGGCCATTAAATCAATGCGCACAAGAGTATCACTTTGTATTAGTAATAGTGGATTATGCAACACAATACCTGGAAGCAGTGCCTCTTTGCAATGTCTCTGCATGTAGTATTGCAGAAGCACTCTTCTGCATTATCTCCCTAGTTGGGATTCCAAAAGAAATCCTGACTGAAAAAGGCACTTCTTTCATGTCACGTACACGATGCGAACTGTACAAATTATTGGGAATAAATCCATTCATATCAGTATTTGCCATCTGCAGATGGACAGACTGGTTGAACGATTTACTCAAACACTGAAGAACATGATTTTTAAGTGCATTCATGGGGACGCTAGAAACTGGGATAAGTGGCTAGAACATCTATTGTTTGCAGTGTGTGAGGTCCCACAAGCCTCCACCTGGTTTTCCTCATTTGAATTGCTGGATGTGTACAAGCCCCATGGTGTCTTAGACATCATTAAAGAAAATTGGGAGGAGGGACCTTCTCAAAGCAAAAATGAAATTCAGTACATTCTTGAACTGAGAGCAAAACTCCATGCACTGATTCACATAACCCAGGAGAATTTGCTACAGGTGCAAGAACATCAATCTTGCCTCTACAACAGAGGGACATGGCTAAAGGAATTTGCATCCTGAGATAAAGTGCTCATTTTACTGCCCAGGTCAAGCTCCAAATTACTGGCCAAGTGGCAAAGGCCCTTTGAGGTCGCACAGCAAACTGGGGAGGTCAACTATGAGGTCAGGCACACAGATGGGGCAATGCATGTCAGATTTACTGCCTCAAACTTCTGAAAATTTGGAAAAAGGAGATCCCTGTGGCTATGGTAATGGTAGTTTCTGACAGGGTGGAGCTGGGACCAGAAGTAAGTCTAAAAGGTGCAGTCCAATTCACCCTGGTCCCCTTTGGAGACCATCTCTCATTGTCCTAGGGAGCACAGGTTATCAGATTGCAGGAGGAATTCTGTGATGAGTTTTTGCATCTGCCTAGTTGCATTAACCTCATAGAACACCACATAGAGACTCCTCCAGGGCTGGTGGTGTGCAGCCACCCATATCGGCTCCCCGAGTACAAGAAAAATGTGGTTCAGGAGGAACTCAAGGCAATATTTGACATGGGAATAATTAAGGACTCACACAGTGACTGGAACAGCCCAATGGTCTTGGTTCCCAAGACCGATGGGATGGTCCGGTTCTTTGTGGACTCAAGAAAAGTCAATGCAGTGTCTAAAATTGACACATGTCCAATGCCTCATATTGATGAACTGCTCAATCAGTTAGGCACAGCTCGCTTTTATTCGACTCTGGCTTTAACAAAGGGATATTGGCACATCCCCTTCACTCCATAATCCTGTGAAACGATGGCCTTTTCCACTCTGTTTGGTTTGCACCAATTTGTTACCCTTCTGTTTGGGTTGTTTGGGGCCCAGCAATGTTTCAGTGTCTCATGGACAGGATCCTCTATCGCCACAGAATGTATGCCAATGCCTATTTAGATGACATTATTATTTATAGTAATGATTGACAGTGGCATTTACAATACCTAAGAGCTGTCCTGACTTCGCTGAGGCACACTGGGCTCATGGAAAACCTGAAGAAGTGTGCAGTTGGACAAGTGGAAGCACTGTATCTTGGCTTCCACTTGGGTCATGGGCAGGTGCATTCCCAAATTGATAAGACTGCAGAAATTGCAGCCTGCCTGAGACATAAGACCAAAAAGGGGGTGAGGCAGTTCCTGGAGCTGGCTGGCAATTATAGGCCCTTCATGCCTAATTTTTTGGACATCACCAGCCGCTGACTGACCTCACTAAAAATGGGGCACCAGATCTGGTCCAGTGGACAGGGTCATGCCAATGGGCTTTCACCCAGGTAAAAGCTGCTGGGCCACTATAGACCCCTTGCACTGATGGACAACTTGTGCAAATCAGACAGAGGGACAGTCAGACAGTCATACAGAGGGCTAGGGCAGTTTTGACCCAGGTGGTGGAGGGGGAGGAGTGCCTGGTGCTGTACATCAGCTGCAAGCTCTCAATGTGAGAGTTGAAATACAGCACCATAGAGAAGGAGTGTTTGGTCATCAAGTGGGCTGCCCTCACTCTCCAGTACTACCTACTAGGATGCCCTTTCACTCTCTGTTCCAAACATACCCCACTCCATTGGCTCCACCACATGAAAGATGCCAATGCGCAGATCACTAGTTGGTATCTAGCCTATCAACCCTTCCAGTTTGAGTTGGTCCACAGGCCAGGGGTATAGATGGTGGTGGCAGATTACCTGTCCCACCAGGGGGGAGTCATCTGCAGGTCAGACAGCTCCCCAGCCTGATTCAGGAGTGGGGGTATGTGGCAGCAAGGGTGTGGTTGAATGTCAGGTGTGACCAGCGAGGAGTCAGGTTGAACCAGTAGAAAGCATGTGACAAGTTACACCTGTGTCTTATTACTCTAAAGTCTAAAGTCCTTTCCCATGCCATACAGCACATAGGGTGGCACCAATGTCTGTTTCTGTAGCCCTCAGCCACTCGCCTATTACAGTAGGGGGTACTCCTCTGGTAAGTGAGAGAGTTTGACTCCCTACTTGCATCTGTATTGCAGCATACCTTGCCAGATGGCAGTAGGTACCTTTTTTTTATGATGGTCTTTGGTATGACCTGACCACAAGTAGAACTCACGATCTCCTGCTTAAGAGGCGGACACGCTAACCACTAGGCCAACTCACAGTATCCATGTGTCTTATTACTGGCTATCTATTAATGTGTGTCTCTGTGTGCCTTTCAGACAGCCACTTATGAGAGAGAGAGAGCTGAGCCACCCAGCGCTGTGTTTGTGTTTGAGTGCTTGAGTTTGGTAGTCACTGAAAAGTAAAAGTAGAATAAAACGCACCTGTTCTTGAAGCCTGCCTCCCAGGTCCTCATTATCCCATTGTAGAAGGTTGTTACAGTGGCCTTTTTTTGTAAGCAAGGATTTATTTCTGTGAATAGTGGTATGTGCTGATTTATTTTCTTTTTTCTTCACCAAAAGTGCCCTATATTGGGTGCCATGTACCAAAAATGGGTGTAGTCCTAACTTGATCTAAGCCTGACAGTACCAAGTAGATGCTTGGTAAAGCTAGGTTACATTCAATTGTAAGCACAAGAGACAGTCTCTTAATGAGGCTTTATCTTCTTCTTCCTTGAAGAAATGTCCATGGACACTTATATACTGTATGTGGCAATGTCCATTAATATCCAGATATTGGAAAAATACTGATAAGGAGCTTAGCTCAATTTTCCACAAAACAGTTGCTTTAGACCCAGTATTGTTTCTTCTAAGTATGCTTTCAGGACAACTCTCTTTATCCACTGCACAACTGACTTTAATGTGTAAACTTCTGCTTTTAGCAAGATGATGTATTCTGTTCCAGTGGATTCAGGAGAAGCCTCCCTCAATTACAAAATGGTACAGAGAAACATTTAAGGTATTTCCTATGGAGCATCTCAGTGCTCCTTTAAAAAGTAACAACAATGTGTTTTATAATATATGGCAGCCCCTTCTTGATCACCTACCCAGTGATCTTGTTGATCTATTGTAGAAAGTATGTCCATACCTTGTCTTCACCTATAAGTCATATGTTGTTGAATTCCTTCCTTTGATGTGACCCTAATGCAAACAATGATGTATATAAAATGATATGATCCCAATATGTGCTGATGTAATCCATGTATTTTTTTCTTTTGATTTGGCAAGATCTGTGTTGTATGGTCTATTTGTTTGTTAATATAAAAAATAATAAAATATTATTGAAAAAATATTTGATTTGTTAACTTTCATGTGAAACTTTATTTAACTGACAAAAGTACAAATAAATGATTTTCAACAGTTTTACTGACCAATGTAATTGTATTTTCTAAATCTTAATTAAGTAAGAATTTGATGCCTCCAACACACTAAAAAAAAGTTGGGATGGAGGCAGAATAAGACTGAAAAGTTTATAGGATATTCAAATAACACCATTTTAGAAGATTCCATAATAAGCAGGTTAACTGGTAACAGGTGAGGGTATCATGAATGGGTATAAAAAGGTGTATGCAACAAAGGCTCAGTCTTTGCAAGCAAGGACGGGTTGTGGCTCACCCCTTTGTGTCAAAATTCATGAGAGAATTGTTAGTCAATTCAAAAAGAATATTTCTCAGTGCAAGATTACATGGAAATTATGGGCTTGGGAGTACTTTGGAAAACCATTTAATACAGTCTGCTACTGCATCCAGAAATGCAACCTGAAACTGTATTATGTAAGGAGGAAGCCATTCATCAATTCTATGCAGAAACACCTCTGATTTCTCTGGGTCCAAACTCATCTCAGATGGCCCAAAAGACAGTGGAACCATGTGCTGTGTTCAGATGAATCCACATTTCAGATTGTTTTTGGGGAAATCAGACACTGAGTTCTCCATGACAAAGGTGAACATGACCATCCAGTCTGTTATCAGAGAAAAGTGCAAAATCCAGCATCTGTGATTTATGGAGGTGCATCAGAGCCCACGGTATGGGTGAGTTGCATGTGTGTGAAGGTACCATTGAAGTGGAGGCATATGTTGCCATCATGGCAACATCTAGTGAGTGGGTGACATGAGGATTACCTGCCACCTTTATTCTATGCTTTTCTTCCCTAAATAGAATGTGGACAGACACTAATGGGTAGTTGTGAACATCCCCATGCACACACAGAAGCTTCACCACTTGTGATCTCCCCAATGCCTCACCTTGCACCTGGCTTTGGTGGATTGAGGTCTGATTACAGCCAGAATCCACCAATGCATGACACATATCCCCTTGAACACTTACCGGTATATAATATGCTCTGGCCCAATTGGGAGTGGTCTCTGGTGTATTGGGGATCCAGACCACCACTTCCACCTCCATCGCGGAGCATTGTCTCTGGAGATATCCAGGCTCCCCGCAGTGCCAGCACACCAGCCCAGGCTTTCCATCTGCACTGGTGTTATGGGCGTCACTCACCTGAGGGTGAGGAGACACAGACATGGAACAGGAAGATGGGAGGACACCACGGGCGCGACAGACCAGCTGGGGGGCAGTCGGCCCATCCCTCAGTGGTGGGGGAACAGGGCAGGGAAGGGAAGAAGGGGGGGAGGAGAGAGAAAAAGAGAAGAGGTGACATATCTGCCTGCCATCAGAACTGCCACCAGATGGCCCTCCACCAATTCGATGGCTTGATCCAGGGTGATGACACTGGACCCACACCACTGTTCCTTCTAGAAGTCGCATGATGAACTGTTCCAGTGTCACCAGGTCGATGATTCCCTCGGCATTGTGGTCATCCACCCTCAACCACCACCAGCAGGCATCCTGGAGTTGTTGGCCAAATGCAAACGGCCAGCCAACCTCCTCCAATATCAGCATCCGGAAACACTGACGATGTTATTCTGGGGAGCAGGTGATATGCTGCAGGATGGTTCACTTCAATTTGGCGTATACAAGCCCCGCTGTTGGTGGGGAGCTGCTGCACAGTGAGCTGTACCTCACCAGTCAATAGTGGAAGTAGGCGCACTGCGCACTGCTCGACCAGCCACCCACACACTTCAGCTGCTTGCTCAAAGAGCGCTAGGAAGGCTTTCGGATCATTGCCCATCTTCATGAGGGTGACATGGAGAGGGTCCTCTGTGGTGGCAGTTGAGGACCCCGCTGATGCAAGCAGGTCCTGGAATGCCTGCCAATCTTCCTGCCGGGCCAGCATCAAGGCTTCAAAGTGTTGTTCTTGCTCCTTCCAGAGAGCGATCAGTGCTTGATGCTGGTTCTGCTGAGCAGTAGCGAGGGCATGGATGAGATGTTTGAATGGCGAGGACTCCATGGGGTTGTTCCTTTCCATACTCCCGGGTTTCGGCACCACTGTAACACTTCCCTGATGTGGGTGGAATACAGAAGCACAGCAGGCGAGAGATGATATTCAGACTTATGTTTACTGAGGCTTTTCAGCTTCACTTGCTCACTTTTAAGAAACTCTCTCTCACTCACTCACACACACACACAGTCATGTTCTGGTCTGGAGAGCCCTCTTCTCTCTGCGCTCTCACTCCTTTTCTATGTTCAACCATCACTGCAACAAACACACACACACACACAAAACACTAATTGACAACAGGTGTAATGACTTGGCCACTCACCTTCCCTGACCTCCATTCACAAACTGATGCTTCGCTATGCTCCTGCTTCCACAAGCATGCTTATAGAAGGCCCTGGCCATACTCTTTGCTTTTGGTAATGTTTGAGAATGGATTTGTACCACTGCACAATCTCACTTGGTGTTTGTAATAGGAAGGAAATAAAAAAATATTAAAAATGTATCACTGCACATAATACTCAGGGAGTGTTTCCTTTCCACTGTCCCCTCACGCTTGCCCATTAGGGATATGTTTATTAATTATATGATTAAAATTTATATTTCTGGTGACACAGTGGTGCAGTGGTTAGCACTGTAGCCTCACAGCAAGAAGGTTGCAGGTTAGAACCTCATGGTCAACAGGGGCCTTTTTATGAGGATATTC
>JAODOK010000002.1:25072004-25082228 GCA_027576575.1 Netuma bilineata
CACACACACACACACACACACACACACACACACACACACACACACACACACACACACACACACACACACACAGTGTCTATACACAGAATGGTGTGAAAAACAAAAAACATCGAGTGAGTGAGTGACAGTTCTGTGGGTGGAGACAAATGTCTTGTTGATAAGAGAGGTCAGAGGAAAATGGCCAGATTGAGCAGTTTGACCTTTTTTTTGCCAGGAAGGATATAGTAGCTCATATAATCACTCTTTACAACCGTGATGAGCAGAAAAGCATCTCAGCATGCAACAGCAGAACACATTGGATTCCACTCCTGCAGTCAAGAGCAGGAACCTTAGAATCAAGAACAAGTTCCTGTTAAAGTTTCTGATGAGTGTTTTTACCGCAGGCCCATTGATGAACCCTGACTGTGTTCAGCCCCACTCTGGTTTTTCATTACTTAAAAATGGAGAACGCTGTGGCATGAGATGGATTTGGACTCGAGACTCCAGTCTTCTCTGAGCTGGCTGTTGCTGCCCTACAGGTGCCTTTTCACCTGTTTAACTTCCTCAAGTTCTTCTAAAGAAACATGCTCCAACAAGCAGCTGTTTATTATTTTTTAAAGTGATGATATAAACCCACAGCCCTGAAGTTTTCTGGAACAAAAGTAACTTGTGATGAAATATCATATTGAACCACTGTTGGCAGCGTTGCTTCAGTGTTACTCAACACATGCCTTCACAGTAAGAAGTTGCGAGATTCACTTCAGCTTTCAGTATGAAGTCAGGTTGTTTTTTTTTTATTATTTATCGGCTCTTCTTCCTCATGAGCAGAACACGAACAGGGTTTTAATTCATCACAGGTTTTCTACAGAGATGAGCTGTTGGAAATGATTTGCATGAACATTATCCACTTCTGATTCATCCCAGTGCTCAACCATAAACGTTATGTAATGGATGAGATATTTAATTTATTTAACATCTTGTTTGATCAAATCTGTCAGTTTACTCTATTTACAGTGAGCTGTTCAGATTATTAACACATTATTCCACTTACAGCACAGTTTACTATCGTAAACATACCATACAGAACCTATTGAAAGTGACTGATCACAAACCTTTTCCTGTACAAGGTTATCTTCTTCTTTACTCAACACTAAATGCTTCAATAACACTTTAATTACTTTAAAAAAAAATCACTTTCTTGCTGTACATTGTACAAACTCTGCTATAACGAACTCCTTGGGTGACGTCCGAATAGTTCGTTGTACCGAAAAGTTTGTAATACAGAAGTGGACCCACTTGTCGCACCAAACACTCATGTTATATGTGAAATTTTCAGCACACTAAAATTCCTTATCACGAATTTCTCCTTCCGTGTTTCTATCGCAGTTCACTGACTGAGTTAAAGGATCATGAATGGAGGCAATTATTTCTTTATCTGTTATGGAAATGACCGAGGTTACCAATGTATCGTTCGTTGTCATCGTCCACCTATTGACTCGCTCTGTTTTCTAAATCTTCACCATTCAGTTCATTCATGTGTTGCAAATCACCAATGATGTCATTTATGTCACGCCGCAGGGCTGGGTGGGGTGGGGTGGGTATAAAAACACCATCTGTGCACTTTACCTAGGTGCTAAGTTTAGTGATATCAGCAGTCATTTCATCATTTTATCGATCCTTTAATCATCATTCTTGATAATTGTTCATGATCGACACCTAAGCAAGGCTCGTTAAGCCTTTATTTTAAGATGTTAACACGTATTGTTAACTTGACTGCAGACTTGATTACTTATTGTTTGTCTCTCTGGGAAGAGCAGCGCATGGCTCAGTGTGTGTGTAAGTAGGCAAATGGCACATGTAATTGCAGGAAGAGTGTTTATTTACAAACAGGCAGGCAAACAGTTCAAAAACATAAGACAAAGAAAGGCAGGCTCGTGAAATGGGCAACGGTCACAGACAGAACGGCAGAGGCAAAAACAAAAGGCAGAGTCCAAATACACAAAACAAAGTCAAAACCAGAAAGGTAATACACAGATAATAAGGCTTGGTAATGTGAGACACTCGGTACAGCACGTATACTTCACCAAGACTGTGTGTTTTGAGAGTCCTTATAAGTGTGCGCTGTGATTGTGCTCTAATCTGGACCAGGTGCATGGTACTGTAATTAGTCCTAATGGTGCTGTGTGCTGTGAGCACGAAGTGCATGGACATGACACAATGTTGTTTATTTGAAGACTCTGACTCATTGTCACTAAAGGCAGGGGATACAAACTTAGTTCATTATATGTGAAAGTTCATAGTAAAAGAGTTTGTTCTAGTGGGGTTGCAGTGTACATGGAGGTACGACCTGGAGGAAATCTGATTATAATGTTCAAGATCCTGAAGCTCGTGGCCAGAAAAGTATCAGATGGTCTGTATCACATGGACACATTGTTGTAACTAGAAGTCGACGTGACTGGAAGTATATTTTTTTTAAACAAAGTTTATAAAGTATATTACACAATGTGGTTTGTTAACAAAGAAGTGGGTCATGTTTCTGCCTCACTAAAATTTTGATTCTGTATATATCTGTGTGTGAGCATACAATAAACTACATTATTATATTATTCTCTCTCTCTCTCTCTCTCTCTCTCTCTCTCTCTCTCTCTCTCTCTCTCTCAACCCTTACCCCAACACAGGATGAAAAGCACATTTTCTGGAAGATGGCTACAGTCCTGACCTGACCTGAGAACAATCCCAGTTTCGTGCTGTACTGCCTTACATTATGAGAAAAGAAGTTTCCAGAAACGTTTCTTCACAGCGATGGAGCAGCACAATTGTTTTGATTTTCTAAACAACATTTTGGATGATGGACCTATGATCATATTTTTTGCTTTAGGGAACTAAAGAAGTTTGCTTAGTAGTTGTCACGAGATGTCGGGACTTGGGAAGGATTGAAAACATGAGAAACATTAAAACAACAGTTAAAGTTTAAAATAACAAAGCAAAAGTTTCTTTTTGTTTTTTTTTATGGCATCAATCTTAAGAAGCATAAAAAGCAGTGTTTCTTGAAAGCATATACACTACACTAGGTATATTTTTTATTCTAATGAAATGACTGAATAAAATAGCTCATTAGTTGATGGTCAAAATGCATTGAAATACAGTAATGATAATGTCAATAATTTTACAACCCCAATTCCAAAAAAGTTGGAATGCTGTGTAAACTGTAAATAAAAACAGAATGCGATCATTTCCAAATCATGGAAACCCTATATTTCATTGAAAATAGTACAAAGATAACATATCAAATGTTGAAACTGAGAAATTTTTATTGTTTTTTGGAAAATATCTACTTATTTTGAATTTGAGGTCAGCAACACATTTCAAAAAAAGTTGGGACAGGGGCGTTTACCACTGCGTTGCATCACCTCTACTTTTAACAACACCCTGTAAACGTTTGGGAACTGAGGAGACCAGTTGCTGTAGTTTTGAAAAAGAAATGTAGTCCCATTCTTGCCTGATATACAATTTCAGCTGCTCAACAGTTCGGGGTCTCCCTTATCATATTTTGCGCTTCATAATGCACCGAATGTTTTAAATGGGAGACAGGTTTGGACTGCAGGCAGGCCAGTTTAGCACCCAGACTCTTTTACTACAGAGCCATGCAGTTTTAATATTTGCAGAAAGCGGTTTGTTATTGTCTTGCCGAAAGAAGGAAGGTCTTCCCTGAAAAAGATTGTGTCTGGGATGGCAGCATATTGCTCTGAAATGTGTATATATCATTCAGCATTGATGATGCCTTCCCAGATGTACAAGCTACCCATGTCATGTGCACTAATGCACCCTCACCACAGATGCTGGCTTTTGAACTGTGCACTGATGAAAAGCTGGATGGGCCCTCTCCTCTTTAGCCTGGAGAATGTGGTGTCCATGATTTCAAAAAAGAATTTCTACTTTTGATTCGTCAGACCTCGGGACAATTTTCCACTTTGCCTCAGTTTATCGTAAAAGACCTCAGGCCCAGAGAAGTGATTTCCACTACAGACACGTGTCTGCTTTTAATGCAGTGTCACCCGAGGGCATGAAGATCACAGGCATCCAATGTTAGTTTTCAGCCTTGTTTCTTACATACAGAGATTTCTCCAGATTTTCTGAATCTCTTAATGATATTATTTACCACAGATGATGTGATCCCCAAATTCTTTGCAATTTTACACTGAGGAATGTTATTCTTAAATTGTTGCATTGTTTGCCCATGCAGTCTTTCACAGAGCAGTGAACTCCTCCCCATCTTTACTTCTGTGAGACTCAGCCTCTCTGGGATGCTCTTTTTATACCCAACCATGTTACTAACTTGTTGCCAATTAACCAAATTAGGGGTTTTTTAGCCTTACACAACTGTTTCAGTCTTTTGTTGCATCTGTCCCAACTTTTCTGAAATGTGTTGCTGACATCAAATTTTAAAAAAGAGCATATATTTTCAAAAAACAATAACATTTCTCAGTTTCAATATTTGATATGTTGTCTTTGCACTATTTTCAATGAAATAGAGGCTTTCCATGATTTGCAAAGTTTCACATTCTGTTTATATTCATGTTTTACACAGTGTCCCAATTGGTTTGCGCTGCCAAGGATCAGCATGCCCAAGCTCCCACCTTTGCCTGCCACCTGGCTCACAATACACCCGACCCCAGTGCCTGTCCTTGTGGGTGGTGAGCCCACATGTTGGCAGCTCCATGTAATTTCTTCAGGCTGTGCCCAGCTGGGCCCTATAAGCCAAGGCCAAGCCACCAGATGCTCATTGGCAAGCTCCCCTCCCAGGTCTGGCTCCAGGAGGAGGCCCCAGCTTCCCGCTCCCAGGCAAGGTGCTGCAGCTGTTTCATCAGGGTCTATGAATTGCTCTTAGTCTGGCCCCTCCCCTGGAACCAATTTGCCTTAGGAGACCCGACCAGGGGCTAATGCCCCTGACAACACACCTCCCAGGATCTTCAGGATACACAAGACCCTCCACCATGTTAAGGTGGCAATTCTGCTAAGCCTCCCCAGGAAAGTTCATTCCAGGGTGCTGGAAAGGAGGCTCCAACTGATTGTTGAACCTCAGATTCAGGAGGAGCAATGCATATTCCATCCTGGCCATGGAATGGTGGAACAGCTTTTTACCCTGGCAGGGTTGTTGGGGGGGTTTAATGGGAGTATGACCAGCCAGTCTACATATGTTTGGTAGATTTGGAAAAGGCTTATGACTGGGTCTCCCGGGGATCTTGTGGGGGGAACTGTGGGAGTATGGGGTATCAGGGCCATTGCTATGAGCCATCTGGTCCTTGTACAACCAAAGTGTGAGCTGTGTCTGAATTCTTGGCACAAAGTCAAACACGTTCACGGTGGGTGTTGGACTCCACCAAGGCTGTGCCTTGTTGCTGATCCTGTTTGTGATATCTATGGATGGGATCTCAAGGTGCAGCCAGGATGAGGAGGGTGTCTGGTTTGGGAACCTCAGAATAACATCACTGCTCTTTGCAAATAATGTGGTTCTGTTGGCTTCTTCAGAGTGTGACCTTCAGCATGCACTGGGACAGTTTGCAGCCGAGAGTGAAATGGCTGAGATAAAAGTCAGCACCTCCAATTTGGAGGCCATGTTTCTCTGCCGGAAAATGACAGAGTGCTCCCTTCAGGTTGGGAGTGAGTTCCTGCCCCAAGTAAAGGAGTTCAAATATCTTGGGGTCTTGTTTATGAGTGATGGTAAAATGGAGCATGAGATGGACAGGAGGATTGGGTGGCATCAGCAGTAATGTGGGCATTGTACTGGACTGTCATGGTGAAGAGGGAGCTGAGCCGGAAGGCAAAGCTTTTGATTTACCAGTCAATTTATGTTCCAACCCTCACCCATGGTCATGAGCTTTAGATAGTGACCAAAAGGATGAGCTCATGGATACAAGCAGCTGAAATGAGCTTCCTCCATAGGGTGGCTGGGCTCACCCTTAGAGATAGGGTGAGGAGCTCAAACATCCAGTGACATCTCGGAGTAGAACCACTGCTCCTTCATGTCGAAAGGAGTCAGCTGAGGTGGTTGAGTCATCTGATTAGGATGCCTGCTGGGCGCCTTCCTTTGGACGTTTTCTTGGCATATCCAACTGGGAGGAGACCATGGGGTAGACCCAGAACATGCTGGAGAGATTATGTATCTATCTGGCCTGGGAGCACCTTGGGATCCTCCCAGGAGAAACTAGAAAGCATTGCTGGGGAGAGGGACACCTGGAATACCCTGCCTAGCCTGCTGCCACCATGACCCAACCTCGGATAAGCAGAAGAAAATGGATGGATGGACAGTGTCCCAACTTTTTTTGGAATTGGAGTTGTAAAATGGTAAAAGTTAAAACCGTATATAAACAATATCAAGAAACATCACTGCTCTCTCTGGGTCCAAGCTCATTTACTATGGACTGAGACAAAGTGGAAAACTCTCCTGTGGTCTTTTTGGAATTCTTTTTGGAAATCATGGACACCACATCCTCCAGGCCTAAACTGTAGAGGGATCATCCAGCTTGTTATCAGCACACAATTCAAAAGCCAACATCTGTGATGGCTTGGGGTGCATTAACATGCATGGTATGGCTAGCTTGAATCACTGGCATTCCAGAAAAGAAACATCATCAGGACAACAGCTGGCCAAATATTCAAGAATTATTCTAACAAATGTGAGGCTACGTTAAGTTCTTTACAACTGGTTCTTTACAAACAGGATTAATAACCCACTTCTTATTAGCACAGTGGAAATGAACTGAACTGGAGTGGACAAATGAGCCTGATATTGCAAAGTAAATCATTGAATTATTTTCAAAATTCAACCCAGAACCTGAGAAGAGTATTAATCCTAGCTTATCACTTGAAGCAGCACAAAGAAATCATAGGTGATGCATTCAAGGTTATACTGGACAGATCATTGAGTGAGTGTTTTTTACCTTTACAGTGTCTTGCAAAAGTCTTCAAACCCCTCTGTGTTTGTCCTGTTTTGCTACATTACAAGCTGGAATTAAAATGGATTTTTTTTTTTTGGGGGGGGGGGGGAGCACCATTTCATTTACCCAAAATGCCTACCACTTTAAAGGTGCAAATTGTTTTTTGTTTGTTTGTTTTTTGTTTTTTATTGTGACACAAACAATAATAAAGATGAAAAAAACAGAAATCAGGAGTGTGCATAGGTATTCACCCCTTTCATCTGAAACCCCTAAATAAGAGCTGGTCCAACCAATTATCTACATAAATCACAATTATTTGAATAAGATCCACTTGTGTGCAATCAAAGTGTCACATGATCGGTAACATAATGTCTGTATAGATCAACCTGTTCTGGAAGAACCCTGACTCTGCAACACTACTAAGCTAGCAACATGAAAACCAAGGAGCACTCCAGACAGTGTTGCAGAGAAGTATAGCTCAGGGTTGGGTTATAAAAAAAAAAATCCCAAACCTTGAATATCCCATGGAGCACCATTAAATTAATTATAGCAAAATGGAAATAATATGGTGCCACTACAAACCTGACAAGAGAAAGCCACCCACCAAAACTCACAGACCAGGCATGGAGGGCATTAATCAGAGATGCAACAAAGACACAAAAGATCACACTGAAGGAGCTGCAAAGATCCACAGCGGAGATGGGAGTATCTGTCCATAGGACCACTTTAAGCCATATACACCACAGAGCGGGGCTTTATGGAAGAGTGGCCAGAAAAAAATCCATTGCTTTAAGAAAATGTCCATGTTTGGATTTTGCCCAACAGCATGTGGCAGACTCCCCGAACACATGGAAGAAGATTCTCTCGTCAGATGATACTAAAATTTAACTTTTTGGCCATCATGGGAAACGCCATGTGTGGTACAAACCCAACACTTTCCATCACCCTGAGAACACCGGTCCTTCAGTGAAGCATAGTGGTGGTGGCAACATCATGCTGTGGGGATGTTTTTCATCTGCAGGGACAGGAAAGCTGGTCAGGATTAAAGGAAAGATGGCACTAAATACAGGGCAGTTCTGGAGGAAAACCTGTTTGAGTCAGCCAGAGGTTTGAGACTGGGATGAAGGTTCACATATCAGCAGGACAATGACCCTAAACATACTGCTAAAGCTATACTGGAGTGGTTTAAGGGGAAACATTTAAATGTTTTGGAATAGCCTTGTCGCAAGGCAGCCAGAAATATCTAAGTCCTTATTTGGTCTTTTATTCCACTCCGAGTTTTCCCTGAGCCTTCCCTGCACTGCTGCCAGCACGCCTGCCTCTCATCAGCTCATCCACGGCTCTATATTATACCCCTCGGAGATTCACTCAGTGCAGGATTGTCTTCGCCTCAGGATACATTGTTTCACCTTTTTTCCCCTGCCTTGAATTCTGTTATTGTGCTATTTTGCTGTGCATTTTGGGATTACTCCACTCATTCTGTTGGATTACTTTTGCCTCTTGTTTTTTGGAACTGCGAGTGCATTTCTCCTACCATGAAAGCACTCTGGACTTTTTAACTTTTGTTTTTGCACTGTGAGCCCTTTTCCCAGTGCAGGGTTACGTTCAGGACTTGGTAATGTTTCTTTCTGCTTCCATGCTCATCTGATATTTCCACTCTTACTGTTTGACACCAGTCCCCATTTCCCTACTCTTCAGTCTGGATTTTCTCCTGGTAGCTGCTCCCCTTCATGTTCAGCATCAAAGACCTGTCTTCTTCACTGCTGTGCATGTGAGTCTGCTTTTGGGTCTAGCCAGCACCTAGTTGGTTTGGGTCTAGCCAGGGTTTAGCTAGCACCTACTACAGCACCATTTGGCTCATGACAAAACAATCCCACCAAGAGGAATGGACCCAGCAGACTTGGATGAGGTCCAAACAGCATTGACCAAACAAGGTTCTATTTTGGGCTACCATCAGCAGGAGATCACAGCTGTCCACCAGAGTATGATGGCCATCACAGACACACTGAAGAAACTCTTCTTTCAGATGGACAGCCTTCAGAATTCTATCTCCAGTCAGCTGGCACCTGCACCTGTTAGCTCATCCATTGCCCCTACAGTCATTCCAATGCTGCAACCCCACCAAGAGCCATGCCTGCCTGCCCCACAACCTTAAGATGGGGAATCTGGGACCTGCCACTCATTCCTATCCCAGTGCTCCTTGTCGCTGGAACTCCAGGTCTCCGCTTTCCCTTCCAAGAGCTGTAGAATTGCTTATGTCATGATGCTTCTGACTGGAAGGGCTCGGGAGTGGGGAACAGCAGTTTGGGATGCAGGGGCTACCTGTTGTTCGAGCTACAAAGAGTTCTCTGAAGAGATGCAGAAGGTTTTTGACTGGTCGCCCAAGGGCAAGGAGGCAGTTAGGTGACTAAAGGGGTTCAAGCAAGGCAGCCAGATGGTTTATGACTATGCCATTGAGTTTTGTACTTGGGCTGCAGCCATGGACTGGAATGCCAATACCCTTTATGATGCATTTTTTTAATGGACTTAACATATCTATATTGGATGAGATCATCCCTCATGACGGCGGCGCGTGAACAATGCGAGGCTCAGCGTCTTTCCAGATTTTGCGACTTAACGGTGTTTTATCTGCTCCTTACTGGACTGTTCGTTCAGTATGGCACTGCTTTAACATCTTACAGCAGACAGGAGCTCTTGGACATTGGATCATGAAATTCCAACAGTTTTATCACCAATCTTCAACTCATCCCAGAGATCTCCAGAACACCAGAGGCTGCTCACTCTTTCCAGCCGAGCATAAGTGCTTGCAGATGGCGTCGGGACCATAAACAAAGGCGGGGTAAGTGAGGGGGGCTATGAGCTAAGCTAAGGCTAACACTGCATCAGCTCCCTTTACCCAGCATTTTCCTTGCTAATGTCCGGTCTCTGGCAAACAAAATGGATGAATTATGACTCTGCATCACCAACAATAAACGGATTATAGACTCCAATGTCATGATCTTTACAGAGACATGGCTAAACAGCAGTTTTCCAGACAGCGCTATTGAGTTAGCAGGATGCCACACTCACGGTGCAGATAGGACTATAGATGGCTCCGACAAAACCAGAGGCAGAGGTTTGTGCATTTATATAAATAGAGCTTGGTGTACAAACTCTGTTATCGCTGAAAGACACTGCTCACCTAATGTGGAGTTTCTCATGGTTAAATGTAGATCTTTTTATCTCCCACAAGAACTCACATCAGTTATAGTTACTGCTGTATATACACCACCAGATGCTAATGCTAAGCTTGCAATGGGAGAATTGC
>JAODOK010000002.1:25278693-25293213 GCA_027576575.1 Netuma bilineata
CAGGGTGTACCCCGCCTTTCGCCCGTAGTCAGCTGGGATAGGCTCCAGCTTGCCTGCAACCCTGTAGAACAGGATAAGCGGCTAGAGATAATGAGATGATGAGTATTGCCAAAATTTTTGTATCTTTTCCAAAACATCCCAATTTTAATTAAAAAAATCTCTTTCTTTAAAACTCTTGATAAAACCGGGGTGTCGGGGCTCAGGTGGGTAAGGCGCCATACCATAAATCCGGGGACCCGGGTTCGATTCCGATCCGAGGTCATTTCCCTCCCCCGCTCATTTCCTGTCTCTACACTGTCCTATCCAATAAAGGTGGAAAAGGCCCAAAAAAACTCTTGATAAAACTATTGTCTCTTTTATATGGGCAAACAAACCTAGTCGTATCAGCAAGACTCACCTCCAAGGATCGAAGCGCTCTGGAGGACTTGCATTGCCAAATCTGATGTTTTATTATTGGGCATGCAACATCCAGAAATTAATTCACTGGTTTGAAGATAATCCAAATTGCAAATAAACCAGACTGGGTGCAATTGGAGCTTTCATCATGCCAGCACCACTTAAGCTCAGTGATTTGTGCGGCCTTGCCCCTTATTAGTAATAATTTGAGCTCAAATACAGTAGTTAATCAATCCACAAGAATTTGGGCTCAATTTAGAAAACATTTTGGGCTGCAGAGGCCCTCTATCCTCTCACCTGTTAAGTCAAATCATATGTTCACACCCTCTTGCACTGATCCTGCATTCAGTCTGTGGTTTGACAAAGGGATCAAGTCAATGAGTGATTTATACATAGAAGACATATTTATGTCTTTCTCTCAATTATCTCAAACTTACGACTTACCTACGGTAAGAACCATTTCTTCTGTTATTTACAGGTTAGGAGTTTCATACAAAAGACATTTAATTCATTTCCAGATAAACCCATAAAATCACATATTGAATATATTCTTGAACTGAAGTCAGACCGTAGAGGACTGGTAGCCCAGCTCTATGGTATCATCCAGAGCATTAACCCACACTCCACTGAAAACTTAAGGAAGTTTTGGGATTCTGATCTCGGAGTAGTTCTTAGAGACGATCAATAGGACTGTATTTTAAATCGGATACATACTTCATCTATGTCTGCTAAGCATAGCTTAATCCAACTTAAGGTGGTGCATAGAGCTCACTTTACTAAGGCCAGGCTGGCAAAGATCTACCCGAATGCAAATCCATTATGTCCCCGATGTAGAGGTCAGCCAGCAGACCTAATGCACATGTTCTGGCGGTGTCCGAACCTCTCCACCTTTTGGTTGAGAATTTTTAAAGCTTTTAGTGAGATGTTGGGAACCCAGTTAGATTCTGATCTGATCTGTGCCCTCTTTGGTCTAACACCAGAGGAATCTCAGTCTGTCTTACCAGCCAAAGCCTATGTAGTTATAGCCTTCACTACACTCCTTGCGAGACGTTTGATCCTTTTCAAATGGAAACAACAAACTCCCCCATCCTTTTCTCATTGGATCAATGATGTTATGTATTTCTTAAAGTTAGAAAAAAATCAAATATACACTTAAAGGATCCTCTCAATCTTTTTTCAAAATATGGAAGCCCTTTCTCGATTTTTATGACTCCTTACAAGAGCCCCTTAACAATGAATAATGTGGAACTCATACACGATTGGCTGTAGCAGTGAACACTCCCTTCCCCCCTTTTTATTTTATTTTAATTTTTGTTTGTTTTTGTGTGTATGTTTGCTTTCTGTTCTGTTATCCGCTTTTCTTTTTTCCACTTTTTTGTTTTACTCCCCAAGTGTGTGCTTTAGATTCTATAAACCTATGGGTGGGTGGGATGGGAAAGGTTAACTCACTGTGTCAACATAATTGCTGAACAATGCAGTTCCACATTTTGGAGACGAATGTGTAAGTTGAAGTGATATGCATATGTTCTGTACTTTTCATTTTTGTGGGATAATAATTGTGAAAAACCAATAAACATATTTACAAAAAAAAAAGAAAATCATTTTTCTTTGGCCAGTGGTTCTCTTCAACAAAAATAATTTTAAAAAATATTCCACATTAGCATTTGTTATCAGTGAATAATCTGATGTGGATGCCAAAAATTAACCCTCATATTGATGTGTTTCTGTCATTATTAGTCATGGAGAGTTTAGCCCTGCTAGCCCATTTATACAAGCTGCAGTCAGTAGTGTGACTATAGTGATATTCTTTGTTTTTACAGTAGGTAAAAAAAAACACTGTCCCAGACACATGTGAACTTAAAATGTCTTTGTTCACTTAAACTAAATTAAGATAGATAAAAAAAAACACAAAATAAAAAGAGAATTAATTGAAATGGACTGGTACTGATGTAGCTTTGGTTTCATTTAAAGAAGTGACTGCTGCCTCATGAGAATGACTGCTAAAACCTGTAGTTAATTATATCACAGTAACTTGGATACACAGTGCGGCCCTTTGAGACCCACCGAAACACAGTGTCACACACAAAGAACACACAGATAGGTAAATTTGATGCATCTGAAAATTCTAGAAGTGAATCAACTACTATTTTCAATGTACTGTTGTCCATCCATCCATCCATCCATTATCTGTAGTCGCTTATCCTGTTCTACAGGGTCGCAGGCAAGCTGGAGCCTGTCCCAGCTGACTATGGGTGAGAGGCGGGGTACACCCTGGATAAGTCGCCAGGTTATCGCAGGGCTAACAGGTTTACAAATGTAAAATATTTTTAAATTTTTGTTAAAAATGTGGGCATGTCCATGCATGAGGATTAAACTTATTTCACTCCTTCCTGAGAATGGAACTGTTTTATTGCATCAGGTTTTGGCTAAACTGACATTTCTCTATCGCTGTACCAGCATTGTCTGTTCATACAGTTCATATGCTCTTCGGCATGTCTTCGGCATCCTTCCGTCTATGAGAGATGATGGTGTAGCGTCCAGATATGTTTTTATCTGCATCTTCGCAAATGGCTGTACAGTCCAATCCGTGAATGACAGTTTCTGCCACATTTGCTGCAGATGAACGGCGATGCCTGCTGAGGTTGTCATTTTCTCTCCTTCCTTCCAGCTCTCTTGTCCTCAAGGTTTTAATTTCTTGTCTCCTCTGCTCTCTGTATGCTCTTTGTCGGCAAGCTGCCAAGCTGCATGGTCATCTGCACATCGTTCCTAGGTGGTGACGTTGATGCTGCACAGTTTCATGTCTTTCTTGCAGACATCTTTGTAGCACAGGCATGGTCATCCTGCCCGTTGTGAACTCTCTGCCAGCTCGCCGTACATCAAGTCTTTGAGAATGTGGCCAGAGTCCATTTTCCTGACGTGGCTGAGTCAACAAAGATGCCTCTCACTGAGAATGGCGAACATGCTGCTCATCTTGGTGCACTTCAAGACCTCTGTGTTGGGCACCTTGTCCTGCCATCAGATATGTAAAATACGTCTGAGGCACCTCAGGTGGAAGCTGTTGAGTTTCCTCTCGTAGTTGGCGTATGTGGTCCACGCCTTGCTACTGTAGAGGAGTGTGCTTTGCACACAGGCCTGGTAGACTCACAGTTTGGTCTTCTTGGTGAGGCTGGGGTTTTACCAGACCCTTTGGTTTAGCTTAGCCATAACTGCTGTTGCCTTGGCGATCCTGTTGTTCACCTCTGCATCAATGGAGAGTGAACTGGAGACAGTGGACCCAAGGTACATGAAGCTCTGAACAACTTCCAGGCTGTGCCCATTGATGGCGATGTTTAGAGGAGCAAATGCGCCTTATGCCATGATTTTTGTCTTCTTCAGACTGATGGTCAATCCAAACTCTTTGCAGGCATGGAAGAGGCAACTGACAGGCTGCTGCAGACTGTCTTCAGTATGTGATGTCAAGGCTGCGCCATGAGCAAACAGCATCTCATGGATGAGTACCTCTGTGACTTTGGTCTTGGCACGAAGGCAGGCGATGTTGAAAAGCTTGCTGTCAGCCCAGGTGTGAATGTAGACACCCTTGCTGCAATCCTTGAAGGTGTACTGGAGGAGCATGGACAAGAAGATGCCAAAGAGCATCGATACAAGGACACAGCCTTGCTTTGCTCCACTGTTGACCGGAAAGGCCTCAAACCTTGCACCATTGAAGCAAACTGTGCTGTGCATGTTTTCATGGAATGAAGTGACAACCACGAGCAGTTAGGGAAACCAACTGATCTTCTGCAGTAGTCTGAAGAGTCTGCTCCGACTGACCACGTCAAACACCTTTGTCAAGTCGATGAAGGTGATGAAGAGTGGCATTTGCTGCTCTTGACACTTCTCCTGCAACTGGCATAGTGAGAAGATCATGTCCACAGTTGACCGGCCAACTTGGAAGCCACACTGGGACTCTGGGTAGACACAGGAGGCTAGGGTTTGCAGGCGTGCTAGAGCAACACGGGTGAATGCCTTCCTGACAATGCTAAGGAGGAAGATTCCTCTGTAGTTGTTGCAGTCACTCCGGTCTCCTTTGTTCTTGTACAAAGTGACAATATTAGCATCACGCATGTCCTGGGGGATGTGTCCCTGTTCTCAGCAGAGGCAGAGGAGTTCATGCAGGGGTTGGAGCAGTGCAGATTTCCCACTCTTCAAGACTTCTGATGGGATGCCGTCACTCCCGGGGGCCTTCCCACTAGCAAGGCAGTTGATGGCTATACTGAGTTCTTCTATGGTAGGTGGTATGTCTAGCTCCTCCATGACAGGCAAATCTGGGATGGCATCTAGGGCGGTGTTAGTGACAACATTCTGGGTTGAGTACAGTTCAAGGCAATGCTCAACCCAGCGTTGCAACTGCTTCCCCTGATCTGTGATAACTTCACCCGTCTTGGACTTGATTGGGGCAGCCTTGGTAGTAGATGGGCCTGTCGCCTTCTTGATGGCCTCATACATCCCTCTTACATCCCTGGTGTCAGCAGCTGTTTGTATACTGCTGCAGAGGTTCAGCCAGTAGGTGTTGACAGTGGTGGGCAGTCTGCTGGGCTTTTTTCCTGGCAGTCTTGAGGGCTTCCAGTGTATTAGGGCTAGGCACTGCATTGTAAGCTAGGAGGGAGCTCCTCTTGGTCTCAGTCATGGGCTCCATTTCTTCCCAGTGGGCCTCATACCAATCGGCGTTTTTACGCTCCTTTTTCCCATAGGTGGTGATGGCTGAATTGTACATGGCATCTTGGAGATGGGACCACTTGGTGTCAGTGGAGTGTCTGTCAGGTGTCTTATCATCGAAGGCCTCTTGCAGCTTACTAATGAACTGCTGTGTCTTCTCTGGGTTTCTTACACAGCAAGTGTTTGTGTGGGCGACCCTTCTTTTTGGAGTGGTGCATCTTCTTTGGTGCTACATGCACCTTGCTGGCCATGAGAGAGTGATCCGTGTCACAGTCCACACTATGATAGCTGCGGGTGAGGAGGATTCTGGCGAGTTCCACCCACCTGGTGATGACTAAGTCTAGCTGGTGCCAGTGGCGAGAATGCAGGTGTCTCCACAACACCTGATGAATTTCCTTGCTCTTGAAGGTGTTGGTCATACATAGGTCATAAAAGCAGCACAGCTCCAGCAGTCATTGGCCATTCTTGTTGATCTTGCCCCTTCCATGAACACCAAGGCAGGTGGGCCAAGCCTCGTGGTCAGCTCCCACTCTGGCATTGAAGCCTCCAAGCAAGTAGAGGCCTTCAGTTTTTGGGATCCTGGATATCACTTCTTCCAGGGCTTCATAGAACTGATCTTTTTCCTCTGGGGTGGAGTAGAGAGTTGGGGTGTACACACTGATGTTGGCTAGGCCTGAGGATGTTGCCAGCTGGAGTGCTAATATCCTCTCACTGCCAGATGATGGAAGCTCAATGCAGGCAAGGAGCATGTTCTTCAAAGCTGACACCATGCTGGTGGGGTTCATCCAAGGACTTCCCTTGCCAAAAGAAGGTGTAACTTGCTTCTCTGATCGTTCCACTGTCAGTCAGTTGAGTCTCCTGAAGGCAAGCAATGTCGACGTTAAGTTGTGAGAGTTCCTTGTTCTAGCAGCAAATGGAACTGTAAACATAAAACATCTTGAACACCTCCTGATTTTGTGTATGATTGTGGGTGAATGTGTGTGGTTGTATGAGTGTGATTGTGTGTATGTCTACATGCCAAACACAGAGAGAACCAGGGACTGAGCATCTTAAAGTGCTTAATGTAAAGCTTATGATGTCATTTCTTAAAACAGCAATTAAAATTATTCAACAGACATGGTCAATAAAACTGCAAATTAAACTGAACACAAAAATAAACAGTGAATAAAAAAATTAACTTATTGAAGCAAGAAATCAGTTTAAAGACATCAAGTCTATCCTGTTTGTCAAGACCAACAAACAAAACCTAAAATAAAAAATTAGTAATAACAATGTATTATTGTAAAAGGCACATCTCACATTACATTAAGATTCAGACTTGCACCAACTTGTTGTACAAAACTATTAAGACAATTAAAAGAACAATAATTTGATCTTGTGAGAACAGATTGAGTAAGCAAACTGGAGGTGCTACAGAAGGCAGCTGGACTTGCTTGAAATTCTTGAAGATGTTTCACCTCTCATCTGAAAGGCTTCTTCAGTTCTGTCTGACTAGTGGGGAGTCCCAGGTATTTATCCTCACGTGGACCAAAAGCAGACCTAAGGAGAGTCATTGAGGTCACATGGGTCGTTGACCCTCTCAGTCATCCTGTAGGTGTTAGGCTCACTGGAGGCCGGGTGTGAATGGTGTTAACAGCCTAGAGGGTCGTTAGGGTGATCTGTGGGTCATTGGCTCTCCCTGCCATCATGTGAGTCATTGAAGTCAGCCGAGTCTTGGTGTGGATGTGCATTCAGTTTTCTGGGAAGTGTGCCAAGGACTGCATTGTAGGTGGCTGGTAAGTGCTGTCTCAGACCACCTCCTCTGTTCAGTGATGGTCGTTTCAGGTTGACAAAGATGGCTTCTTTTATGGGGCAGCGGCAGGATGGGAATACTGGTCAGAATGTCAGCACCCCATTGTTTTGGACCACCTGAGAGCATGTGGGCACAGGGGGGGCTCACATAGCTGCGCAGAATTAAAGAGGCACCCGTCACTCTCTACCCTCCAGCAGCCTCAGGGGAGTATATAAATAGATAGGAACTCTCTCTCTCCCTCACAGACTGTTCTCTGAAAACATATTAATAATAAAAGGGCACTTTATTTTCCTTTACCTCCTGGGTTGATGTCTCCATTCAGTCACAAGTCACTAAAGTGGTGGGGAATGCAGACATGAACAGAGGCCCTATCCACACACCCCTTGCCCAGATGGAGTCCTTGATCCAAAACTCTTGATCCTGGAAGCCAGCCTACAGCAGCAGCAGATCATGCAGGAAGTGGCCTGCAGCCTCCAGACAGCTACAAAATGCTACACTACCGAGCCACAGAGGGAGCTCCCCTCCCATGCCTCCCTGATCCCTGCCAAGAGGTTCACAGTCTGCTCAGCAAGCTCAATTGATATTGACTGATACGATGCTATTAAGTCTTACCACTATGTCTATGTCTTCGAGCTGACTGCACTCCGGGAGAACTAGGCCACAGAGAAATGGGCCTAGATCCTGGCTTCCCTACTAACAGGAGAGCCTCAACAGGCCCATCACTCTCTTCCCCTGGCACTGGCCAAAGACTACCAATTCCTCAAGGAGGAAATCCTGGTCTGGTGCAGCCTGTCTCCCTGTCAGGCAGTGGCAGCCTTCCATTGCTGGAGCTATGATCCCAGCCTTACCCCAGGAGTCAGTTGAACACCCTGCCACTGCCTGGTGGTGTGGAGCTTCAACCTGAATTTCATTCAGCTGCCCAGTTAATGGAGTAAGTGGCCATGGACCATTTCCTGCTGTGCCTTCCCCCAGAAGAAGCTCAGGCCTTGGGTATGAAAGCTCCAACTACTCCTGACAAAATGGTGGAGGCCTTAGAGTGCACCCTTGCAAACCTGAAGATCAGCCATCCTGCCACAAGGAATACTGGCTGGGAAACAAGACAGTGCTCCCCACGGCCAGCCTGGCTCGATGCTCCCCAGTGCCACACAAGTCCCTGATAATGCAGCCTCACTCAATCGGATGAGCCTATGCCCACTAACACGGAATCAGTGCCCAGTACACCAGTCAGAAAACCCTGACTAGCCTGTTGTACTATCCATACACCTCCAAGTTCCTAAAGTCCCCGAACCACAGTGCACCTAGATGGACAGCCAGTAAAAGCCCTCCTGGATTCAAGAAATACCACCACCCTTGTCTGGCCCTCAGCTCTCCCAACACCTGTGAATCTGTGTAGTATAGTCAAGGTAACCTGTGGCATGGGGATGCATGAGAGACAGTAGCCATCACCATAAGGCTTGGTAACATGAGACACTAGGTACAATGCATATACTTCACTAAACCTGTGTGTTTAGAGAGGCTTCATAAGCATGTGCTGTGATTGCACTATAATCTGGGACAGGTGCATAGTACTTTAATTAGTCTTAATGGTGCTGCAGGCGTGCCCGGTTTGTGCTCTTAGTGCCAACACACATGGACATGACCCAGTGATTTTTATTTATTTATTTTTTAAACACCAACTCATTGTCACTTAAGGCAGGGGACACAAACTTAGTTCATTATAAGCAAAAGTCCATAGTAAAAGAGCTCATTATAGCAGGATTGCAATGTCCCAGCTGAATTGGACCTGGACTGGCTTGATGTGAATGGCATAGAATCCATACTGATGACCAACAGGGCACAGTGGAAAGAGACCTATCAATTATATTTTAATTGATCCATGCTGCAGGGGTGGCAAAATTAACAGAAAAGCTGAAGCAGTCTGCACCCAAGGTTCACACATGGTCTGCTCACAGCCATGTCAACACTAAAGAGCCTGTGTGCTTCTTTTGCAACAAGCCAGCTGGCTCTTAAGTGTTCCATGAGGCATCAAAAAAAGTAATTTTGTGATGTTAGAAATGCTGCCTTTGGAATAAAATACAGAGTTGATTGCCAACCTTGCACCTGGGGACATGATCACCCTCAAGGCAAAATATCATTGAAACCACCTCTGGATGCTCTATAACAAAGCAAGGCAGGCTGCATCAAAGGATGAGCATGAGGAAGGGGCTCAGCTGCATGGCACTGCTTTCGCAGAGTTGGTAGCCTTTATGGAGGAAATAAAAGATGATGATTGTGCCCCAGTGTGCAAATTGGCAGACTTGGGTGACCTGTACAAGGTCCAGCTTGAACAGTTTGTGCCACAGTGGGGCATCGGATCCACACAACCAGACTGAAAAAACAGGCTTCTCTCTGTGTTTCCCGACTTAAGGGCACATTCGCAGAGGAGAGACACACTTTTGACATTTCAGGATATGAGAGACGCTCCCAAGAAGGTCTGAGACCACGACAGTGATGCCATGCATTTGGTGAGAGCAAGTGGTATGCAGACAGATGTTTGACACCAAGTTCAATTTTGACAGCTCATTCCATGTTAGTTGTCAGAGCCTGAACCGCCATCTTTTCTGGCCTTGGGGAACATGATCCTGGATGGAGAGAACATCAAGCACCAGATTCAACTTGTGGACACAGCTACTACAACTGTCACTAACAGTCTCACAGCTGCTGATTTTCAACAGTGTCAAATGTACATGGGTAGCAAAGTCATTGGGTACAGTGCATCAAAGCCATGAGCTTGAAACATCATTTCCACTGTACATGGCACTAAAAATCCATGCTGTCACATGTAAGAGAGGGATAATTGACACACTTCAGTCTGGGGATGTGTGTCATATGATTGCCTCTTGCAAGTGTCAGCTGACATTGTCAACACTTCAAGCTTGGAGATGTTGTGTACCCACCAAAAATGCACAATGGTCTCTTCACCATAGTTGCTGTGGATAATACTTGCCACAATCCAAGTTCTGGAACAGTAAATGACATTTCCCAGCACTATCATTTCTTTGATACAGCGCCCTACACATGAATGCACAAACTCTGACCATGGCATGCTTGTCATTAACCAGTCCACTCCATCCACTAGGTTGATCATCCATCCACAAGCATAGATCATTGTGCCACCAACTGTTCTCATGACAAAGTAATTCACAGCCCCTCAAGTGAATGGCTCTGTGAAAAACCTTTGATTTCCAGATGGCAACAAAAACAAGAGATGAAGCATATGAGTGGCTGAGTAATCATGGCAGCCCTGGAGGAGCAAGAAACAAACAAGGCAAGCTGGGTATCTTGGTCTGCCTACCATGTGGGTATCCAGCAAACAGTGAGCCCCTGCAGCCATTAATGTGCTGCTGCCTTTAATTCTGGACATGTGTCTAATTACTGGCTGTCTATAAAATGTATGTCTCTGGGTGTCTTTCAGGCAGCCAGTTACCAGAGAGAGAGCTTCGCAGCGCCTTTTTTTTTTTTTGCGTGTGTGCCTGAGGCGGTAGTCACTGAAATGTGAGTTTTAGTTTTTAAATTTCACCGGTTCTTGAAGTCTGCCTCCCAGTTCCTCATTGTCCCAATGCAGAAAGTTGTTACACTGGTGCCAAAACCTGAGACTGAGGAAAAAACGCCTCCATGGAGTCCAAATCAGTCAAAGAGCTCCTCCAGACACTTGTCAGTAACCTTCAAAGCCAGCATCAAGACCTTGTCACGCTGGCTATAGATCAGGGCCAGCACTTCCAGGCTCTGCTCAAGGCCCAGGCAGAGGACTATAGCAGGTGATCAGGAGCCTGGTTCAGGTTCGTGGGTACTCCGGCGGTCATTCCTGCAGCCAACTTTCCCATCCAGCCAGTTAAGATGGGGCTGTGCAGCACAATCCAGAAGCATTCATCAAGCTGTTTGAGCATGTCGCAGAGGCATGTGCTTGGCCAACCTCACAGTGGGTGGCCTGCCTATTGCTGCTTCTGTCGGGGGAAGCCCATCTGGCAGCTCCCTGTCACCAGTATGCTGGAGTACCTGGACCTGAAGTGGGCTATACTGCAGTGGGTTGGCTGCACATCTGAAGAATATCACCAGCACTTCCACATGCTGACATACAGCAAAACCAGCCATCTGTTTGCCTTTACCCAACGATTCCAAGACACCTTCCAATGGTGGTTGCTGGCTGGCGAGTGTGATCTTGAGGACGTCATAAACCAAATGGTACTAGAGTAGTTCATCGCGCAACTGCTGAGCGAGACATCAGCGTGGGTCCAGTGTCACCATATGGCGTCACTGGACAAGGTGGCCTGGCTGGCAGATGATCACCTGACAGCGTGTCTGGGAGCAGGAGCTCCTGCAACATCTCTCTCTCCCCTCTCCCTCCTTGCCCCTTCCCTACCCAAGCCCCATGGAAACAGGGGCAAACACCCCTCAAAACCCACTCCCGGAACTCATGTCTCTCCCAGTGTCTCCTCAACCCCTTCTTCTTCTGTGTCTGTGCTGCAGCTAACCCCTCTTTCTCCTCTCTCTCTCCATAGGTTGACCCATCTGTGCCCACCAAAACTGGCAGCAAGTCCAGGCAGGTATGTTGGCATGGCAGGAAGGCTGGGATTTCCCAGAATCAGCACTTCTGCAAAGAGTTGGGGATTCTGATTCACATTCCTGACATACCATGGGCTTCCCCCGATCAAGCAGGAATGTACTGTCTGAGAGTATTCAAGGGAGTACACATCAGGCCTTGGTGGTTTCCCATTGTGAACAGACCTCCATGCCTGATTCACTGCTGATTCATTTCCATGATGAAAAACATAGTGTGGAGGTGGCAGTTAGCACAAGCCTCACGCATCCACTTATCCTGGGGACAGACTGGCTGGGGTTAAGAACATTAACAGTTAGTAATGAATGGGTTCTGCAGTAGCACAACACTGGGAATCCCACAGCAACGTTTACTAGGGCAGTGGATCTATGGTCATCTGCATCAGCTCTGCATTATGAGGACATGGAGAGTAGGGAGGGCTGCCCCTCCCCTCTGTCTCTCTCTGGGGAATCCTCTTTGGGATTTCCCACTGGAGCAGACACGGGACAAGACCCTGTAGCATTTGTTTAACCAAGTGAGAGTAATTGATGGTCGAACCCTCCAGCCTAATGTTGCACTGTCCTACCCGTATTTCTCCATTATTAACGATAGTCTAACTTGAGTGACGCAGAACACTCAGACGAACGAAGAGACAACACTGTTGTTGGTCCCAAAGAGCTACAGAGAATTTTTATTCCATGTGGCTCATCATAATCTTATGGCTGGGTATTCAGGTCAGGGGAAGACACAATCATCTCATTGGCCAGGGATTTGCACTGATGACTGCAGGTGGTGTGCGGCTTGTCACAAATGCAAGCTGGTAAATCCAGAGACCACTGAAAAAAAATGCCATTGCATCCATTACTATTGATCGAGATCCCCTTTGAAAGAATTGGGATGGATCTTGTCGGGCCATTAAACCAATCTGCATAAGGGTATTGCTTTGTGTTAGTCATCGTGGATTATGCAGTGTGATACCCAGAAACAGTGCCTCTTTGTAATATCTCTGCACGTAGTGTTGCAGAGGCACTCTTTTGCATTATCTTCCGAGTGGGGATTCCAAAAAAAATCCTGATTGATCAAGGCACCACTTTCATGTTGCATACACTACATAAACTGAACAATTTTTTTGGAGATTAAATCAATTCGTATCAATGTTTACCATCCACAAACAAACAGCCTGTTTAAAAAATTTCATCAAACACATAAAAACATTCTTCTGTTGTGTCTGACCACGCTCCTGTTACTATAAATGTAGTATTTCATAATATTGACAATACGCAACTGCCTTGGCGGCTAAACTCCCAATTGCGCAGTGACAAAACTTTTGTAAACTTTGTTTCATATAGAATTTATTTCTTTATAAATATGAACAAGACCCCAGGCATCTCTGTAGCTATCCTCTGGGAAACACTGAAAGCTTATATTCAAGGTGAAATTATCTCCTACACAGTACATACAAACAAACTTAAGAAAGATAAGCTGTCTGTGTTGTCACGCTGCATTTCCCAATTAGACAACATCTATGCAGTCTTGCCTTCTCCAGATAGCTATAAGAAGTGTTTATTCTTGCAAGCAGAATTTGACACTTTGCTAACAGACCAGGCTACTGAACTGCTTTTAAAGTCCAGGAGCACTTACTATGAGCAGAGAGATAAAGCTGGTAAATTATTAGCGCACAAGCTACGTCAGTCGTCATCATCATCATCACACCAGATTGCAAAAATCTGCACACCCTCTGGGATATCATTAGACCCCAAGGAGATCAATGATGTGTTCAAGAGGTTTTATCAGTCTCTATATACATCTGGAAATGAGGCAGATACAATATATATCAGAACTAAATGATTTTTTTTTATTCTCTTGCAGTACCTCTGGTTAGCCATAGGTTGGCTGAGAAATTGGAGCAGCCAATTACTGCTGAAGAATTGTCTATTGCTGTCAAATCTCTCCAATCTGGGAGAAGCCCAGGGCCCGATGGCTACACAGTAGAGTTTTACAAATTGCTTTTCCCCAAGATTGCCCCTATTTTAATTGACACATACAATGAGGTATTTGTAACTGGCATTCTCCCACAGACTCTCACTCAGGCTACTATCTGTCTTATTCTTAAAAAATTAAAAGACCCACTTGATTTGTGCATCATACCGACCAATCAGCCTATTAAATGTTGACTACAAAATTCTTGCCAGGCTTCTAGAAACACGTCTTGAAACGGTTTTCCCATCAGTCATCTTTCCTGATCAAACAGTATTTATCAAGAACAGACACTCATTCTTTAATCTTCGATGATTATTTAACATTTATATATAATCCATCTACCACTAACACCTCTGAGGCGGTCATATCTCTTGATGTGGAAAAGGCATTTGACCGAGTGGAGTGGAGATCCCTCTTTTACACTCTGAACAAATTTGGCTTTGGCTCCAAATTCATCACTTGGATGAGACTTTTATACTCATCCCCTCAGGCTTTGGTCAGGACTAATAATACTCAATCAGAATATTTCCCTTTACAGCAGTCAACATGCCAAGGCTGCCCTCCAAGTCCTCTGTTGTTTGCCCTCATCATTGAACCCCTTGTAATAACAGTCCATTCCAACCCCTTTATCAAAAGTGTAGTTAGATATGATTCTGAACATAAACTGTCCCTGTATGACTTACTGATGTATATATCTGATTTCTCTGTCCCCGCCCTGCAGCCATGTCCACTCTCACATCCTTCAGCCAATCATCAGGGTACAAATTGAATCTAAGTAAACGTGAATTGAAGCCACTTAATGCAGCTGCAAAAAGTTTCCCCTTAAATAGCTTACCATTTAAAGTCACTCATAGTAGTTTTATTTATATTGGGGTGCACATCACAGATAGTCTGAAAAAGCTTTCCAGATCTAACTTTTTATCCTATTTAACCCATATTAAGGAGGATTTGGAGTGTTGGTCTGTTTTACATCTTTTTATTTGCAAGAATCATCTCATTTCATCATCTCTAGCCGCTTTATCCTGTTCTACAGGGTCACAGGCAAGCTGGAGCCTATCCCAGCTGACTACAGGCAAAAGGC
>JAODOK010000002.1:25548341-25563009 GCA_027576575.1 Netuma bilineata
GAAAATCCTGGCCAGGGGATGCCCACGTCTAAAGCAATCCTTGATTGTTGTGAGGAATTTTCTCCCCACATTTGTTTTGACCTGTTTGTTGTAAGGGGGGTTAAGCCACGATTTCTTTGGGCGTTGGCCGCATCAAAGCGTAGGCGGTGCCCATAGTTGCTACTGTCAAGGGCATGTTGGTATTGTGGCGCCGCTCTGTCAAAGCATTCGGTGGACGAAAATATTCCGTTAAGGTGTTTGTTTACCCCTACTGGAATGTTCTTGGTGATGGTGTGTGTGGGGGGGGTTGCTTTCCTTGTGTACATACAGTGAGATATTGTTAGGTTTAGCGTAGGGCTCATATGATTTGCTTATTAAGATCTAGAGTCACATCCAAAAAATTAACCACTTTTTTTTGTTTGCATCTCTTATTTTCAGGCCGTTGTTGGTAAATACTTTGCATATTTCCTTCTTTATTCGCTCGATGCGCTGTGGCGTATCATGAAAAGCGCCGAGCCCATCATCTCTGTACAGGCCCACGGGCACTGGGGGGGAAGTTGATTGTAAAAGGAACGTTCCCACGAGCTCACACGTTTCTGCCCCGTCATATGACCCCATTGTGACGTCGAAGCAGTCTTGGGAGTCTCTCTTTATCCAAGCGTTGTTATTGGTGAACAGCAAAGATTGTTTGGCATGCAAGGTTATTTCTTTGTCTTCGGCGCTTATGTTGGTGTACGCAGCCGCAAAGTCAAGTGCCTTAATTAGGAACTCTCGTGAGATGGACAGATAAAAGTTCACGATATCGAAGGCAATAAAACAATGGTTCTTGTTTGGGATGGCATTAAATTACTCTTAAGGATCATAAAGAAAACTTTGTCAACAATCCGACATGCCATCTTATAAACCCCACCAAATCAGAAATAGGCATAATTAGTAAGAAGATCCTGGATAGAATAAATACAGATATAATTAGCAAAACAGGCGTCCTCCAATGGAAAAATACAAAGGCCACGCTAGACTGGTTTAATGCCATCCCAGACAAGAACAATTATTTTATTGCCTTCGATATTGTGAACTTTTATCCGTCCATCTCACGAGAGCAGGTCAAAACAAACGTGGGGAGAAAATTCCTCGCAACAATCAAGGATTGCTTTAGACATGGGCATCCCCTGGCCAGGATTTTCAACAAGAACACCCTCAAGTTGAGTTATTCCTGTATGCCAAGTCTGGCCGCCAAAATCAGTGCACACAAGAAAATACTGACGGAAACATCAGAGCCGCCCAAGATGTGTAACTGCCGCAATAAGACGACCTGCCCCCTCAACGGTGCGTGTCTTACAAAGAATGTTATTTACCAAGCCACCGTTGAGGGCAAGCGCGGTAAGGAAACCTATATCGGGCTTACAGGGGATACTTTCAAGTCACGCTACAACAACCACACTGCATCATTGTCACGTGGGCAAGCGTCACGCGACAGAGCTGAGCAAACATATGGATTCTGAAGGAATCCGGAGAAAATTACACACCGACATGGGACATTATAGCACGCGCCCCGGCATATAATAAATAGCACTAAGCACTATAACTTGTGCCTTGCAGAAAAATATATTGTATATAATAATTTAGCACATCTAGGCACGCTAAATACTGTAAGCGCAATGAACTAGCCAGCGCATGCTGGCACGCTAGTAGGTTTATTTTAGCTAACACCGTTTGAGTATAAAAGCAGCTGTGTATCGATATTCTCGCCACACCTGATGAGAGAGCAAGTTGCTCTCGAAACAGGCTTGTCATGCGCAATAAAATTGTGTACAAATTGAAGTATTTTCTCTTTTTTGTTTTAACACACACACACACACACACACGTTTGTTTGCAGCTTAAAAAAAAAACCCTGGTCAGTGATGATTTGAAAGGATGGCTGTTTGTGTGGCTTTATTACCAATTTACTACATGGATAAATCACCACTCTCCCCCCCCCAAAAAAAAAAAAAAAAAAAGAGTGACAAGACTTATGATAGGGAGCCACACAAGGTTGTTGACAAGGCCAAAATTCCTCTCAAGAAACAGTAGTTTATTCCAACCCCCCCCCCCAAAAAAAAAGGGTTATTTTCCACTTCATACCATTTTTTATAAAATGCCCATAAGGTTTATTTATTTTTGTATTTAAGCAGTATAAGAAATCAGATAGCAATATTATCCACTTCATTGAGACTTTGATTTTGCAGCACCATTACAAAAACAACCTGCTCCCCCCTTTTACTTTCTTTCACAAATTTTGGACCACTACACAATAATAAAGCATGCTGTAGTGCCCCCCCAAAAAAAGCCCGCCTGATATTAAAATTGCTTTCATTATTGTGGATTATCAATAACGAGTTACTAAGCATTGCTATTAGTAACATGTATAAAGAACAAATTGCCCAAAAATATTTATTAAGTGTGAATATTGAATTGCAATTCATGTTTGTAGGTCCAGCAGCAGTGTTAATCATCATCACCGCCACACAACAAAAGCAGGGTTTTACGATAATCACCAGAGGTATCACCCTGTAATCAAGAGTAACAAGAGAGAGGGAAGGATATAGTTTGTAAGCGTTAGTGTACTGCAATTTAAACAATACTTCAATATCAAATGACAAATTTGAAAAAAAGATTGTGTATTCACCTGAATCATTTTGTACAGAGAAGTGGCAAACATCTTTCTGAACTCCGCACGTATATCCAGCAGGTCGATTTCACTGCGTGACACCATGATCTCGATCAGCGCTTTATCGTCTGTTCCTGTGCCCTGTGGAGATGGCGGATTTGCATGTTGATGGTAAAGGAGGTATACATGTTGAAATTTAAAAATATATATATACAATTCCGTTTCTTAAATGGCTATTCAAAATCAAAAACTAAAACACTGGATTTCACTTTCACGCCTGCAGTACTTAGAATGTTTGAATCAAACCCTTGTGTTTACCACACCAGTGCGGTTCATTTGGGCAGAACACAGGATTTGCATTTGGCCCTTTCACACCCCTCACCATATCAGACCAAACAGAAAACCAAAAGTAGTAATATCACTGATTCAGGTTGAGTTAACAGACAAATAGAAGAGAAAGCATCCAAATGTTATCAGAAGGAAACCTGCATCAGTGAAATATAATTTAAAATAAGTGACTGGGTATTCATGCATTGACTCCGTGTCGGGCTGTATCAAGAATCAGCAACTTGCACCCCCCAGGATTTACAAATATAAAACTCATGTGTGTAGCCTCGGATGTTACTGGGTTACTTTTTAGAAGCTTGTGAGAAGAGGCCACAGATTAAGATGCGGCCTTCTCAGATGTCCAAAACACATTTCAGCGTGATAGTTTGTGATGCACAATACATCTTACTGCTCCTTGTTTGAGCTCATATCTTGCAAGAAAATGGGTTCAAGTACTGTATGAAGTCCAAATCATGCCTCGGATTTTGGCTAACTCTGAATACAGCCCAGACAGCGTGCCTGACTGATAATCATTTTGTCCAAACAAATCTGACAATATTAAGATTCCATAGGCTTTCTGCCATTCTCAGAGACTTTTGATTATATAAAATTATACTGGCCAATGTAAGTAATTAGAATAACTTTTTAAAAACACTTATTGTTCAAATAATGTGTTATCAAAATATTCACATCAGTCAGGCCATAATAGGAGAGTGCATCCCAGATGGAAGTGCTTCAAAGAACAACTGGTCAGAAAACTCAGACCATCACAAAAAGGGATTTTTTTTTTTTTTTAAACTAAGGCCACACCAATTCAATTAGTTGGTTCTCGGAATCGCCGCTTGAAAATGCAAAATGAAAAAAAAATCAAACTCCCGCCAACAGAAAAGGTCACGTGACGTGAGGTCACGTGATGTCGAAAACCAATCAAATCGCCCCTTTCACTTTCGATAAAGACTTGTGGAAGAAACATGTCTGTGGAGGGGAGTCCTGCAAAGCCTGTGTTTGTGATTCTTAAGATATTCAGCAAACAGAAGCGTAAAATCTTTGACAGGTGTGTTGAAATTCTGTTTACTGGTTCACCTGTATTGTTTGGTCTATTTCCACTGCTAATTTTACCATCAGAGCATTTTTTTTTTTTTTTAAATTTCGCCCGCTCACTTCATATTTTTCCTGAAAAAATCAGAGAACCAACTAATTAAATTGGTGTGACCTTATTAATGAAGGGAGGTCAAGTTTGGGTTTTGGAGCATGGGGTGGTGGTGAGGGCCTGGAATGCCTGTGCTGTCTGGATGGTCCATTTGTATTTTGTCAGGTCGGAGAGGGGAGAGACTGAAGGGAAGTTGGGCATGAATCTGCAATAATTTCCAGCCAGCCCCAAGAATGCATGCACATGGCACTTGGTGGGCCAGTTCTGTAGTTCTGCATGGCCTCCATCCTCTTCTGTGGTTTTAGCAGCCTGTGGCTGATGTGGTAGCCCAGGTACTCTGCTTTAGTCAGCCTCATTTGGCACTTTTTTGGGGGTTAGCAGTGAGCCCAGCCTTTCTTGGCTCTCCCAGGCTGGATTTGAGGTGATGCAAGTGGATGGCCCAGATGGATGAATGGATCTCATCATCCAGGTATGCAGCAGCAAACTCTTGGTGGGGGTGCAGCACAATGTCCATAAAGTGCTGCAATGTCACAGGCACCCCATGGAGGCTGAGAACTGCCAGTACCGTTAGGTTACCTGGTACTGCCAGTAGCCTTACGCAGTGATTGAACGCATTGGTTGTGGCTGGGGCATAAGGCCACCTGCCAGTAGCCCTTGGTGAAACCAAGGGTAGAGGTGAAATGATTCCTTCTCAGCCTGTCAACCAGGTTGTTCACTCTGAGCAGGGGTAGCTGTCGAATCCTGAGACTGTATTGTGCTTTCTGAAGTCACAGCATGGTGTTGGACTTGGGCAATGCCGCAGTGGGGCTTGACCAGTGGCTGGTGGACTTCTTGATGATGCCATGGCTTGAATGCTACATGTTGGCATGTAGTCCACCTCAGTCACATGGCAGTGGGCCTCTGGGATGCAATAGGGGTGCTGACAAATCACTACCCCTCTTCCCCCAGGGGTTCTGTTGTCATGCTGTATCAGGTGGGTCTGCCCTGGTTCCACTGTGAAAGACCGAGAACTGGTCCAATTCCTGCTAACGTTTGGAGGGGTCTTCTCCCTGATAGACCAAGGCATGCCCAATTAGTTTTGTAGAGAGAAGGGCATGGGCTGAAAGCAGTGGAAGGGGTTTGATTTAGCATTTTAATGAGTTGCTGCAAGTTTGGGTGTCTGTGCTTACTCGGCTGTTGCAGGTATTAGTTTCCTGGCCCCACGTGTTCAGCTACTGTGAATGGACCTTGCCACCATGCCAAGAACTTGCAGTTGGTGGTGGGGATGAGCAGAAGAATGCAGTTGCTGGGCAGAGCAGTTGTAGAGGTGGCTGCTCTTGGCCTGGGCAGCAAACAAGTGCTGATGTATGATGGGGGCCACCTTTTTTGATGTATTCCTGCATCTTCCTCACAGGCTTGTTGGCGGTGGTTCAGAACCGTGAGGGCTGCTCCTTCCAGGCCTCCTTGGCCATGTCCAGGAGGCCCTGGGGGCCTTCTCCCAAACAGGAGTTCAAAAGCTGTGAGGGTCTGTCAATGCTTGAGGAGTCTCCTTGATGGCAAGTAGGATGTAAGGAAGGTGGTCCTATTTCTGGCAGTCTGTCCACAACATTCCTCAGAAGTCTCTTCAGGACCTGGTTGAACCTCCTCAGCTAGCCTGTCAGACTGGGGGTGGTAGACCGATGTGGATCTGCTTCACCTACAACAGCCAGCACACACCTGCCATGAGTGTTATGAATCATGTAGTTTACTACATGACTAGAGAACAAGAGAACAGAACCAGTTTCTGGGTGATTTTCTTAGAGGTGGCCTTCTGTACAGGGATTACCTTGGGGTAACGATTGGCGTAGTCCATGATGAGGATATGCTCATGGACCCGGACAGACTTGGGAAGGGTACCTACCAAATCCATGCTCGCTCTCTCAAAGGGAACACCCATGATGGGCAAAGGCACGAGCAGGTCAGGTGCAGGTCTCTCGGAGGTGGTGCGTTGGTACCAGGGGCAGCATTGACAAAAGTTCTTGACTACTTCTGCAATCATCCCCAGCCAGAGGAAATGGTCTCTGATCTTTTTCAGGGTGCTCTGCCTGGTGTAGTGGGTGCCCAAGAGATGAGAGTAGGTCAGGTGCATAACTAGGTCTGCCTTGGAGTGAGGGATCAGCAGCAGGTCCACACCTTGACCTTATGGTTCCGTGTGTTAGTACAGGAGACCCTGGTAGACCAGGAAGTAAAAGCTGAGGAGGGGCTGTCCCAGCTGTTGATCCTTTTCCTTACCAAGTGCACCTGTCCCCAATAGTTCCTCAGCTGCTCATCCTGTTTCTGCTTCTGCCTGAAATTCCCCTTGTAAGTCACCTGCCTAAACACACAAGCAAAAGTCTCAAAAGTAGCCGGTTAGTGGCGGCAAATCGCCATCTGTAGGAGGATTTGCCGCAGTCTCTATTTTTCACTGAGTAACTAATATTTTAGTTTGCATATCTGTACAAAACTGAGCAGCGTGCAATGTGAAATGAAGGTTTATTCAGCTAAATAATGGCCAAATGCTAACATGCCCATAGGAAATAGAGGCAGCTATTATGCTGCCGTGTGCTGTAACTAAGATGTAATCTGATTTGGCTGACAAGGTGTTGAGTGTTTTGTCTACTGTGATTGAGCCACGCTACCACATGTCTAGAAATGGTGACTAAGAAGCAGAGCGGCATGTTAGATGCCTGGTTTTCAGAAAGCCCTCGAACCATGGGTAAGTTTGTAATTTTAGCCATAGCTATGATTTAGTTAAACGACTGTGTATGGCTCCATGTATAAATGCTGGCCGGCTATTTATTAAATTATAAATATCGATTGCGATCCTATAAGTGTATACTACCTATTTTGGATCAAACCTGCCCACTTGTCATGCTTGGTGCATTGATATTTGGTTTATATTTTGACTTGCGACAGAATGCAATGTGTCCTTGTAGGGGAGTCACATATCGAGACTTGACGGCTGTCATGCAGTCAATGTTAACGGTAATCGTTAAACTTGAGTTTATACGTATTTGTTTTGGTGTGGTTGCTGTTGCAAGAATGTCACTTGTCAGATGAATATAGATCCACTTACATAGTGCAATGCCAAATGAAAATACTGTGATAATTCATATTTTTCAAAATATCTGAAGAACAGGATAAAGCAGCTAGAGATAATAAGATGAGATCAGGAACTGAACTTGATTCAGGGTTTTGTTAAATGTTCTATCTTCCCCTTTATCCTTCTTTTCTTTGAAAGGAACCACTCTGTTGCCTTTTGCATAAGTCTATGCAAAACCCTGAATCAAGTTCAGTTCCTGATATCTCATTATCTCTAGCCACTTTATCCTGTTCTACAGGGTCGCAGGCAAGCTGGAGCCTATTCCAGCTGACTATGGACGAAAGGCGGGGTACACCCTGGACAAGTCGCCAGGTCATCACAGGGCTGACACATGGACACAGACAACCATTCTCACACTCATTCACACCTACAGTCAATTTAGAGCCACCAGTTAACCTAACCTGCATGTCTTTGGACTGTGGGGGGGAAACCGGAGCACCCAGAGGAAACTCACAGGGAGAACATGTAAACTCCACACAGAAAGGCCCTTGTCGGCCATGGGGCTCGAACCCGGACCTTCTTGTTGTGAGGTGACCGCGCTAACCACTGCACCACAGTGCTGCCCCGTTCCTGATATCACTAATCAAAAATATATATCAAGTTTTGTATGGTCAAATTTATTTTTGATTCATTACTATGGCAGTTCTATTAATTTTAGTATTGATTGCAATCACTTCAGACTCTATTTTGCTGTATATAATAAATTGGGAATTCCACCCCAAATGCCTTGAAACTGTCTCAAATAACTCCAGTTTTCCATTTTTCTCACCTATGGTTCATGGTGAAGGGCTTCACCTTTTTTTTAATTGTACCCTCCTATTCTCTGTCTCATAACCTTTTATTCCCTTAAATTTTGAGACCATTGCACAAGAGTGGGTTAGAGGTGGTGTGTGACTCTCTTTCAACAGTGGGTTTGTCTCCTCATGTGTCTGGCTGGGGAGCACATCTTGAAGTGGTGGGATGTGGTCCACAGGCCTTGGGGAGGTGCTCAGCATAGTCTCATTCACCTGGAAGCAGGCAACTCTTGGGAACTCAGGCCAGACTTGTCTTAGGAGGGGCTGAAGAACCACACAGTCAACTTTCACTCACCTCACTCATCTCCAATTCTGACATGGGTGGTGGCCACCTATCATGTATCCCCATGCATGCAGGTGACCTTGACAGTACCCTGGTACCCCACAGGCACAACGGGGGGGCCGAACAAGTGTGGTGGTACTGCAGAGTCCACGAGGGTTTGCATTGGCTGTTCCTCGATTTGCACAAGGAGGGTTAGTGAGCGAGTGGACAATGCAGCCAGCAAGCCAGTTTCTGGGCTCGGCCACAGTGAGCATGGACTCTTCAAGGGGCAAGGGAGGGTGAGCTGGACATGGAGGGATACCTTCAGGGCCTCCTTTTTGGCCCAGGAAGTGGAGGGTGGAGGCTCAGTGGGGGTTTGTTGTGGCTTTGTAGCTTCTTGTTTACTAAGGTTCAGGGTTGCCAAGGTGCACTTGAGAGCCCCAACCAGCTCTGTGGGTGTCTTGGGTGCCTTCATCCTGATAGCCATGCACTCTTCTGGAGGCATTATCTGAAGAAAACGGTCCTCTGCAACCTGCCTAGCAGAGTGTGCTTGGACTGCAGCCAGGTGGTTTTCATCAAAGTGTCCATCTGGCTCCAAGAATTAACCTTGGCCTGGTACACAGAGCAGTAAAACTTTTGTTGTGGTTTGGCAGATAGAGAACTTGCAGTGCCTCAGGATTTGCTCTTTCAGAAGGGGGTAATTCTCTGCCAAGGTTGGTGGAAGGCTGAAGTAGTCCAGCTGGGCTTCTCTGGTGAGAAGGGTAACCAGAGCCTCGCTCTATTCAAGCCAGCCTTCCCCTATATGTTGTCTGCTTGAAGGTATAGAGGTATGCCTCAATGTTGCCAGCAGGGGTGCGTTTGTGGAGCAGGTGGAGAGCTTCTTGGCTGGGGTCTGGGAAGCAGCCTGAGACAGGAGAGGTTCTGGCTCATTGCTACACCAGCTCCTGAGTGGCATCTTTTAAAGGCTTTTTGCTAGCTCTTGAGTCACGTGCTGATGCTGGAAATTGGTCTCCAGGAGATGCTGCAGGAGAGGTTCCATGAAGGGAGTAGTTTGGGGGGGGGGGGGGTCGTGTTTGTGCCAAGATGCTCCACCAATATGGCGTACTCTTGCTATAACGGGGGAGAACACCAACACAACCCAGGTCTCAGTGGGATTAGGACATAAATTTAATGAAAAATTTCTTTTTTTTTGGGGGGGGGGGGGGGAAGTGTATGAAGTGTGAGCAGTGCAGGTAATGTAGGTGTCTGAGAGCCCAAACTGGCCTAAGGTGTGGTGACAGGCAGGGGCTGGATGCGCCTGGGTCAATCCAGAGGCTTTTGGTGGTGAACTGTGCAGGGTGCTCAGACTCCCCATTGTCATAGTAGTTCTTGGTGTTGGTGAGGTTGCTTGGGCAGAGGTGTGTGTGAGAGAGAGAGAGAAAGCGGACATGCATCCAGTTAACCCAACTAACCTCGGAGTTGCAGCGCCTCTTTATACTCTCCTGGCTGCTTGAGGAACATGGTTTGAGGTGTCGATTATATTGATCTAGCTGTGTGTGATCACTGGGCCCCACCCTGTGGTCACACTGCTTTTGGCTGTCCAAAACGGTGGTACTGAAGTGCTGCTGTCTCCTCAGAACCACAGAAGTGGTTTTGTGAGGAGCATTGTGCTGCTTAGGTGGTGGTTTCCTGGGGCTGCGATCACAAGTTAGACACTTTTAATCAGTAAAGTTGTAAATGCTAGACAGTCCCCCCCGGACATCTAACAAACTCCAGATATCATTTAAACTGGAAAAATAAATTGGATACTTTCTGAAAGGGAACTCCTTGAGTCGTCTTTTATAGCTTATTTCAATTCTACAAACTCTGCTCTTGATTTAACTTTTCATCTAACCTTTTTTTTTCCTCCCTGTTTGTGTTCATTTTTTTGTCCTTTCTTTCTGCCAGTCATTTGTTTCTGTATGTGTGACAGGTTTGATTTTACTGTTTTAATAGAAGAAGCAGTGGGGAAGAAAAGGATTATCTTGTACTTTTTTGTTTTTCTGGGTTTGTTTAGAGTATTGCTTTCTCTGATTGTATGTTTGTTACTCCATCTTTTTCAAATAGCTGGAATATAGCACACACTATTAGGAACAACTGTTCATTCATGTAATTCATAAATTTATTATTAAGCCAATCATGAGGCAGCAAGACTGTGGATAAAAAAAAAAATCATGCAGGTACAGGTCAAGAGCTTCAGTTAATGGCCACATGTCACTTTGACCAGGTCATGGTTCTTGATGCCAAGTGGGTTGGATTACATATTTGCTGATCTCTTTGGATTTTCATGCACAACAATTTCTACAGTTTACACAGAATGGTGCAAACAAAAATTCCACTGAAAATTACCACAGGCAGTTCTGTGGGTGGAAACTCATTATTGATGAGAGAGGTCATTGTTGAATGGCCAGACTGGTTTGAGATAAGCAGAAGTCTATGATAGTCATCTTTTCCACAGGTAAACAAAAATGGATACACAGCATCACTGTTATTTATGCAGGTAATTGTGCTTCAGTTTACAGGTACACACAGACTGCAAATTTCATTTACAACTTCAGTGCTGGTTTGGGTACACTGTTACAGACAAAAATAATCAGGGCTATGAGTAGTGAAACTTTTCATGTCCGGGTTAAACATGGTTGAAAATTTTGCATGAGTGAAACTAGACATTTATTTGAATCATAAATGTATAGAATATTACTTTTGAAATATTTATTCATTATATCTGAAATTCACAGGTGGGACAGTTGCTACAGCAGTTAGCCATGGCTGACACAGATGATGGAGATCCTCGACGGAAAAGCAATTTGTCGAAATTTGACAAGGTAAGAATTTGTGTGTTTCTGAACTGTATGGACCATTTTTAATTTATGCTTTTAAGTAATTTATAAGTAGTTTCATGTAATCTTTTGTGCATCAAACTGTGGTTGTGTTCTCTAACTGTTCGGTTTGTCTCCTTAGAGTTGTGTCGCTGCCTTTTTGGATGTAATGACTGATGGAAGAATTATGGAGACCCCTCCCATGTCTTCAATGAACCTTTTAGAGGGTCTCACACGAACTGTGGTTTATATCACAAACAATCAGCTTCTGGCTTTGGTAATATTTTAATTAACATTTAATTAGCTGTGGTTAGGCTTGTGCAATGTTGAACACCCCACCCTGCTCATGTTTTTCCATTCAAAAATGCTTCTGACAATGTAGTTGTCCACAAGGATAACCTAACCAAAGACAGAAAAATGGGTATTTCCACAGTTTGAGAGAGTAGAGGAGGCCATAATATCAGCGGTGTAATCAGGAAATGTTTGCTGGCAGCGACAATCACAAAAAGCTGGATGGTGGATTTTTACATTTTAGTCCAAAAGTTTACATAAACATCATTGACTTTCTCTTTAAACAGTGTAGGGGATTCCAGAAATTGGTGTAATAACTTTTAGAAGCTTCTGATTGTCTGTCATCATTGGGTGCTGATGGGCTTGCTCCTGGGGCTGTAAAAAAAAAAAAAACTTGGTGTGCATTTTTGCCTTTGGGAAAATCCAAGCAACTTAGCCAAGACCTTCGGGGGGGGGGGACCCAAGATCATCCTTGGGGGTAATTTCCAGTCAATTGATACCATAAGCATCTGTATAAAATATTTTTTGCTAATATAAAAATCTTGGGACCACAGAGACATTGTGTCATTCAGGAAGGAGGCACAAATTAACTTCCAGTAATGAAGAAACATTGGGCAGAAAGGTTCAACTGAACACCAAAACCAACAACAAAGGAGCTGGAATTGGTGAACTGTTCAGAGGCGTCAAGCATCATAGTACAGACCTTCATTTTTCAAAGAGTCCTACATCATTCTGGCCTGAAATGCTGTTATGAAAGAAGCCCCTATTTAAGACTGGCATGAGTAAGCCAGTTTGAATTTTGCTGGTGATCAACAGTCTTTTGGAGGAGTGTTCTATGGTCACATGACATTAACATTTATTCAAGATAAAGTAAATTGACACTGCCACAAATAGTGTATGAAGAACTTTTGACATTGAAAAGCTGATAAAAGCTGAATAAATTTAAATTTTAAAATGACCTTTTATGGGAAGAAGACCCTGTTTGACTGAACACAAGGAATGTGTGGTAACATGAAATGGATGGAGTTGTGAAGAATTGAGTTTGAACGTCTTTAGCCTAGCTGTATGTAAACCTTTGGCCTCAACTGGAGGTGATTTCTGTAGTCGTGCACAATAAGCAGGGGGGGGAAAAAAGTACATCAGTGCAATTTTTTTATTTTATTGTTTTAAATTTCATCCTTTTAGAAATCAGTTTTCTAATATCAACATCACGTAGATTTTCACTGTTGTGCTCTCCAAGTTTCTGAGTGCACCTACAAAAAGTGCATTTAATCATTTTCTAATCATCAGGATTGACATTAGATTATTGATTGGATTTGAATCTTTTTTTAGTTATTTTTTTTCATTCATGAACTTGAGCCTTTTTCCACTGACACTTTGGGTGCCTGCAAGTTCAGTTGTGTGCGTGGGAGGAAGGGGGTGGGGCTTCCAAAGTCAGGTGGTTCAAAATTATTCCGGAATATGTGGATGTGGCTTATTTTCCATTTTGTTTGGCAGAAAAAGACTGATATTTTGGCATATTTTTGAGTGACCGCTACAAGCATATGGTGATGTTAAAGGATAACACGTCATTTGGCTTATTTTGAATTTTACTGGGCAGAAACAGACTGCTCTGGTCATACTTTTGAGTAATCACTCATGCTAGCATGTACGAATGCTCGATTTAGAAGATCCTATGTAGAATGTGTAAAGGATGTAATGGGGTTATGTAATGTAATTGGAGTACACAATACTGGACATCGTGGCAGAGTATTATTGTGTAGAGATGATAAATTATACTGTACAAGCCTAAGCTGTGTTGCACAAGCCTAATGTTAGTGATTACACACATCCACATTTTTCAGGTTCATAACTACTTTTTTTTTTTTTAACCACAATAAGTATTTGCTCTTTTTAGGTGGACTTTATGCGCAGTGTGACTGCTGGTGACCAGCTCAGAGAGGAAGACCACTTGGCTTTGGAGACTCTGCTAACCAATGTACCTCAGTCCCATGCAGTCAAGAGCAACAGTGTGGAGCTCACACCTCAGCTTTCCCCAGCTACGACATCTGCCAACAGGAAGAACAGACTACCCCTAGGTATGTGCTCTGTCTTTAGTAGTGGAAGATGTAGCATCAGATAAGAGAATGGCTAAACTGATTGAAGCTAACAAGGCTCTGATAATGGAAATAACCATGCTTTACATCTGTGATGTGCAATCTGAGATGCCTTTCCGCACGTCACACCTAAAGAATCCCACTTCAAACTGGACAGTTGAAGGTTGGAAAATATTGGTCTTTTTTCCTCTTTTCAGACTTGATCTTGGCGCTTTAATCCTTCATAATTCTGATCAGTATAATTTAGCTACTTAACATCTTGTGCCAAAAATACAGGAAGCTGGTTACAAGTTCACTGTAGCTGCTAGTTGATAGCATAAGCAGGTACTTCCCCACCCTCTCCCCTTTTCTTTGGATGACTTCTAATTACCTGTTAACAAGGGTCAGTAATGTTAGCAAAACTGAAGTTTGGACTGGAAAACCTTAAATTATTAGTTGTAATAAAGCTCATTATAAAATTGAAGTAAATTATAGAAACTACACATACATGTGCTGTGTTGAACAGCAGCTGAGATGCTTATTAAATTCTTGAACAGTGAAATGGTGCTTATAAGCAATTTCGTTTTACTTAAATTAGGCCCTGTTCATATTTTGTAAGTGAAGACATTTACAAGAAAACACTTTTTTTTTTTTTTGTCTTAAAACTATAAACACCACGGTTTCTGACGCATTAAAATTGTCCAACTTGATATCCATTGTGACTTGCTAAAATCCACCAGCAGTTCCTAATGCTATCGTACATTCTCATGCCTATTTTTTTATTAATGTGAAATAAACTGTTTAATAAGCCAACATTAGACAAGTATATGGTCAACAGTTAATTACAAAATGTATGCATTGTGGGTCTCCCTTATGCCTTATAATCCCTGGTGAAATGTCCATCTAATCAGTCTGAAACTTCTTGTTCTCAAGCATCTCTCAGATGACGACAACTACTAACTGGTTAACTATATTTCCAGTTGTGTGTACACGATCATGTTAAAATAGCTGCTGCTCCTGACATTTGTGTTATCTTTTATATTTTTACTGGTGGGTGGCACGGTGGTGTAGTGGTTAGCGCTGTCTCCTCACAGCAAGAAGGTCCAGGTTCAAGCCCTGTGGCCGACGAGGGCCTTTCTGTGCGGAGTTTGCATGTTCTCCCCATATCCGCGTGGGTTTCCTCTGGGTGCTCCGGTTTCCCCCAC
>JAODOK010000002.1:25640740-25651028 GCA_027576575.1 Netuma bilineata
CGGGCGCTCTCGTTTTCTGTTAGAATTTGGTAAAGAAAAAAATTAATATATTATTTACCAGCTTAAGGTCGGTCCGTATGGTGAAATATCGTGACCTTGGCCTTGAATACAGAAAAAAGCCTTTTCTGCCATTTAACCCCAAACATAAGCACCTGAAATTTGTGAAATGCTCTTACAACTTTGAATGGAACAGTGTTCTGTCATCTGATGGAACCGTGTTCTGTGGTCTGACGGAACAAAAATGGAACTTTTTGGCAATAAACACTCAAGGCGGGTTTGGCATAGAAAGAAGGATGGCTATAATGAAAAGAACCCTATCCCAACTGTAAAATATGGTAGAAGTTCTGTGAGGTTTTGGAGCTATTTTTCCTCCAAAGGCTCTGGAAACCTTGTTTAGGGTACATGGCATCATGGATTCCATGAAATACCAGGACATTTTAAATCAAAATCTGGCTGCCTCTTAAAGGAAACTAAAACTGCATCATTCAATCTTCCATTAGGACAATGATCCAAAGCATGTGTCCAAATCAACACAAAAATGGTGAGCTGACCACAGAATCGAGCTTCTGCCATGGCCATCTCAGTCCCCTGACCTGAACCCCATTGAAAACCTGTAGGGTGAGCTAAAGAGGAGAGGTGCCCCAGAGAGGGCCTAGGACTGTAGATGAGCTGGAGAGATTCTGGAAAGAGGAATGGTCTCACATGCCCTGCTCTATATTTTCCAACCTTATAGAACGTTATAGGAGAAGAGACGGTCCTGTTTTACTGGCAAAGGAAGGTTGTGCAAAGTATTAAATGCAGGGAAGAAATGGTCATTGGTCACTCTGACCAGGGCTGTTTCATTGCTGTTGCTTCTGTGTTCTGGTGCTCTGGTTTCTCCTACAGTTCAAAGACATGCGGTTAGGTTAACATGTGGCAGCTTTGAGCTGAGGTGCCCTTGAACAAGGCACCTAACCCCCAGCTGCTCCCCAGGTGCTGTAGCACGGCTGCCCACTGCTCTGGGTATGTGTCTATGCTCATTGCTCACGTGTGTGTGTTCACTGCTTCAAATGGGTTAAATGCAGAGAGGAATTTCACTGTGCTGAAGCTTGTGTGTGATAACGTTGTTCTTCCTGAAACCAGATTGGAATGGGTCAAGAAGCATGTTTGGAGGCAAGGTGGTTTTGGGGGGAGGGTTGAGGGGAAAGTTTGTTATCGCCTGTAATTTAGTCAGGGCGTCAGTATTGCAGCCAAGTTTTTTGAGGACTGGTATGATGGAGCTACTTTTCAGGGCAACTGGAACATGAGCAAGTTCAAGAGAAGAGTTAATCACTGTACTATTAGAGGGCAAAGCTGAAATAAACAGCCTTTTTAACCAGGGTGGTAGGCATGAGGTCCAGGTGGCAGGTAGTTGAACACGTGCCAGAAATAATTTTTTGACGACAGGGACGTTAACCTGGCTGAATGCTGTGAGCAGGCAGTCATGCTTCACTTGTGATGGTGGCAAGTCACAGACAGGGCCCATAGATAACTGAAGCTGAGCACTGATATCAACTTTTTGTATAAAGTTCATAAAATCATCTGGGGAGATGTGACTGAGCAGACAGGCCACTGGGCTCAGTAAGAAGCTGAGTGTAGAGAAGAGGACTTTGGATTTGTTTTTATTCCTCTCAATGATAGAGTAGCAATAGGAGTGGGTAGATTTCATTGTTTTCTCTACAGGAAGCAAGGTGATGTTCATGCATTTGGGCTTGGATCACAAGCCTTGTCTTTTTGTATTGACGTTACAGACGCCGGCCAGCTGTATTAAAGGAAGGCAGTTCATTTGTGTGCTGGGGGCAGAGTGCTTGAAAGAGACTGTTCTGATCTTGAGAGGGACAACTTCATTCAGGGTTTGAGAGAACTATTCTAGTCGTTTATTTGTATCGCACTTTTAACGACAGACATTGTCGCAAAGCAGTTTTAGAGAAAATTAAAGACTTTAAACATACCAGCTAACTTTATTGCTAATAAATGTATTTATCCCTGATGAGCAAGCCTGTGTACTTTTATAAAGAAGTCCTACATCTTCACTTGAGCTGGGTAAAGGGGATGGAAGGGCTAGGGCTGTGGACACCAGATCGGGATCAAAAGATCAAAGATTATGAAAGTCATGGTGAATTTGACTCTAGGAGGTAGGGGGAATAAGATTTTCATGTCCATAGATTTTGTAGTCAGAAATCTCCAAGTCCATGCTGGTTATTGTGTTGACAGATAGGCCATTAGAACACACCAGGTCAAGGATATGACCACGGTTATGAGTAGGGATGATTTTTTTTGTGATCACGGAAAAGAACGTGGACATCACGGAATTGCTTGACCAAAATGGAACTGCCGTTCTGAAACTGAAAACAGGTTTTTGTCGGCATCTAGTTTCAAAACCCAAAAAATTCAATCTACACAGCGTGGGTGGGGTTTGTGTTGTGCCCCCCCCCCCCAAAAAAAAAAAAAATTCATTGAATCTGTGTAAACCAGGTTGTCAGCAAACTATCAACACCCCACCATGTTGTAAATGACATGAGGGCTTATGATCAGTGTGCACGCTGATTGGATAAAAAAAAAGACATCCGGGGATTATAAGCGGGAACACCTCACCCCAGAAAATACAAAGCATCTCACAATGCTGATGTACAATGGTGTTAAATCCACATCTGCCTGTCCGACGGGACAAGTTGAATATTTGTTGAACATCACCATTTTTATAGTAATTATTCAAGAGTTTAATTCAATAAAGTTCCAACAAAGCTAGTTCAATTGCCTCAATCCGACCATGTTATTGTTTACGAAATTCCAGGAAGGTAGAGTACAGTGTGTGTTTAAAAAAAAAAAAAACTACTTTGTAATATTTATAGATTATTAGACTGTGTTCATTGAAATTGGAGAAATGGCAATCAGATACCTCAATAAAATAAAAATCTGTGATGAACCATTTCATTCAGACATTGTATTTTTCTTTTGTATGGTACACATTAACCTTCACAAATGTCGTAAAATATTCTGTGCGAATTCTACGACAGTGTAGAACTTTTTTTTTTTTTATTCACAATGTGATTGTCACCCTTATGTCCAACTTGTTTTCTTTTGATTTCGTTTCTTTATATTAGTTTATACTTCAGGTTTTACTGGATTAATCAAGATTTAAGTTTATTTCCTCCAGAAGCTTTGAATTGGGGTGAGTCTAACTCTTAAAATTGTGCATCAGGTAATGAGTTCTAACACCGAATGCTCCATAATGGGCTATTGGATAGTTTTTATTTTCTTTATTGTTAAAGTTTGAGTTTTATTGAAAAATAAGTCATTAAAGCATAACTATCATCGTTACGATTCTCACCTGCTTTTTGATGAGCTAGTAAATGCATAGTAATAAAAAGGTTATGGTCAGGACAAGTGTAAAATCTTGCTGTTTGTCCGACTGGACAAGTGGATTAAAAAGTTTATGTTGAGCCCTGACGTGATGTCTTTCAGCAGAAGTGATACCATACATTTTCTCAACTACGTTCTCTCGCCCTCCCAATTTGAACCTGGAAGTCTGTAATTATGTAGAAATTAAATAAAATTATTGCTCAAGTTTTGTTTTTTATGGATTTCAGAACTCCAAAAACTGTCATTAGTATATGGAAAGTTTTTCCCATCTCTTATTACAGAAAACGGGGGGGGGGGGAGAATTGGCAAAATCACAAAACGGAATTGGCAGTTTTATGAAATGGAAAATAATCCCTAAATGAGTTGGGTGTGATCAAGACAGTACTACAGAGCAGCAAATTCATTAGCCAGATTACAGGTGTTTTGAGTCCATGTGAATGTTGAAATCGCCCACTAAGAGTGAAACCAGACAGAGGGGGTTGAGAGTGGTAGTGATTTCAGAGAACTCGGTGAAGAACATAGGATTGAGTTTGAGAGGGTGGTAGTTAACAATAATAAACACCGGTTGGTTGGAGAGCAATTTTACTACCAAACGTTCAAATGATGAGGGATTTTCAATGGAATTTAACATCTGTGGATGATGGCAAACATCCCCACCCCCATGGCGGTAGGGGCGGGGCTGGTCAATATTTGCATAACCAGAGGGAAAGGCTTGATTGAACTGGTAGTATTCATTGGGTTGCTGCCAAGTCTCAAACATAAGTCAATGTTTTTGTCAGAAATGTGTTCACGAATTGATAGTGCCTTGTTATTAATTGAGCAGATATTGTAGAGGTCTGTTTTGAATGTTGAGACAGGCAGGGGTTTGGAATTTCTTTGAAAGGGGGCAGAGATTGGAAAGATTCATGCCTTTTTCATTAATATATGGATGACGTTTAGACTAGAGAGATGGAATTTGGCTGGCTACGTGAGGTTTATAAGAGAATTCCCTCCCGGATCTGTGATGGATATAGGCTGATGGACGTTTGATGCCAACAGAGCAAAGCAAGTTGATATGCGCACCCGGTCTGACATGATTTAGGCTGAGTTGTGCAGCAGTAGAATACCTAATCATTGTCAGTGATTAACAGGGGAGATCACGGGAGAGAGGAATTAACATCCAAGTTCTATTGAGAGGGGGTAACCTCCTCCTAGATTTAGGTGATTTTGAAAAAAAAAATTTTGGCAATTAACCAATTGCCATTAACTTGAATTAACACCACTTTATACTAGAATGTTCTTGAGACAAATGTGAGGTCATCTGTTCAGTAACTTAAACTGGGCTGAATTTGAATCTTGCAACAGGACATTTAAACCAAGCACACCAGCAAATTGACATCTGAATGACCAGAGCTCTTGGAGGGAGTCACATACCTTTCAAAATCTGTCTTGCATACTATAGAATTTTCTCTCTGTCTACACTCACTCCACATGTGTGTGCGCGCGCACAGTCTCGATGATAGTAATACTTACTGTGAGTGCCTGAGAGATAAAGTTTGAATTTTGTCTGTAATGACTTCATGACCTGGGTTTTTATGCCCCATCCTTACCAGGACTCCACATTTGTTTCTTTTGAGCATTGGCAGGTGTGTGTAAAGGTGTTAGAGATGTTCCTTGGCCATTTTCTTGCCCAATTGACAAGCAATATATTAGAGAGATTTGCTCTTAACAGTTGAAAATTTATATATTCGTGTGTGTGTGTGTGTGTGTGTGTGTGTGTGTGTGTGTGTTGGGTATGTCAGATGAGCCTTCATTACTGGGGCAGAGCTGTCAGGCTCAGGCAGTAGAAGACATACTGGACAAATACAGAAACATCAAAAGAACCAGCCCAAGTGAGGGAGCAACACAGACCACCTATGATGTACCAGGTAATTTAATCTTCTTAAAGTGCTCATTAGTTTGTCAGCTAATTGTCAAGTAATGACAGTGATTGTTACACATGTATAATAAACTGCAAGTACGCCTAAGTTTCCATTTGTCTAGGATATGTTTACGTGTGAAATGTACATGCACTGCGATATTAACATTACTGTAATTAAGTGTTTTTGCTTGTCAATGGTGTGCACTTTTTAAAATCCTTTTGCATTTCCTGTTTGGACCATTTGTTGTATAGAAATGTGTAAAGAGGGTGAAAGTGAACATAAATCCCATAGAAATGAGGGCCTACAGAACATCTCTACGGATGACCTGATGGACTCTGCAAGCCAGACGGCACAGCCTCAGGACAGCAAGTTTTCCTTTAGGTCTCCCAAACATGCATGCATACACACACACACACACACACACACACACACACACACACACACACACACACACACACACACAGAGAGTCAGGTCCATAAACATTTGGACCCTGAGAAGTATTATTTTAGATGTCCATCATAGTATATTGGAGTTTAAATGAAATATCAGCTCAAAGTGCAGTATTTGAAATTTAATTTGAGGGTATGTACAGTACTGTGTAAAGGTCTTGGGCACATGCAAAGAAATGCTGTAAACATGATTTACAGTAATAAACACTCTTTGGTGTGGTAACCCTTTGCTTTATTTTTTTTTCTTAAACAGTAGTCCCAGGTACAATTTGCAGTTTTATAAAGAAATTAACTAGTAGATTTTACTGAGCATCTTTGAGAATCTGCCACAGTTCTTCCAGAGACTTTGTTGCACTTGTTGTATTTTATTTATTTTGGGAGGGGTGAAAAGTGGCTTCTGGGATGTTCCTTTCTTTACCGACTTATTTTTTTTTTTCCTTCCCCCGTGGAACATTATTTTTTGGAATGTTTGGAAATCTGAAATTTTGAAATGGTTTTTGTACTGACTTGATAATTCAGAGTTCATAAAACCTATAACAAAATTTATACTAAAAAATGGGGTACCTAAGACTTTTGCACAGTACTGTACATCTAGATCTGGTGAACTACAGCTCTTATTTGCTCCTCCCTTTTAAAGGTGATATATATAAATAATTTGGGCAGCACGGTGGTGTAGTGGTTAGCACGGTCGCCTCAGAGCAAGAAGGTTCTGGGTTCGAACCCAGCAGCCGGCAAGGGCCTTTCTGTGTGGAGTTTGCATGTCTGTGTGGGTTTCCTCTGGGTGCTCCGGTTTCCCCCACAATCCAAAGGAATGCAGGTTAGGTTAATATGGGACGGCCTTGAGCGAGGCACCTAACTCCCAACTGCTCCCCGGGTGCTGTTCGCATGGCTGCCCACTGCTCTGGGTATGTGTGCGCGCTCATTGCTCGTGTGTGTGTGTTTTCACTGCCCCAGGTGGGTTAAATGCAGAGAGGAAATTTCACAAGTGTGTGGTGAATAAAGTTGTGCTTTCTTTTTTTGCTTTTAGAATGGGAAAACTACATTTAGCTTGGCATTGTTGAGAAAGGATAGTTCTCAACGTGGAAGTGACGTACTGTGAACCTCAAACATTTGTCTCCTCTTTCAAACGCAAATCCCGCATATGCAGTCATCGGCTGTCCATCGCTAGCACTGATGACCGCTTCACTAGGATGCGCAGAAACACGGATGGGCTGTGAGGCCCGTACCAGAGAGACAGAGTTGTCCGCAGTGGCGGCATGAATGGCCTGGCCGAGCTGCCATGGCATTCCTGGCCTCGTGGGCTCCCATAATACTCCCCTTGATGCTGGTCTTCAATTGCAGACACTGAGCTTTTAAGTATGCTTCGCCCTATTGCTCTAACCGAGGCATCCCTTTCCCACGTCTGATTGATAATTCTGGCATTCTTCATGTCCCTCTTCAAGAAGTCTTTGTACCTCAGTTTCTGTCCTCCTTGTCTCCTCTTTCCTTGGCTCAGTTCTCTGTAGAAAACAGCCATAGTCATATGTCAGGCATGTGCCAGATATGTCCAGCCCATTGAAGTTGGGAGACTGTGATAAGGGCTTCCAAGCTTACTGTGTTGGCTCACCTGAGGACTTCTACATTGGGGACCATGTCTTGCCATCTTATTTTGAGGATTTGATGCAGGTGTCAGGGTTGTAGCCTGGACAGTTTCTTGAAATATTTACGGTAGATCATCATGCAGGTGGCGTAAAGCAGAGGTAGCAAGACTGTGGCATTGTATACTTTCAACTTGGTGGTTCTCTTGATGTCATGGCAAGATCATAGTTGCTTTTGTCCCGCAGAGATCAATCCTGGGGCCTGTCTTATTCACTATCTATATAAATAACCTTGGTGTAGGTTTAGACCCAGCAAAGGTACATCTCTATGCTGATGATACAGTTGTCTACACTACAGAATCATTGTTACAGACAGTGATAGCTGCATTACAGTCTGCTTTTAGCCTGCTACAAAGTTCCCTAGTTAATTTGAGACTGGTACTAAACGTTAAGACTAAATTTATGATTTTTACACGTTCTCGTTCATCACTTACTAATTTTAAAATTTCAACGCAAGATGGCACTCATTTAGAGAGGGTAAATTCTTATAAATATTTAGGGCTATGGCTTGAAAAGCTAAACTTTGGAATTCATATTGATAACCTCCTAAAAAAGCTCAGACCAAAGTTAAGTTTTTATTTTCAGCTGAAAAAATGTTTCTCTTTTGTTGTTAGATTCAGATTGGTCCAAAGTACTTTTCTACCAATTTTAGATTATGGTGATATATATACGCATGTTCCTATTTCTTTTTTGGAAAAGTTGGATGTAGTGTATCATGCTGCTTTACATTTTGTGACAGAAGCAAAAACAAGAACACATCACTGTAAATTGTATAAAATGGTTCAATGGACATCACTGTCACTCAGAAGGAAAAGTCATGTTCTGATTTTCATAGTTAAAGCATTGATTGATTGATAAATTACCACCCTATATTGGTAATTTGTTGTCACGTCAAACCTGTGCTTATAGCACAAGGTCATCAAATAAAATAAACTTAAACATCCCAACAACATGAACAGTGTTAGGCAAAACTGCCTTTAGCTCATTTGCACCATATGCCTGGAATGAACTTCAGAACATACTAAATCTTGAGTTATTACCCTCTCTCAATATATTTAAAAATCTTTTTAAAACAACTATTACAGAACAATGTCATTGTTTCTCACCTAGCTTCTCTGGTTTCTTAACATATCTTAACTGTACCCTCCTCTATGTTTTTTCTTTCTTCTTTGTTTTCTTTTAAACTGAACGTTTTATTGTAGTGTGCGTCTTCTGTTATAGTCTTTGTATTTACTGTAATTTTCTTCTGCCTATCTTGGCCAGGACTCCCTAAGAGAAGAGATATTATCTCAATGGGACTGGAAAAAAATAGAGGCTAAGTAAAATAAAAATAAATAAAGGTGACTGATTTTCATAAGCCTGACAAAGAAACAACTGAACCATTTGAAGTTGCCGTTATTAAAGCATTGAATCATTTTTGCACGGTTTTCCAGAGACCAGCTGTCGTACAGCCATACCTGCATAGGCAGAATTTTTTGCTTTTCCAAGAAAGCATCAATATGAATAATATGAAATATTACATGTAATAGGATATGGTTCATAAGGAACTTTACGGTGATTTAGATGTCTTTTCAACCACCTTCTGTAGAAACATTGTTTTTCCTCTTTAAAATGAAGAATGCAGAACATTCTTTTGATACTCATCAGTTCAAACTCGAGGACATTTTTTTTTTGTGGAAGCTGTTAACCATGATGCATTTTCAGCATGACCATTTAAGCAGCACATCATCCACTTCCTGCAGCAGTGTACACATTCCTGCTAACAGACCTCAGCAGGCGTATTGTTACACTCAACACAGTACAGCTGCTGCTGGTCACAAGGCCTCGGTGATCCAGCAGTTCACCCAAACATGTGTTGATTTAGATAAACTCACTGTCTACATGGCTGTGTTTGTACAAGTCTGACTTGTGGCTGATGAGTACAGTGTGTGCATGAATAACAAATATCTAGAGACACAACTTCAGCCCATAGATCTTTTTTTTTTTTTTACAGTTGAGTGAAACTTAAATGGGTCAGAGATGGGTCAATCTACTGCACATGTATTAGAGTTTTAAATTTCAGCACATTTTATTTCACAATTCTGAGGATTTACAAACACTTAGTCCAACATACAAAATGATCATATGAATTTCTTAGCAGTGATTCTTTAATACCCTGTCTTAAAAACATACACCTTCAGGAACTGTAACATATGAACTATCAGTATTGCAACAAACCTACACAGACTGGAAAAAGTTTTCATGCATTATCCCAATCGTAGTAGTTGTAGATTCAAGTTACAGGTTTCATTACCACAACTTCCCACAGAGTCTTATAGCTGATACGTTCCTTCATAGTATTCCTAATACAAGGCAAAACAGTGCCCTCATGTGAACAACTACAGTATATACAACTGCAACATCAACTAATACAGCATGAGAATCCAATCATCTATGAATGTAGGACATGAGTTTTCACCTGCTTTACAGACAGACAGATAGATGTGCCTATACTGCATGATGCCCATAAGAACCTATCTGTATTTACTCAGGACATTAACTAACTACCTTAAGGACTTAAGAGTCAGCGAGTTTAATTTTTTTTATGAACTTAACATTTATCTATAGACTTGTGCTTGAGACATAATTCATCTTAACTTTAAATTATAACTCATCTTAAATGAATAATTTGACCATGTATGAATTCACTTGCCCCCCCCAAAAAAAAAAGTCCTCAGCATGTGGGAACATTAAGACTGAGGGAATGTGAAGAGTGGGTAAGGCTGTGATCAAGGCTACACATCACATCACATTATCTCTAGCCGCTTTATCCTTCTACAGGGTCGCAGGCAAGCCGGAGCCCATCCCAGCCGACTACGGGCGAAAGGCGGGGTACACCCTGGACAAGTCGCCAGGTCATCACAGGGCTGACACATAGAC
>JAODOK010000002.1:25957090-25968182 GCA_027576575.1 Netuma bilineata
ACCTAACCCCCAACTGCTCCCTGGGCACTGTAGCATAGCTGCCCACTGCTCTGGGTATGTGTGTGCTCATTGCTCACTTGTGTGTGTGCATGCGTGTGTTCACTGCTTCAGATGGGTTAAATGCAGAGGCTGAATTTCACTGTGTTTGAGTGTGCATATGACAACTAAAGGCTTCTTCTTCTTCTAATCAAGTCAGTACAAAAATATTTTAGAGTCCAAACGTTCGATTTCCAGCACAAAATTAAATGTTACAGAAAAAAAAGTTTGCATGTGAGCAGCATATTACATAAGAGAGCACTTTTCAGATTAAAAAAGAAAACATAATGAAGGCTACTGGGATTTGCTGCAAAATGAAGAAGCGAGTGTGACAGTCAAAGTGTCCAGAAGAACTGTGGCTAGTTCTGCAAAATGCTCAGTAAAACCTACAGCTCATTTCCTTATAAAACTGCACTCATTGTACCTGAGACTTTTTTTTTTAAAGCAAAGGGTCATCTCACACCAAATATTGAGTTTGTTTCATTTATTATGGCTTACTGCTGTTTATAGTATTTTTAATGCTGAAACATTTCATTTCATTATTTTAAGCCCTTTTTGGTCTACAGCATTTCTTTACATGTGCCTAAGACTTTTGCACAGTACTGTACATATTTTATTCCATTTCTCAAAGCTAACCTCTTTTTCATTTCTCTTTCCTTCATTTGTCCATTCAAACCTACACTGTCTGCCCTTCTTCCTCCACCTACTTCCCCAATCTGTCACACACTCCACTGCCTTTTCTGTCACTCTATCACGCTTTCTTTCTCTCAACAGCTTGCCATAAGTGTCCTAGAACCTGTAGATCTCACCTTGTGAGAGTGCACTATATCAGTCCAGCTGTTCTCCATGACATCCGCTTTGTCTCTTTTTCCACCCCACCAACTGAGCCCATCAGGCATGGAGAATGTCTGCAGAATCTCTTTCAACACCTCTTCCTGTGACTGGCCTCCACTAACACTGCCTTGCTCCTGACAGAAACAAACAGAAAACACGCAAGAAAAGGAGGGATTTAAAAATGCGAGCAAATTGAACTACAGTCAAATACATTATTCATTCATTCATCTTCAGTAAGCACTTTATCCTGATCAGGGTTGTGGTGGATCCAGAGCTTATCTGAGGAACACTGGCCACAAGGATCAGCTATATTGTTTTATACAAATGATCACGTCTTCATCAGTATGTGAATGCACACTCATCAGTATGCATTATCACCTATGTTCCGATAAGCTGTTATATACTAAATTATCTGAAGTTTTCAAAAAAGCATTTTACTTAAGCATGTTTGTTATAAGCTGGACAGTTGAAATTTCTAATTAACTTAATTCCGTTAAAAGAGCTTTGGTTATTTAATAAACATATCTTTAGGATTATTTTATTTTGTATGGTCACTGGTATTTGTAGGCCTGGGCATACTGTATATGTTGGGAACAGAAACTGGACAATTCTTTTTTCAGTGTTCACTTTTTATTATATCAACATAATGTTGTAAATCATTATATGTTTCAATAAAAGTGAGAGGAAGTTTTGTACCTCATACATGGGAGTCTTTTCAGCTGATCCCTGATTGAACAGCGTCTGAACTGGAGCTCCTCTAGATTTTATGTTTGAAGATCCCTTGCCCAATGTAGCAACTAGACGCACCTTCGACTTCTTTTTCTGAGAATATCACAGTTTTACAGTTGTTATATGTAGAAATGGATACAGAAAATATAAAATACCTATAAAAAAAAACTACTTGTATAACTGGCTTACCACAGCCATTATTATTATTATTATTATTATTATTATTATTATTATTATTATTATTATTATTATTATTTGTCCTTTCTTTTACCAGGTGATATCCCCTTGAGATATTAAATCTCTTTTGCAAGGGAGCCCTGGGAGTACATATAGACAATATAAACACATACTGTTTAAAAAAAAAAGTATACAATACAGAACAACATCAAAACAAACAAACAGAAGAAGAAAAAGGAGCTACAAATAGTAGACAGTGCAAACAAGAAACAAAATAAACAGAGAAAAGTAAAACACATTGAATTGATTAGAAATCTAATGGGGAGAGGGGACATAGGTAAAAGTCATTGGAAACATGTGCAGCAGTCTGATTTCAAGTTTTTTAGGAGCTGTTTAAAGTGCTCTAGTGAAATAAATACACTAAGCTGTATGTCTTTTTGGAGAAGGTTACAATATGAAGGAGCAGAATATTTGAAAGCCATTTTACCAAGCTCAGTATTTGAGTGTGGAACTGTGAACAGCAGAGTGTCATTTGAACACAGACTGTATGTGCTATTTTTCCAGGTCAGAAGCTTAATAAGGTAACTGGGCAATTTGCCAATAATTGCTTTGTAAATGAAGATGTGCCAGCGAATCCATCTGTGCAGAGCCAGAGAGCTAAAACCAGCCATCTCATAAAGACGGCAGTGATGTATACGTGATTTGGCATTTAAAATGAAACGCAGTGCACCATGGTACACTGTGTCAAGTGTTTTTAATGTGGATGAGGCAGTGTGCATATATATGACATCCCCATAATCCAGTACTGGGAGGAAGGTAGCATTGACCAGTTTCTTCCTAGCTTGAAGAGTAAAGCAAGACCTGTTTCTAAAATAAAATCCAAGTTTTACTCTCAGTTTCTGCACCAGATTCTCAATGTGGACTTTAAAAGTGAGCTTCTCATCAAGCCAGATACGTAGATATTTATAGGCAGAGACTTTCTCAATACACTTCCTTTCCAGAGTGGAGACGTTTAGTAAAGTGGGGGTGGGAGGAGAGCGAGATTTTGTAAAATGCATAATCTTAGTTTTGTTAGCATTTAAAACTAATCTCAAACTGGAGAAAGAGGCTTGCAGTGTATTGAAACACTGCTGAAGAGAATTGCAAGCTTGAACTAAAGTCGGTGCCATGCAATATAAAACTGTATCATCTGCATACAGGTGAATTTTGCCATTTTCTATTTCAGAGGAAATGGTGTTTATATAAATAGTAAAGAGGATTGGGCCTAGGATGGACCCTTGTGGAACACCTCTTTTAATTCCCAGGGAGTCAGAACTATACCCATCAGCTTTAACAATTTGAGATCTGTTGGTAAAATAGTTATTAAACCAACTGACAGCCTTTTCACCCAAGCCAATGTCCTGTAGTCGTTTCAGTAAAATACAGTGGTCAACTGTGTCAAAGGCCTTAGACAAGTCAATGAATAGGGCAGCACAGCTCATCTTCTTATCAAGAGTATTGATGATGTCATTGAGTACCAGAGTGGCTGCAGTAATGGTACTATACTGGGCCCTAAAGCCTGATTGTGTTGGGCTAAGTATATTGTGGCTCTGGAGAAAGTCCTTGAGAATTTACTAGAATATTAGTTAAAATACAAACAAAAATACATGAGTGATTAAATCAATGAGAAGACAATGTCTTGATTTTATAATTTACTTTAGCATCTTAAATTCACTCTTTCTCTTTTATATTCAAATTATTCAAAGAGTCACCAAATCTGAATACCCACTGTTCTCACAAGGCATAGCCACAAAAAAGCTCTGTAACACAAGTCCACAATGAAAAGCATGAACATTTAATCGTTATAGATCACATATTCTATTTTTTTCTACCCTTGACATTGTATAGTTGCATTTAACCTTTTTTTCCCCAACAAAAGTAGTGTGTTTTTTCCCCATAAACAATTAATATTTTGAGACATGAGCCCTGGATATTGATTTAAAAACAAAAGAAAAAAAATTGTTGTTCGTGTGTTTGTCCATGTGTTGATTTGGATGCTTGGCTCATCATTTTGTGGCATGCATCATCTATAGAAATTACAGCTGCAACTGCATACAGGAAGGGTATAAGGCCTGGCTTCCAGCTGGTTTAAATGCATCTGTTTTATTCTGCAGGATTTATTCCTGCTTATATTTAGGATATAGCCCTCGTTAATAACATGATCTGTTTTGGGACATTGCATATCAAATGAATATGTTGCAATAAATACAACAAAGATTGAGGCTCAGTGATTCTCAAACTAAGTTTTGGGGAAGCTATTCAGGGAAAAAAATGTAGATTTTTTTTGTACTTCAATCAACAAAACAGCCTTGTCACACAATGGACTTATAATGTAATCAACTGAACAATGCAAAGAAAAAAATAATATATGTGCAACATGTACATAATACACGTCCATTATAATTTTTTTTTACATGTGCAAATTATAGCAGGTTTTTCTTCTTTATCCAAAAAAAGCACATAAATTCATAGGATATCTATTAGGAATTATATAACTTTTTAAAAATATAATCAAGTGAATTACTAAATATGTTCAATACTGTCTACCCAACCTAGATATAGTGCTACAGCCAGTACATTAAACTTCAGTCAATGCTTTGGAGCAGTGTGCGTTACAGTCTTACTCTCTGGTACTTTCATACAACTTAAACAAGAGTACTCATCTAAAAAGAGGTTATACCAGTGAAGCATTTCTTTCCAGAAGCTCTTCTTTCCATAAATCAGCACAAATCCACTGACTGTGGTATAAAGTGTGGTGAAAAGAATGGATAAGCCCATGTTGTTTTCACTTTTCAAGACTACTGTTGACTGAGTATAAAGATCTACAACCAGAAAACAAAGGAACACCACCACCAAGGAAAGATTCATCCTGATCACCCTCATCTGAGTACCCAGCTTTGGTGCATGGGTGCCATTGGTGCTTTCTTTCATGTGGCGTAGATGTACAGACAGGTGATATGAGATGGAGATACTGCATTTGATCATCAGTATACCTGGAATGATGTCCGCACTGATGACAAGATAAATAATGTAGCCATATCCTACAGCCCCATCTGGTATGATTGTACTACAGTCAGTGGTTCCAGCACTACTGTTGTGAAATGTCATAGTAGTTAAAAGTGGCAAACAATTGGCAAAGCCACACACAAAAATTACAATCACTACAGTGAGAACATGCTTTAGAATAGCCTCCTGAATGCGTGTGTAGCAGTGGATAGGCTTAATCACAAGCTTGGTGCTATAAAAAAAGGTAAGGAAGGCAGTGGTCCACATTATTGAGAACTTCAGAGAGAAAACTAACACCAATAGAATGGATTCCACAGTGACATACATACAATTTATGTCCACCTGAGCCACTGTCAGCCACAAGTAAGAGAGGACTTGATGACCAATACTACTGATAGATATACCAGTCATTATAGTGTCACCTGGGCATAAATGTAGGTGGTTCTTTCTGCAGTTTCGCTGGTTCACTAGTAAGATATAGAGATTGGAAAAGATTGTAAGAATGGCTAGAAAGCCAGTTAAGACCCAGATTCCAATCTGGTCCAATGTACTCAGCATGATTGAAGATGTCTGCGTAGGCGCCTGGTACATAAGGAAGATTCATTTATGAGGAGTTTTTAAAATGGCAAAATACTGTTAAAAACATTCATGCTTAACAACATTCATTCATAAAACAAAACAAAAAACATTCATCTATTCTTATGCAAAATTTCATTAGGATGAAAAAGGATTACATTACCTCAGTGGCTTTCTCTATTTTAATTACTTGTTCCAGTGCCTCTTGGATTTTAGAGAAGTAAAAATAAGTAATATATGTTTGACCCAACAATAATGTGAATCATTCTGAAGCGTTGCATGATGTTCTGCAATGTGGACAGAAACATAAACTGGTGTTATATTTATAACAAGACAAGGTACTCTAGAGTAATTTCAATATACTGTGGGCAAATTATACATTTGCATGATCGGTCAATTTAACCACCTCCAGATTTTGTGGTGTGGAAATTTACCTAACATTTAAATGCCTTTTTGTGACAGATCTTCACATAATACACTCTTTCATTCACATATGGTATAGATGCATAATACAAGCTTAATTTTAGATATAAGTATATAATAATAATAATAATAATAATAATAATAATAATAATAATAATAATAACTTTGTGTGGCTCCTGATTTTTTTTCTTTTCTTTTTTTGCAATTCAGTTTTAGTTCTTCATGCAATTAATATTTGAGACAGAGCCATTTTGTCTTCAGCAGCATGAAATGGTTTATAAAACATCCTTCCCTCTGTGATATGGTTTTGAATATATGAACATTAGTAATTTGAGCAACATATGGTATATATAGAGTAAATCAAGAATTTCACTTTCATACAAAAGTCCTGAATCCTGATTTAGAAATTATTTGAATATACCCAAAATAAATGCAAGTCAAATTTGAGGTTGTACCACTACTTTGCTTGCCCTGCATGTTACCTCTCTTAAATAGTCCTTGGTGGCATCATTAGACTGAATATCCAATAATAATTTTGCCATATCCTAAATATTTTCTTCTTCTTTCGGCTGCTCCCGTACATTCGGGGTCGCCACAGTGGATCTGTTCCACATATTTGATTTGGCATAGGTTTTACACCAGATGACCTTCCTGACCTAACCCTCATCAATCTATCCAAGCTTGGGACCAGCACTAAGTGTGCACTGTCTTGTACAACCCCAGTGGCTGGGTATTTTACCTAAGCTGCATTTCTTTGACAGGTGGAGGAAACTGGAGCACCCGGAGTAAACCTTCGCAGACACAGGGAGAACATGCAAACTCCACACAGAAAGACCCCCATTGGCAGTGAGGTTCGAACCCAGAACCTTCTTGCTATGAGGCAACAGGGCTAACCACTACACCACCGCACTGGCCAATATCCTAAATAATAATAATAATTTTCTCAAAACAACCTATTCTACATTTAAACCTGAATCTTTGTTTATTACATCAGTGATATTACAGTACCCTCCACGATTATTGGCATGTCTTGAAAAGATTAGTAAAAAGGGTTAGTGAAAAATCCACCTTTTGCTGAAGTAGCTTCATCTTGCACTGAAAAAACAAGATAAAAATCCAACTTTTAATTGAAATAAATTTACTCAGAGAAAAACAATTATTATTTTCAACTAAAACACATGTGCCATGATTATTGGCACCCCTGGAAGTTATAACGAACACAGTGTTTTGTCTGAAACATGGCTAGATGACTCTTTACTGGTGAGTAAACTTCTGGTTCCTCTCCCTGCGCAGCCTCCGCCTCCTGCCTGTGGGGATAGTAAACCAGGGGGAGCTGGGGCTCCTTGCTATGTCTGCTGGAATGTCGTGCGAGCAGAGAAACTCAGCTGTAACACCCTGCTCACTGCAAACTCCAATCTTCAGGAGATCATGTTGGCTATAAAATGTTATTTGCCCAACAGAATGTAAACAAAACGAAAACCAACATGCACACAAACAGCCATCCAAAGCACTGAAAAGGAAAGCACCAAGCCGCTGCAACTACTTGTGCCGCCATCTTAGTTTTTTTCCCCCCAGCATATTCCTCACCAATGCCAGATCCCTCGTAAACAAACTGGATGAACTAAGGCTTCAGGTTGCAACAAACAATATCATCAGGGACAGTTGCATCCTGTTGATTACAGAAACCTAGCTTCGTTCATCCATTCCGGACTCTGCCATCCAGCTAGCAGGTTACACAGCACAGCATCATGACAGAACCAATGACTCCAGTAAGAGCAGAGGAGGGGAGCTGTGTGTATGTAAACAACACCTGGTGCACTAACACAGTGACTGTAGATAGTCACTGCTCCCTGGACTTGGAGTATGTGACTGTCAAATGCAGACCCTTTACATTCCCAGGAAGCTGACTGTGGTCATGATCACTGCTGTCTACATCCCACCAAATGCTAATGCTAACTTGGCTCTTGGACATTTGTATGGCAGCATTTGCAGTCAGCAGAGCATTTATCCTGACACTACAGTATGTGCATCATAGCAAGGGACTTTAACCACATGGACTTAAAAGCACTGCTCCCCAAATTCCATCAGCATGTTAAGTGTGCTACTAAGGGAGCCAAAACTCTGGACAAGGTCTATACAACATCAAGCTGGGCTACTGGGGTAGACCATTACCACACCTGGGCCAGTCGGACCATATGTCTCTACTTTTACTCCCCACATACAGCACCATCAGGAAAACTGCTCCTACCACCATTAAAACTGTTAAAACTTGGCCTGATGAAGCCTCTCAGCAGCTGTAGGACTGCTTTGACAGAATCAACTGGAATATCTTTGAATATGTAGACCTGGAGGTGTTCACTGACCATTTTCTGTGTTACATCAAGTACTGCATGGACATTGTCACAGTGGACAAACGCATCTGAGTCTATCCCAATCAGAAGCCCTGGATGACAAGGGAGGTCCAGTGGCTGCTGAAGGAAAGGGACATCGCCTTCAGGACTGGTGATACGGCTCTCTTCAGCGCAGCCCGTGCCAACCTGAAGAGAGGCATCCGGAAGGCCAAGTCAGGCTATAGGAGAAGCATCGAGGATGATCTGGACAGCAACAACAGCAGGCAGCTGTAGCAGGGAGTCCAGCACCTCACCAACTACAGGACCAACATCAGAATGGCTGATGGGGACGCTTCACTGGTGGAGGAGCTGAACATATTCTTCACCCGCTTTAAGGAGGAACCACCAGAGGCAGCCACACCAGACACAGTGGCCCATGGCAACTTCACCCTCACAATGGAGGAGGAAGAGGTGAGGCGCACACTGTGAGCTGTCAACCCAAGGAAGGCTGCTGGACCTGATGGCGTCTCTGGATGCATTCTGAAGGACTGTGTGGGCCAGCTGGCTGGGGTCCTCACCAGGATCTACAACCAGTCCCTGTTCCAGTCCGTTGTCCTACCCTGCCTGAAGGCCTCCACCATAGTCCCCCTGCCCAAAAAACCAACCATCTCCAGCCTTAATGACTACCGGCCAGTAGCCCTCACCTCTGTGGTGATGAAGTGCTTCGAGAAACTGGTCCGCAGTCATACCATGTCATTTATGGAGACCTTGATCAGTGCAACATAAAAGGGGCCAAGTCTGACTTGGCCTTCCGGATGCCTTTCTTCAGGTTGGCATGGGCTGCACTGAAGAGAGCTGTATCACCAGTCCTGAAGGAGGCCCTTTCCTTCAGCAGCCACTGGACCTCCCTGGTCATCCAGGGCTTCTGATTGGGATGGACCCAGATGCATTTGTCCACTGTGAGAATATCTGTGCAGTACTTGATGTAACACAGAACATGGTCAGTGAACACCTCCAGGTCTACATGTTCAAAAATATCCCAGTTGGTTCTATCGAAGCAGTCCTGCAGCTGCCGAGAGGCTTCATCAGACCAAGTTTTAACAGTCTTAATGGTCAAGATGGCGGCACGAACGGACACAGCAGCCCCTCTCTCTCCACGTTTAGTGTTTAAAAGTGCGTGTTCTAGTGTATGTCTCTGTGCTTTATGTCTACGCACATGTGTGAGTAGTGTACCAACAATGTCGGTCAGAAGATATCGATGTGAGCAGCATTCCGTGGAGGCGGAAGTGGTTGATGGTGGAGCAGAGGGAAAGCGCTGAGGGAGCAAGGAGAAGACAGAAGTGCCTCAGTCCCGCTGTACTGAACATAACGAGTTTAATTTCTGCTTCCAGCTGGAGGTGTGAGTTGGGTCTGTGGTGAAGATGCTGAAGAATAAAGGTGAGAGTGGCTGGGGGAGGTGAATGCTAGCTAACAGGCTGAAGGAGCGGCGCATGAGCAGAATCAGAACCGAGCTGAAGAGCGGCTCCGGACTCAGATGGGGAGTTTAATGCAGGCTGAGCAGGGAAAATAAAATAAAATAAAGCATTATTATCCCGAACCAGGAAATAGTCTTTGAGACAAGTGCTTTGACTCACCTAGGACCGTGTGTTTATCCCTCTGAGACCGGCACAAACATGAATGAACAGCAGTTAGACTGCGCTCTGGACCTGCGCTCTGGACCAGTGCGTGCGCACACACAACAACGGCTATGGTTTCCAAAAAAATTCAATTTGGTGATGGTGGTCTTCCTATGTTTAGTGTGGAGTGGAATTTATGGATGTGAGCATTCTACAATTCAGCCTCTTTGTCATTTATCAATATCTCTCCAAGTCATGGGCCAACAGATCTTCCCGTTTTATGGAGGATTAAAGTACCATAAGAATTCCAGAATTGGTTTGACTGAAATTTCATCATCTTCCCGTGCATGAGCTGGTTTGCTACTGTTCCAGCAAGCGTCAGTATCTTTTATGTTGATATACTTGGCTAATGATATCGAGAGAAATCCTGGCCCTGTTGCTGAGGCTCATAACTCACAAGCCCAAGGTGTTCTCAAGAATCCGCCTTTTCTGCAACTATCTCAATCAGGTCTTAGGATTTGGCATTGGAACGTTAGAAGTCTGAACAACGAGAAATTTGAGCAGATACGGTGTATGTTGGTGAATCCAAAGTCTGATGTAGACGTTCTGATAATAACTGAAACTTTGCTTGATTCTTCCTATGCTGATGAAGAACGGAACATCCCTGGCTTTCGCACAGAAAGGAAAGACAGAACGAATCCATCAGATGGGCACGGAGGAGTGCTGATGTATATCTCGCAACAGCTAGTATACAAATGTATGTTGGAGCTAGAATCAGACCTGGAGCTTCTCTGTATTCGTACCACTCCTTACAAGTCTAACTGCCCTTTGTTTCTTGTTGGGATTTATCAGGTACCTGACTCCACAGTCGATAAAGACAAGCAGATTGAATCAGTTCTCGATAAACTTTATGAGTCAAATAAGGAAGTCATAGTTCTTGGTGACATAAACATTGATGCACTGGACTATAACTTTCATAGTCATCGTTTTAAGTTTCTCAATTTATCTTGGATTTCAGCAACTCATCTGTCAGGTTACCCGACCGCTTAGTAAATCATGTCTAGATCACGTCTATACTAATCAACCACAGCATATTAGCCTGAAAAAAGTTGAGAACTACGGTCTTTCTGATCATTTACCTGTTGGTATTGTTAGGAAGTACGGGAAACATCGAAAGGATAAAGTCCATCAGTACATCACATATCGGCGATGTACGAACTTTGACGAGGAAGCCTTTATGGAACAGCTCGATCAAGCACCGTGGAATGTACTCGATATCTACGATGACCCGGATGACGCTGTCGACTTTTTCAACAAAACCTTTCT
>JAODOK010000002.1:25976230-25987005 GCA_027576575.1 Netuma bilineata
TTGTGGTAATGTACAGAACCAAAATTAGAAAAATGTTGTCTCTGTCCAAATATTTATGGACCTAACTGTATGTCCAATTGGATACAAATGAACTCTGAAAGTGTTAATTCAACACTGGGGAATTTGCTGTATGTGATTTAAATGTTAATAGCTTACTGATGCAAGGCTAGACACATGGCATAATGATCCTGCCAATACCCCAAATCAATGGGCAAACAAACAAATAAACAAACAAAAATCAAACAAACACTTTACAGGCCATTTCAATAAAAGTTTTATTTGAAAAGATATGGACAACAAATTCTATCTGCACCAGAAAATAGGTAAAATGACCAATACACAAACCAATTCACAAACTCTCAAGCTTGTGACTTACACTTTTTTGTGTATTGCTACGGAAACTCACTCGCTCACTCACCTCTCTTTGCTGATAAAAGATGCATGGAAAATTTATGGCTTAACAGTGAACTAACATAATAATCATTACTACATTAGTATGCCACGGAAACATAAGGCTATCAGTAAAATAAGTTAAATATTAAAATGGTAGTATTTAATATTAGTACATAATGTTAAGATGTTAATATACCTTTATTTGTATACTAGGCCTACTAGTACTAATCAGGGGTGGACTTTACCATTAGGCAAGGTAGGCAGAGGTCATTGTACTAATAGGCTAATTTCAACTAGCCAGTAGCTACAGCATGATGAGAATTCCAGGGAGAACATTTATAATTTCCATAGTTTTTGTTTCATTAAACCTGGAAAAAGATCTGACTTGTGTTTAGTCTCTAAGTTCAGAATCAGAATCATGTTTATTGGCCAAGTATGTTGACATACTTGGAATTTGGATCTGGCAGTTGGTGTCTCTCTAGCGATACAGAAGAAAAAAAAAGTGTGAATATATATGTAAGTTATGTATATGTAATATAAGAAAATGTATATATGTTTATGTAATGTACAATATGGACAATATAGACATTACACAATATAATAATATGCAATCTTCAATAACTATTATATGCAATATACATCCATCCATTATCTGTAACTGCTTATCCTGTGCAGGATCATAGGCAAGCTGGAGCCTATCCCAGCTGTCTATGGGCAAGAGGCAGGATACGCCCTGGACAAGTCACCAGGTCATCGTAGGGCTGACACATAGAGATAAACAATCATTCATACTCCCATTCCCACCTATGGTCCATTTAGAGCCACCAATTAGCCTAACTTGCATGTCTTTGGACTGTGGGGGAAACCAGAGCACCCGGAGGAAACCTATGTAGACACAGGGAGAACATACATACTCCACACAGAAAGGCCCCCGTTGGCCACTGGGCTCGAACCCAGAACCTTCTTGCTGTGAGGCGACAGTGCTAACCACTACACCACTATACAACCTGCAATATACATGATATACAATACCTATATTATACACAGTGTCTAAAATTTCTGTATTATCCAATATCTATATTTTGCATAAAATATCTATAATATCAATAACATACAATATCTATAATATACAGTAATTATAAATATGTATGCTATGAACAATATAAACAGTACACCATATATAGACAATATGCAGGATATTAACAGAAAAGACACAATATACTAAAAATATAAATGACAGTCGGTACATAGAGTGCAGTGAGATAGTGCACACAGGAGTATACAGGAGGTACAAGTAGTACAATAGTATAATGGCAAGGATGATTCAAGTCAGATATTTTCTGTTGCCACAGAAAGTACATCCTCTGCTGGGCTTTTTTAAGGATGGAGTTGATGTTGGAGTCCCATTTCAAGTCCTGTGAAGGTGTCCACAGTTGACATAGGGCTGATGGATATTGTGAGGGGGAGCATTGCAGAGGGGTGTTTCCTGAAGTCCACTATCATCATCACTGTCTTGAGCATGTTTCGCTCCAAGTTATTCTGACTGCACCAGAGCACCAACTGTTTGATCTCCTGCCTGTATGCAGACTCATTGCCATCTTGGATGAGGCCTATGACCATAGTGTCATCTGTGAATTTCAGGAGTTTTATAGTTGTGTCCATGGAGTTGCAATCATTGGTGTAAAAGGAGAAGAGCAGTGGGGGAAGGACACATCCCTGAGGAGCACCAGTGCTGATTGATCACATGCCAGAAGTGACTGCCCCCAGCCTTACTTGCTGTTCTCTGCCTGTCAGGAAGCTGGTGATCCACTGACATATGGCAGGTGAGACACTGAGCTGGGGCAGTTTGGAGGAGAGGATAATCTAATAAGTTTTATAAGTCTAATAAAATAATCTAATAGGTTTTTTTTTTGTTTGATAAGTTAATCAAACAAAAAACAGTAAGCCACCATCTCATAATTGCATACCTGTGTAACTGTTAGCTACCTCATTTGCGACTGATATAGCTAAAAAGTATGGTAGTCAAATAAGCCTTATCATCAACCTTATCATGTCATTGGTGCTTTGCCTGGGCTTGGGGGGGGGGGGCCGTGCTAGCTCTGATTTCTGGGGGATGTGCTGGCTTTGACTCATTAGTGGTCACAGAAGCAACAATGGAAAAGTCTGTCATTTTGAAAATCTTTGTGACACCTGCCTTGAGCAACTTCTTTTTTCCCCTTAACTTTTCAGCTCCACCTTTTCATTTTGTTGCATGTTTTTATCCATGATTGTTTTTAACAGATAACCGGGCTTAGGTCAGTGTTTTGTCCATTTCATTAAGTTCTGAGGTGGAGTGTCTTATTGATAACAGCGATGGGAAAGGGGTAGAACAGACCCACATGGACCAAAGTTAACTGGCTACGAGGTAGGGATATTGTTAGGTTTTGATCTGTCTGTACCAAAGGAGGTTGAATTGACAAAATTTGATCCAGGAATGTAGACCTCTGTTGCCTAAGAGATTCTACCTCACAGATATCTGGGAGATCCTGCCTCACAGATTAATCTGGGAGCAAACAGTCACTGACATAGACACAGCTGCTCAGAGATGTTTTTCAGTTTATTGTAGGACAAACATGAGTATATAATCACATTCAAGAGTGTGTTGTAGCTATGTGATTGGAAGATGATGATTTAATTGATGAAGCTGCGTTACTTATGCATAATGTAAATGGGTCATGGAGCATTACATCACTGATTTACACCACACTACTTTATAAAAGGAAACAGATAGGACCCAATATGCAACTACAGAAAATGAACTCATGTACCTGATGAGTGAGCTTGTGAGGAGAGCAGGCAGGATGCAGGCACAGCAGCACAGTCCAAAACTCACTCAGTGAAATCCAGGAAGATAGCATGAGAGCACTGATGATAATAATCCCAGGGAAAAAACAGAATCGGAAAGATAACAGAGTCAAGAGTCAAAGCCCCAGGAGCAAAACCCAAGAATAGGCAGGCCAAAATCGTATTCCAAAAAAGGTAATCCAAGAGCCGGAAAAAATAGCAAAGTCCTCAATCAGAGTCACAACAGCAAGTCCCAAAAACGGCAGGCAAAAATTGTAGTCCAAAAACGTAATCCAAGTTGGAGCATGAACATTTAAGTGTGAGCATAAACAAGAACGTGAACTAAACAAAACTTACAGTGAGTATTTATCATGTTGAGTGATTCTCCTCAGTGTGTTTATATAGAGTGGCTAAATGCATAGCAGGTGTGCTAACGCAGTGCAGGGTGAGTTGAGAAAACACAGAGTGGAGCACAAAGGCCCAGGTCAGGATTTGGAAGTTCTGGGCTGGATCATGACAGTACCCCCTCCTATGGACACCTCTGGGCATCCTAGACAGAGCTCCTGGATTATTGCCTTGGAAACCCCTGATGAGTGCAGGGTCAAGGATGAAATGTGCCAGCACCCAACACCTCTCCTCTGGGCCATAGCCCTCCCAGTTGACCAGATACTGTAACCCCCAACCTCTTCAACTGACCTTTAGTAGTTTTCTGACTGTGTAGACCTCCCCTTCATTGATGATCTTAGGAGGGGGAGGGGTCTTGGAAGGGGGGGAGAAGGGGCTGGAGAACAGGGGTCTCAATTGAGAGACATGAAAAGATGGGTGGAGCTGCTGCATAGACCTGGGCAATGCCAATCTCACAGTCATGGGGTTAATGATCTTAGAAATAGGAAAGGGGCCAAGAAACCTGGGGGCCAGCTTGTGTGAAGGAACCTTGAGAGGGAGATTGGCTGTGGACAACATGACCTTTTGTCTTAGGTGGTAGACAGGAGCCAGCCTGTGATGTCGATCTGCCATCCTTTTGTATGTGCGATTGGTGCGTAATAGATGATGTATGGCATGTGCCCAAACTCTGTAGCAGCATTGAATAAAGGCTTGGACTGAAAGAACAGATGTCTCCTCCTCCTGTTCTGGGAGAAGAGGGGGCTGGTAACCGAGGCAACACTGGAAGGGAGTCAGCCTGGTGGATGATGAGGGAAGGCTGTTGTGGGCATATTCAATCCAAGGGAGTGCCTGGCTCCAGGAGGAAGAATCACTGGATGTTAGGCATCATAGAGTGACCTCTAGCTTCTGATTGGTACACTCTGTCTGCCCATTAATCTGGGGGTGGTAACCTGAGGAGAGGCTGGGAGTGGCCCCAATGAGCTTGAAGAACTTTTTTCAGAAGCGAGCAGAGAACTGGGGACCTCTGTCAGAAACAATGTCCACAGGCAGACTGTGAATCTGAAACACATGGCAGATCAACAGTTCTGCTGTCTCTTAAGCTGAAGGCAGCTTAGGGAGGGGAACGAAATGAGCTGCCTTAGAGAAGCGATCAACAATCATCATGATGCAACTATTACCCTTGGAGCTAGGGAGGCCAGTGACGAAATCCACTGCAATATGGGATCAAGGATGGTGAGGTACAGGTAGGGGTCTTAATAGTCTGGAAGCAGATTGGCTGCTAGTCTTGTTCCTGGGGCAGATGTGACAGGCTGCCACAAAGATCCTAATGTCTTGTTGCATGGTCGGCCACCACAAGCATTGCCTGAGGATGGCAAGGGTCTGGGCTGCCCCAGGGTGACAGGCTAGGAGGGACCTGTGACCCCACTGAAGCACTTGGGATTGCATGCAAGGGGGCACATACAGACAATTGGGTGGACCATTGCCTGGTCCTGGATTGCTGGGCAGGGCATTTTGGACAGCAGTTTCTATGTCAGGTCAGGTGACAGCCATGAGACAATGGGCAGGGAGGATAGGCTTGGTGGTGCCTTGCTGAGGGTCCAGAGAAAACTGCCTGGAAAGAGTATCTGGCTTGACGTTCTTGGAGCCTGGTCTAAAGGAGAGCACAAAGTTGAAGTGGGAGAAAAATAGTGACCATCTGGCTTGGCATGCATTGAGACATTTGGCAGATCTGAGGTACTTGAGATTGTTATGGTCTGTCTAAATGATGAATGGAATCTCAGTCCCTTCCAACCAGTGCCTCCACTCCTCCAGCACCAGCTTGATAGCTAGCAGTTCATGATCCCCAATGCTATAGTTGCATTCTGCTGGAGTCATGCAATGAGAAAAAATGTGCAGGGGTGCACCTTGTTATCCTTGGCTGACTTCTGGGACAGAACAGCCCCGATGCCAGTGTCAGAGGCGTCCACATTGAGGATGAACTGAATGGTGGAGTCAGGGATGATGAGAACTGCTGCTGTGGTGAATCTGCTCTTAAGAGAAGAGAAGGCTCTCTCAGCATGTTCAGTCCATGAGAGGGTGTGTGTGGAAGATGTGAGTTCAGTCAGGGGAGTGGCGATGGTGCTATAGTTCTTGATAAACCTTTGATAGAAGTTACCAAACCCCGGGGACTGCTTCCGGGAAGCCAAGATGTAGGACGTGTTTTCTTGCTGCACCTGAGTTAGTGACCAATTTATATATTTAACCTCACAAAGTTATATATATTTTTGTCTGAGTAGACACCTGAATTGATCAACAAGCTATTTAGAGCATCTCTGAGATACTTTTAATATTTAATGTGTAAGCCGCAATTGACATCCACCCAATCCAAAACAGAGTCTCCTGTACAAGGGGAGGCCGCAGTGGGCCTATGACCTCTTCTGGTGTGGTTAACACTAGCACTACTGAACCACTAACTGCTGAGCTGCTACTCTCCATGATGGACTCCTTCAAGACTGATATCTTTGGTAAAATTGATTCTCTTTCCACTAACCTTTGGTCAGAGATATCATCAGTTAAAGACAAGCTCAAAAAGTCCATCAAGAGTATGCAAAGCAAACTTGATGTGCATGGAGTGGCCTTGTCTGAGCTGGAGCATAGTGCTACTGACCACAATACTCACATAAGCGAGCTAGAGGCTCATGTCGAGTCACTGCTAACCAAAGTGACATACCTGGACAACAAATGCAAGGATCTGGAAAGTGGAATGCGGAATCGAATCTATCTCCTTGGAATACGGGAGGGAGTGGAGAGTCCGTGTCTGATGGAGTTCATTGCCCAGCTGCTTCAGGAGCTGCTTGACCTGGAAGACAAGTCACTGCTGGACCGGGCCCACCGCACACTCAGTAGCTGACCTCAGGAGGGGAAACCTCTGTGACCATTTGTAATCAGGATGCATGTTTTCCACATCCGCAACAATACACTGAAGAGATCTGGAGAAAAGTCTCCTCTCCTTTATAATGGGAGGAGAGTTTCAATATTTTCAGATTATACCATGGCTGTAGCTAAGAAGTGGGAAACTTTGGTGATGTGAAACGCCAGCTGTGCGCCTGCCTGGGCGTGAAGTTTGGCCTGGTCTTTCCCACAGTTTTGAGACTGACTTTACAAGATGGCTCTACACATAGATTCGAGGACCCAGCTCTGGTGACGGACTTTGTGAAGAAGAACCTGAAAACAGCTCTTGTACAGCAGGATATGGGACAAACAATTCACTAGTGGGCCTGCTAGCGGGCTGGCTGGTGGACCAGTTGGCTAGCTGAGCTAACCTAGCTCGGGTATCATAACACACAGACATTTCACTGTGGGTCCACTCTGTTTCTCATTCTCTGTATTTTTGCCCTGTTTCAGTGAATGGATGGGTGATACCTGCTATCAGGTGAAGAAATACAGATGTGCATACGTGTATCTATGTAAAATTATTTTCTCTTAACTTCACCCACAATATTGTTTTTCATTTGTTGTACTAATGAATCACTAATTTAGGCCACTGAGGAGGACAGTGTGTGACTGTTCACACAGCTTTGTTCAAACTTTATTACTTGAATCATTTTGCAGACTTTAAACTTCTCTTTATTAATACTGGTTCCACCTAGACTCCACCGGGAGCTGAAGCATTTGGTTACTATGGTTTAATGTTTATAAATCCAGGCACGACAGGGGTCAAAGGTTTACATAACTGGTTTACTCTTGTTCAATTGTCACGAATCTCAGGTAGTATGGAGTATTAGTGTTACATTGTTTTTTTTTTTCACTAAACAGTTCTTGTATCCAGGGTTTTGCTCACATCTCAGTTGGGGAGATGCTTCGGCAGGGGACACACTGTGGGAATGTTCCTTTTCCTACAGTATTTGAGTATTGTTTATTTGTGTTTTTTGTGTTTTATTTGTTTTTGCTTTTTGTATTTGCAGTACCAGTGTCAACCATGATCCCTTGATTTACACTGTATCCTTTCCTTTACATACCCTCTCTTCATGAAGAATGACTCAGCCTGGAGTAGCATGTCCAGCTGGTGGGAGTGGCTTTAATTTTCTTACAGGGAATTGCAGGGGCATCAATAACCCAGTTAAATGCAGCAAGGTGCTCCATCATCTTCATCAACTGAAAGCCCACATCATCTTTCTCCAAGAAACTCATCTCAAGGTATCACAACACTTAAGTCTCAGGTGCAGATGGGTGGGTCAGGTGTTCCATTCCTCCTCTCAGAGTAGGTGAGAGGGGTGCCTATTTTACTGAACAGATCAGTACTCTTTACATGCTCTAATGTGATCACTGATCCCAATGGTAGAGATATGTTATTGTTAGTGGTAAATTGTTAAATACTAAGGTACTCTGTGAATATCTATGCTCCTAACTGGGACAATGGCGACTTTTTAAAATCCGTTTTTTTTTTCTAAACTCCCCCAATATGTCCTCCCATATGCTTATCTTAGGGGGTGACTTTAACTGCTGGTTAGACCCAAATTCAGCTTCTGCCAGGGTCAAATTCAGAACCCTTCAGCTTCTGCCAGGGTCATACAATCCTTTATGTCCAAATTTGCAATCTCAGACCCTTGGAGAATTTTTAATCCATCTAAAAAATTATACTCCTTGTTTCACCAGTTCATCACACTTTCACTCGCATAGACTACTTTCTTGTAGATGACAGACTGCTTCATGCTGTATCTTCATGCTCCTATAACCCAGTCTTTGTATCTGACTACACTCCTGTTACTATGAATGTAGCATTTCATAATATTGAAAATACGCGACCGCCTTGGCGGCTAAATTCCCAATAGCTCAGTGATGAAAATTTTGTAAACTTTGTTTCAAATAGAATTGATTTCTTTATAAATATGAACAAGACTCCAGACGTTTCTGCAGCTATCCTCTGAGAAACTCTGAAAGCTTATATTAGAGGGGAAATTATCTCATACACAGTATATGCAAACAAGCTTAAGAAAGATAAGCTGTCTGTGCCATCACACTGCATTTCCCAATTAGATGACATCTATGCAGTTTCGCCCTCTCCAGATATCTATAAGGAGTGTTTAGTCTTGCAAGCAGAATTTGACACTTTGCTAACAGACTAGGTTACTGAACTGCTTTTAAAGTCCAGGAGCACTTATTATGAGCAGGGAGATAAAGCCAGTAAATTATTAGTGCACAAGCTACGTCAGTCATCATCATCACACCAGATTGAGAAAATCTGCACACCCTCTGGGATATCATTAGACCCCAAGGAGATCAATGATGAGTTCAAGAGGTTTTATAAGTCTTTATATACATCTGGGAATGAGGCAGATATATCAGACCTGAATGATTTTTTTGATTTTCTTGCAGTACCTGTGGTCAGCCATGAGTTGGCTGAGAAATTCAAGCAGCCAATTACTGTTAAAGAATTGTCTAACTCTGTCAAATCTCTCCAATCTGGGAGAAGCCCAGGGCCTGATGGCTACACAGTAGAGTTTTACAAATTGCTTTCCCCAAGATTGCCCCAATTTTAATTGAGGTATATAATGAGGCATTTGTAACTGGCATTCTCCCACAGACTCTCACTCAGGCTACTATCTGTCTTATTCTTCAAAAATTTAAAGACCCACTTGACTGTGCATCATACAAACCAATCAGCCTATTAAATGTCAATGACAAAATTCTTACCAAGCTTCTAGCAACACGTTTTGAAACAGTTCTCCCATCAATCATTTCTCCTGATCAAACAAGATTTACAGACACTCATTCTTTAATCTTCAACAATTATTTAACATTATATATAATCCATCTGCCACTAATACCTCTGAAGCTGTCATATCCCTTGATGCGGAAAAAACATTCGACCGAGTGGAGTGGAGATATTGCTTTTACACTCTGAACAAATTTGGCTTTGGCTCCAATTTCATCACTTGGATACGAGTTTTATACTCATCCCCTCAAGCTTCTGTCAGGACTAATAATACTCAATCAGAATATTTTCCCTTACAGCAATCAACACGCCAGGGCTGCCCTCTCAGTCCTCTGTTGTTTGCCCTTGCCATTGAGCACCTTGCAATAGCACTTCGTTCCAAACCCCTTATCAAAGGTATAGTCAGATATGGTTCTGAACATAAACTGTCCTTGTATGCTGATGACTTATTGATGTATATATCTGATCTGTTAATCTCCATTCCTGCTGCCATTTCCATTTTCACATCCTATGGCCAATTATCAGGGTACAAATTGAATCTACGTAAAGATGCCACTTAATGCAGCTGCAAAAAGTTTCCCCTTACATAACTTACCATTTAAAGTCACTCATAGTAGTTTTATTTATCTTGATGTGCATGTTACAGATAGACTTGAAAAACTTTTTCAGGCTAACTTTGTCTCCTTTTTAACCCTCATTAAGGAGGACTTGGAATGCTGATCTGCTTTACATCTCTCTTTAGTTGCAAGAATTGATTTGATTAAAATGAACATTCTCCCTAACCTTCTGTATTTATTCCAGTGTTTACTGTTTTTTTTTCTTCCCAATTCATTTTTTTTAAAAGATTGATGGTCTGATTATGCCTTTTATATGGGATACAAAAACTCCAAGGATAGGGAAACAGCTTCTGTGGAGGCCTAGATTGGATGAGGGCCTGGCATTATCAGATTTTAGGTTCTATTACTGGGCTGCCAATCTTAGGATTGGTCATTATTGGTTGCAGAGTGGGGTGGTGTCTCCATCCTTGATGTGGCTGGAGATGGAGGCAGCCTCATCCAGACCAGTGTCCCTGCCTTGTCTTGTTCACCACTCCACTGCAGGCCCCTACTCTTCCTTCACCCAAAATGTATGTTTTAAAACAACATTAAAGATCTGGAATCAATTTAGATGGCATTTTTTATTTCAGGCTCCAATAGCCTCAAACCCAGCCTTCCCTCCATCTATGGCTGATGGTGTTTTTTCAATATGGCCTAGCCTTGGTATTAAAAACTTCAGAGATCTTTATATCAACAATACCTATGCCACATTTTATCAACTATCAGCAAAAGTTGATGTCCCCAGGCATCATTTTTTCAGATATTTACAGATTCAGAGTTATGTTCATAGCATAGATCCCAGATTTCCCACCCTTCCTGCTGAAACACAAATTGACACTTTTCTCACCCCACTTCCTCCTCCCATGCCAATTTAATATTATTCA
>JAODOK010000002.1:26084596-26097613 GCA_027576575.1 Netuma bilineata
GCCGGCCACGGGGCTCGAACCCGGACCTTCTTGCTGTGAGGCGACAGTGCTAACCACTACACCACCGTGCCGCCCGACCACAGAGCTCTGTATAAAAAAAAAAAAAAGAACTAAATAAACAGCCCAATGTTCATCTATCCGGGTAGTATGTTTTTGCTTTTAAAGTGTGGTGAGATCTCAGCTTATCTGTAGCTTGAAACGTAGAAACGAGAGGCGGGATGGTTCGTGTTGCTGGCAAGACGCTCCTCTTCAACTCTCTCCACCACCGAGGCCACACGTACGTCCAATGGCTCATCCAACTCGATGCATACAAAAAAAAACAACCGGGGAAAAAGGAAGTAATTTTCTAAATAGCCTTGTCTGAATTCCCACCCGTGCTATGTTTAGTGCTTGATTGCAGAAAGCTCCAATGTATTAAAGCTTTATAGCTATCTCTTAACTTGTTCTTAACTTTTTATCTGCGTGCCTACTCATGTATTCATTTTCAGCTCAGTAACGTTCTGTTCACGATTTTTCTTCTTCTCATACTAGTAAAACCAGTAGTAATCTCCTTCTCAGTACTGCCACCACTGCCATCTACTGGGCAAAAATGATAGGCAGGAGAAAATACACTAAAAGTTAGATGTGCAACTAGAAATAAATGTACCCCTTTCTTTCAGACTAAACTTGAGCTGGTTACATCCTCCCCCCCCTTAATCTACATGCATCCTTGCATGTTGTACCTACACTACATCAGATTTTAGAGGTGCTACTTGGTATATGTAAGGCACAGTATGAAGTGTCTGGGAGAAAGCTTGATCTAACCCAGCTAAGATCGAATGCATAACTGTGACTAGAAGGTTCCCTAAAGAGGGGTAAGTCAATCTTTTAGGAGCTGTTTTATCTCTTGCAGACCTTCTCAGTGGCAACTCTTCCTCAGTGGCAGCCTCAGTGTTTTCTAACTCCATCTGTTCCTGTACATCTCCACTTCTCTCCACGCTCTCAGATGCATTTTCCCTTCCAGTTCTGGGGCTACTGTGTTCACTGTTGTCTGTGGCTGGAACATTAGGACGATGTTCTTCAGCTCTTACAAATTCTGCAGGTGAGTGATGAGCATGACTTGCCTCTGCATCCCCATCACCTCCAGCATCTACAGGCTCAAATGCTGGAGCTTCAGGATTTAGCGAAGACACGTCACGACTCACGCTAGTTCCTTGATTCCTTGACTCAGGAGTAGACTTACCTTCCATCTGAGTGCTATTTTCAATTGACCTTTCAGTTTGAGACCTTTCTTTTCGTAAAACCTGTCTGTCTGGTTCAGCATTGGCCTGAACAGTTTCTGTCTTAGTCGAAGGTCGTTCGTAGAGGGAGTAATACTCAACCTCGTCTTCCATTTCAGATAATGCTGTGTCACCCTCTGATCCATCAGGTTCTGTATGAGGCAAGTCATCAAGTCTTTGCCTGGACCTTGACGTTTGGGGTTGTACGTCTTTGACAGTGGATGGGAGGAATCCACACGGCAAAAGCAGGTCTCTGTGTAAGAGTTTTTCAGGTCCATCTGTATGCTCAGGGACAGTGACATAGACAGGGGAGTCTTGAACCTATTTGATGACTTTGTATATGGTTTCACTCCAACGGTCGGCAATTTTATGCTTCCCCCTGATGCCAACGTTCCGCACAAGAACTCTATCTCCAGCTGCCAGGGTTGACTCTCTCACTTTGTTGTCAAAGCTTTGTTTGTTCTGTAAAGCATTTTTCAAGCTGTGTTCAGTGGCCAATCGATAACTTTCCATTAGACTCTCAGTCAACTTCTTGACATATTCTGAATGGGATTGCTTACTGCTCCCCTCAGGAGTTAGACCAAAGGCTATGTCGAGGGGAAGCCTTGGTTGTTGGCCAAACATCAGCTGATACAGTGAATAGCCAGTCATGTCATTTTTAGTGCAATTATATGCATGGACGAGGGGCTGTACAAAGTCCCTCCACCTCACTTTGTCTCCCTCTTCCAGTGTTCCAAGCATCTCGAGGAGTGTTCTGTCTTGTCTTCTTTATGCCAAGTAACGCACAAAGGTCTTTGATCAAGGCTGATTCAAAGTCGCGACCTTGGTCGCTGTGCAACCTCTCGGGAAATCTGTAGTGAATGAAAAAGTTGTTCCATAGGGCATTGGCCACAGTCTTTGCCTTTTGATCAGCTGTTGGAATGGCCACCGTGTATTTCGTGAAATGGTCCGTTATGACTAAGATGTTCTTTGTTCCCTTTCCATCGGGCTCCAATGAAAGATAGTCCATACAGACTAATTCCAATGGATGGCTGGTTTTAATATTCACCAGGGGAGCATTTCTCTCAGCTTGTGCTTTTCTCCATATGCATCTCTCACAGGTCCTGATCTTTTCACTGACATCCATAGCCATACGGGGCCAATAGAACCAAACACGGACCAAATCTAGCATTCGATTAGTGCCCATATGTCCAATAGCATCATGGAGGTTTTCCAGTGCAGTCGTTCTGTATTTCATTGGAAGGACAAGTTGGTGGGAAAACTCGCCTTGGCCCCTGCATTTCCTGTATAAGACTTCACTTGAGAAGACCAATTGATCCAAAACTCGCAACATCAGCTGGACTTCTCTGTCTTCCTGACACCTCAATCTATATGAGAGCTGCTTTCCTGCTTTCACAATGTCTATCACTCTGCTGATGATTGGATCTTATCTTTGCTCACATGCCCAATCTTCAAGTGGCATTTGTGGCAAGGTGCTTGACCCGAGCACATCAGCTTGACAGAACCCTACAGGGAGGGCGGAAGCCTCAATAGCCAAACACTCAACTGCTACAGGTGGGTGGACTGTATCTGGCCTGGTACCTGCTGCTGGGACACATTGGTGCCTCTGACACACCACCTTCATGGCCTCAGATGGGAAATGGGCTCCTCTGTCACCCTGTAGGAATTGAGCAATAAATCGTTGGATGCGATCATCTTTGTCTTGGGAAGTGAAGTCGAGTTGATATTGATCAAAAGAATGCAGACGCCTGGAGAGACCATCTGCATCTTGGTATCTCTTCCCAGCTCTATATTGGATATTAAAGTCAAAACTAGAAAGAGCTGTGAGCCAGCGGTGGCCCGCTGCGTCGAGCTTGGAAGATGTCAATACATATGTCAGTGGGTTGTTGTCTGTCACGACTGTGAATTTACCACCATAAAGGTAGTCAAAGAACTTTTCTGTGACAGCCCACTTCAAAGAGAGAAATTCAAGCTTGGGGACAGGGTATCTTTGTTCACAGCAGCTGAGTCCCCTGCTCGCATAGGCTATTACTCTCAGTTTTCCTTCCTGCTCTTGATATAAGGCAGCACTGAGGCCATGAGTGCTTGCGTCTGTGTGTACAACATAAGGCTTCTTCGGATCCACAAACCCAAGGACCGAAGCTGTTGTGAGTTTTTGAACAAGTGCCTTAAATGCGTCTTCACAGGCTGACGTCCATTTCTCATTGAAAGGTCTTTTAAAATCAATGCTTGAGGGACTGGTTGAGTTGCTGTGGAAGGAGGTCAATTTTCTCTTTGGCGGCAGGTAGCCAGCTGTCAAATCATTGAGAGGTCTTGCGATTTTGGAGTAGTCCTTTATAAATCTCCGGTAATATCCAGTGAATCCAAGGAAAGACTTCAGCTCTTTCATGTTATTGAGTCTAGGCCATGTTGTCAGGGCAGCTATCTTTGCTGGGTCGGTGTCCACTCCATTAGCAGACACAACATGCCCGAGATATTTAACAGATTTTCTGAAGAATTGACACTTTTCAGGTGAGAGTTTCAAGCCAAATTCTTTCAACCTCTGAAGAACTCTGAGCAGTCTGTCTTCATGCTCTTCAAGTGTAGCTGAGAAAACAATGACATCATCGAGGAAAAATAAGACTTCTCTTAAATTCATCCCTCCTATGCACTTCTCCATTACTCTCTGGAAAGTACTTGGGGCATTTGTGATTCCCTGTGGCATTCGGTTGAACTCCCAGCACCCCATTGGTGTCACAAAAGCAGTTTTATACTTGTCTTCCTCCTCCATCTCCACTTGATAATAGCCAGACTTAAGGTCCATGATGGAGAACCACTTCGACCCCGTCAAGACTGAAAAGGCTTCTTCTATGTTTGGTAAGGCATATGCGTCCTTGATGGTTTGTGTGTTCAGTTTTCGATAATCTACACATAGCCTTATGTCACCATTCTTTGTCTTTACTACCACAATCGGAGACGCGAAGGGGCTTTCAGATTCACGTATTATACCAACATCTTGAAGCTCTTTCAGATGACATCTGATAGCCTCATAGAGGGATGGATTGGTCTGGGTCTCTGTTTAAATGGAGAAGGGTCTGAAAGGCGTATTCTGTGTTTTATTTCAGTCATGTGACCGAAATCCAGGTCACTGAGTACAAAAACATCTGACACTGAATTCAACTTCCTTGTGATTCTCTCCTTCCATTCTTCAGACAAAGGAGAGTCTGCAAAGTCAAAGGTGAGTTTACCAGAATCAGACACATGCATGGAGTTGCACATAGCAAATGATGGAGTCTGAGGTGGTTCGCTCTTTGTGACCTTGGGATCATGAGCAGGCAAGAATGACACAGCTCTAGGAAAAGACAGCCTGGCAATGTTGTGACCTTTGGACACTCCGATATCATATGCAGTCTCATTTTTTACCAAAACAGGCACCTTGAAAGATGGAGCAGAGGAGCTCATCATGACATAGCTACAGAACAAGAGACCCGCAGGTAGACTTGATGGAGGGGGCTCCACTAAGAGAGTCATGTCGGTCACTATGGGAACGTGTCTTGCATATCCATTTAAAGCTACTCTTTCCCCTGCATGAATGATGACACTCTTTTTGCTCTGTAACTTCACAGTTCCTAATTGGCCATTTTGTTGGTTTACTTTGAATCTGTTGTACAAGTTTTTCACGGGTGGAGAGAGGTGACAATTCTTGGTCTGGTGTTTTTCATTCTTGTCTTGGATGGATGCACATTTCTCGTATAAGGGGTCTAAAGTGTTTGTGCATATCAACAAGGGGACATGCACATTTGTTCTGTGATCGGGCACAACGAGCGCAAGGGTGTGAATCTTTACAGGTTTCCCCATGACGTGCTCTGGAAAGTCCATGCTGACCCGAATGTAGCCTGAATATGGTACTTCCTGGCCACCAGCACCTTCTATGTCTAAAAGATCTTGAATGGGGAAAATAGGTTGGTGTGACAGGTAACGCTCATGGAAAGACTTTGAAACTGTGGTTACCTGGGAACCTGAATCTAAAAGGTTGTCACACTGGATTCTCTCTATGATGACAGTTGATGTACATCTTGGGCCTATTAATCCTATTGGTAGAACACCATTCAATGACTGAGTAGGGTAATGACTCTCACATAGAACAGTTTTTGGTTCAAGATCTTGTGGGGGACATTTCAGTTTACTCCTGGGAGCAGTAAGTCCCTCTACTGCACCCCTGTCTAGTTTAAATATCCATACTTGGCCTGCCATTTATCTTGTTTTGCTTTCAGTTCTTTGTATTTCTGATCCACCAGGGGCTTATTTGGAGGGTTTTCACACTGTCTGGCTAAATGGCCATCATTTCCGCATTTAAAACAGAACCAAGCTTTTGGCAGGGGTTTTGGTGCTGTTTGTTGGGCTTGAATTTCAGTTACTCTAGTTGAGGAGGCCTCTTGAGCTGGGATCTGGGTTGGCGTGGCATGTTTCTGCCTCCTTTGTTCTCTTTTGCTGGTGAGTTGGATTTTCAATTCAGCAACCTGTTTGCGTAAAGCCTCAATTTTTGCAATGTATGTCTGGAGGGCATTGTCTTTTTCATCACGAGAGAGGGATGTTTTGTTTACAAGTTGCATATTCATAGCAGATTTGGGCTTTGTGCTGCCTAAATGACGCTGCATGCAATCCTGTTTTGCAGCTCTCCTATCTTCCTCTGTTCTCACTTGTAGTAGGAAGTCAGAAAAATCAGGAGGCGTTTCTGTTTTAAGTCTTAACTGCCATGCCAGGATGAGAGACTGGTCCCAGCATCCGCGCATGAAACAGCATTAGCTGTTTGTTAGCATCTGCTTTTGCTATGCCGCCTCTCTTTATAGCTGTAGTGACCATCACCTGTAAACGCTGCAGGTATTCTGAGGCTTTCTCTCCTGTGTTTTGATGAGTGCTAAGGAATCTTGCAAAAATCTCTTCCCCGTCCTCAACTAATCCGTATGCTGATTCAAGAAGTTTCACATAATCACTAGGGGCTGCATATGAGCCGAGTTGCCTAATCAAATCAGAGGCTGGAGGAAGGAGGCTTTCTAGGATTTTACGTCGGAGCACGTCGGCAGGGGTTTGATCCTGAATCATAAGCTCCACATGGAGTGACCATGTCTGAAAATCTGCCTCACTCGGGGGCTTGGGAAGTTTCCCTGAGAAAGGAAGAAGATGCCTGAATGCGTGATTTGAGGCAATGGCGTTATCATTCTTTATGACATGCTCAACAATGATCCTCTGGATGTCAGGTGGATTGAGGATGCCAGCATCTGAGGCTGCTTGGCTGACTTGAGCTGAGGCCATTATTAAAAAACGTTCTGTTTCCGGTCCACCGGCCAGGTGAGTGCCATTTTGTGCGGTTGAAATTTTCTTTTTAACGCCAGTTTTTCGACATTTTTTTCGGGTTCATAAATCTAAAATCAAACTTGACATTTACGCATTCCCAGGGCTTTCTACTAAGGCTCATACTAGCCAGCCATGACAAATAAGTAGCCAGCCGGGGGGGGGAGTAAACACAAAACTAGAGACGCAATTCCCCTGTGGGAAATGGTGAGAGTGATGCAGTGCGCGTAGCAGCCGCTATCGCAGGCTATGAGGCTCTGATGCTCTGAGCCTGTGTGTGTTTGAGAGAGAGAGCAGCCCCTCCCCTCTCTGCTCCCTGAGTGGAGCTCGTCGCCGTGGTAACGGTGCTCAGGTGCAGGGAAGAGACACAATATGACAAGCAAAGAGCGCTTTTTCTCAGAGTTCCCTCTCCTCGAACAACGGTGATTTACACGGAAACGAAAGGAGCTATTCACAAAATTCTTGCACATTGAGTGCTACAAGGCTCTCATGAACACATTGATGTAATTTTTTTTGTCCCTAGTGTAAAAAATGAGGACAATAGAGCGAGTTAAAACAAGTGACATTTCTGGTTTTGCAGTAAAAGCGCTGCCAGGTTTATAATGGGAGTCTATGGGGCAGCGCGCCTGTCAGGCTTCTCATTCAAAAACTGTAAACCCTATCGCTCAGGTAGACACATTGTGTGAATCGAGACAAGTGTGACTACTACTTTTGAGAAAATTGTGTGTGTAGTGAAATTTGTGGCTGAAAACACAGTTTAAATGAGAATGTTTGAGCTACTTTTTTAAGCTCTTTACACTCTAACTTGACGAGCTCCACTGGTGTGTAACGCCATAGACCCCCATTATAAAGGCTGAATTTCTCCAGAATTGATCGTGGTGTTTGATCTGTGACTGATCAAAAAGTATAGAACCTAGCAAAAAAGTTGAATACCAGATCCACACAGGAGAAGTTAGTCTACATTTTAAAGTTTGAATCATGTCTGTAGGTGAAAGCATGCCAGAGCAGCGGAGGTTTGAAAAACGTTGAAAATGTGCGTTGTTTTTCAATTAATTCCATAGAAATGAATGGGAAATTTTGCATGATTTTTTCGCGACTATGTCGTGAAAAAATCACAGAATGATGAACAAAGTAATACCATAGTGAGTCCGATCCAGCCGCATGTTTTGATATATTGTTTGTCTGTGTGAGATGTACGGTTATTGGGTTATTCGAAATCGAACTTTGTATGGAGCCTAGGTACTGCTTCACTAATAATAAGAAGAAACACGCAGAAGAACAATAGTGATGCGTACCTAGGCACTGCATCACTAATAAGAAATGCCCAAATTACACTGACATGGTGAAGCCAAAGCGTTACAACCACAAGATTTTGTTTTAAGTATTTAGCTTTAGAATCCACAGATTGTCGAGCAATTTTGAGACAATTCAATGAATCATTTATGAGAAAAAAACACCCTTGTGTGCAAAATTGTCACTTTCAGAGAGATGCATCTTATGAGCCCAATTTGTATTCTCAAGTGAAGTTCTGTAAGATATATACTTGTTTACTTTGAAAATATGAATATTTAATATTTAGTTATGCTGTCATAATTAGTCTTGCCAGAGTCCCTGCTTGCATTCAGTGCACAATGTACACTGTACTTAACCAACAGGTGACAACGGGAATACCTAACAATCTCTCTCACACACGTTTACATGTGAATCCTGATAGTGATGTTGGTCTCTCCTGCTCTTTGAACCTGCCTGATCCATCCTGATGCCCTGTTTCTGGCTGGAGTTCTTCTCATGTCACTTCTGTGGAGGATGGCCCCATATGGACAGTCTAAACATGCTGGACACTTAGTTTTGCTGTGATGGCTTAGGAGTACAATTGCCATGATAACTTTAAGATTGCAGTTATCATGAACAGGCTTGCATTCAAGTCTCCATCAATGAACAGCTGATAACTTCCACAAAATAGACTTCATGTTCAAACTATAATGAATTTCCTGGTTACACAATTGCATTTTTTGACCATATAGGAAACCCTTATGGGAGTAAATTATTTATAATCACCCTGTTTATCACCCAAATGAGGATGGTGTTCCCCTTTGATTCTAGTTCTTCTCAAGGTTTCTATCTCATGTCATCTGATGGAGTTTTTCCTTGCCACCATTACCTCAGACTTCCTCATTATGGATAAATAAATTTATTAGGTACACATTTATTAGTTCATATGTTTAAAATCTTTATTTTTTTCTGTAGAGCTGCTTTGTGACGTTTATTGTTTAACATCACTATACAAATAAATTGATTTAATAGGATAGGAGAAAAATAGCTTAACATACATTGATTTTTGTGATGATTGACCAATGCTTGTTGAAATATGATTGGCTGTGTGTGTAATTTTTTTTTTTCAATTTTCTAATCATCCTTAAAACTGCACTTACATCATAGCTCAAAATATCAGCATGCAAAATTTCAAAAAATTGAAGATTTCAAAAGAATGGAAGATCATCTAATGCACAAATCTGTTGAGGTTTTAGCCATCTTGATTAACAAAGCTCCAACCCTAAGTTGATTTATTGGCATGTGGCAAACATGTTGCATAATTTTGTTTGAACCAAGGGATCGACATGACCAAGAATTTTACTTTATTGTGCAGGAGTTATTTGCTAAAATGTAAACCCTTGTGCTATAGTGCCATCATCCAATGTAACTAGGTTCCTGCACTTCCCTGTATTTGAGTCATGGGATGGGGGGCATACTGGGTCCTTCTTCCAAATTTGGTATTTTGACCCTTAAAAATTGTAAGAATTCAAATAGTATTACACACACTTCATGCTTCGACTACTACATTAAAATAAATAAAATGAAATTTAATTAAAACAGTAGTTCTCACACCTCTGGTGATTGGACCCCTAAAAACAATCTTAACAGAGTTACAAGCATTTGTGCTTGGACATCTAAGAAGTCATTTGATTTTTTTTTTTTTCAGTTTAAGTTATTGCATTAAATGCAAACAAGTAATTTCAGTTAATTTTAAACTTTTAAAATTACTATTATCTGCACTCAAATTCTGCACTGTGAAAGTAAAAATTAATGGGGTAAATTAAAATCCACATACATATATATGGATGGGTGTAATATTGAGAGCAAGCAATTCTAACTAGTTCTATAAGAATATGGATATTGTATACACGTCTGCATGTATTTTATTGTTACAGGTGTACAGGATTTGTGAGGTAGGCAGTGTGTTTGGCTTGACTCTTGCTGTCAATCAGCAAAAGGGGGTTATCCTTGTGATGAGAAATCATCTCCTGCAGACTGCCAAAAAGCTGAAAGACAAACATGACAGACATAATTTTGTTTAATGTACTGGACTTTCTGTGTTTAATCTACTCCCATAAATTGTATTAACTTGAAAGACAGCATGACAAGTCAATTAAATTCAAACAAATAGTATATATTGTAAAAAGAGAACAGGTAGTAAAATACATTATAGGAAACAAAATGAAATATTTAACCTTTACCTCATCACATTTCTTTCCCTCTTTGCCCAGGGCATAGCTGCTAGAGTCCTTGAGAAAGCGTACAGGTATGTTGTAGACTTTCTGATTGAAAAGCACGACGAGAGTATAAGGTTGTTGTGCATTCTGAGCCGTGCTGCACCTAACCATGAAGGAGCCATCCTGATCCAGGCAAAAATCATACAAAAATAATTCACAAAATATTTAATCAGAATACAGAATATTGGCTGAGTACAGTATATACAAGGAATTTCTCTTGAAAGCATATGATGATCATTTGAATGAAACTTTTGTAGTGTTGATATTTAAAAAAAAAAAAAGTTATATATACATACACACACACACACACACACACATGAAAAAGTTGCTTTTAAACATGCTGAAAATATACATTTACTGGGCACTTTACCAGGAACTCCTGCTCACAAATGCCATTATCCAATTAGCCAATCATTTGACAGCAGTGCAATGCATAAAATCACACAGATACTGATGTCTAGCACCAAAAACCATGTCATGGTCAGAGTCACTGAGATCAAATTCTCCATTGTGATGTTTGATGTGAACATTGACTTCTCTGATTGGATGATTGGATAATTGAATGAGCAGGTGTACAGGTGCTTCTATTAAAGTGGCCAGTGAATGTACTAGAGGCTGGGTGGTTGGGGATTGGGATTCCAGTATAGAAGTAAGCCACATTTAAGAGCTACTATGCACTTGAGCCAACTTGTTCTATTTTTTAAATGTGAAAGACAACCAAACCCATAGCAAAAGTGCACAGCTCCCAAATCAATCAATGGTTATAGTAATGCACACTATGTGGTCAGCAATGTTTGTGGGCTCCTGACCATCACACCCATGTGTAGGCCTACTCCAAACTGCTGCCACAAGTTGAAAGCACGCAACTGTATAGGATGACTTGGTATGCAGTAGAATTACAACTTCCATTCACTGGAACTAAGGGGCCTAGCCTAAACATATTACTTGACATGGTTTGTGAACGATGATGCAGAAGTGTCCTGCACAAAGCCCTGACCTCAATCCCACTGAGCACCTTTGTGATGAATTAAAAACAGTTAATGTGCTGCAGGGCCAACATTGGTGCCTGACCTCACTAATGGTCTTGTGACTGAATGGGCAAATCCCCCCAGACACATTACAAAACCTAATAGAAAGCTTCCTGAAAAAAGAGTGGAGGTTATTATAACAGCAAAGAGGGACTAAATTTGGAATGGGATGTTCAGAAAAAGCACAAATGGATGTTAGTGCTGGGTGATTTTCACAATTAATTCAGTTAATTCTAATGTTTTAACATGATGTTCACAATGTTCTAATCGTGATTGTATATGATTATATGGATATTTAAAATTTTACTTAAAACATCCATAAATGCTTTTTAAAAGTTTAAACCAATATGAAGGAAACACAGCCTTCTTAACATGGTAAACAAGAAAGAAAGAAAGTATAAGACAGCACTTTGCTGAGCACTGAGCATATAGGAAAGAAAGGTTCAAATAGATACCGAATCGGAACAGGTTTGAAAAGTCAGATGAACAATGTCAAGTATAATGCTGCATTACATCCTAAGAGGTTTTTCAGCATGAAAATTTTAGCATGAAGCTCAGAACAAATGCACACCATGAATTGTGTCATTTTTAACCTTGGCACATTCAACAGATGAAGTGAGAAAAAAATTTGCCTCCATGTTTATATTTTGTTAGCAACAAGCGAGGCAGCTAATTAAGATATACAATATATATTTTCTTTCTTAAACAGCAAACTGTATGGTCAGTCTTTTACAGTACCAGTCAAAAGTTTGGACACCTTCTAATTCAATATTTTTTCTTTATTTTTAAAATTAAAAGACACTTCATGTCTTAAAATAATGATGCATTGTCATTTCTCTTTACTCAGTCGAGAAATTCTTAACATCCATCCATTATTCATAACCACTTATCCTGTGCAGGGTTGCAGGCAAGCTGGAGCCTATCCCAGCTGACCATGGGCAAGAGGCAGGGTATATTTTGAACAAGTTGCCAGATCATCACAGGGCTGACACACAGAGACAAACAACCACTCACACTCAAATTCAGACCTATGGTCAATTTAGAGCTACCAATGAACCTAACCTACAGGTCTTTGGACTGTGGGGGGGGAACCAGAGCACCCACAGGAAACCCATGCAGACACAGGGAGAACATGCAAACTCCACACAAAAAAGCCCCCGTCGGCCACTGGGCTCAAACCCAGGACTTGCTTGCTGTGAGGTGATAGTGTTAACACTACACCACCATGCTACTGGTTCTTAACATTAATACAGATTAATACAGTTGTTGAATTTTACTGTATTTACTATTTATTGTTTGATGGTCTCAAATACATTAAGAAGGCAAAAAATTTCCACTAAACTTTTGAAAAGGCACACCTGTTATTTGACTAATTCTTGGTGACTACCACATGAAGCTGTCATCAAGGTAAACAGTGGTTACTTTGAAGAATGTAAAATTTGAAACCTATATTTTTTGAATAATTTTTTTGTTAACAAATTTCCATACATGTTCCATGAGTTATTTCATAGTTTTGATGTCCTCAATATTGTTCAACAATGTAGAAAATAGATAAAATTAGAAAAAAAAACCTATGAATGAGTAGGTTTGTCCAAACTGTTCACTTGCACTGTATATTTAACAAATTAATATGTCTGTATTTTGATTAATCTAAAGCTACTACTTGTATAATCAGTATAACGTATTTAAAGGTAATAAGTTTTACTTTGTATATTTCTAATGCGGTGTCAGATAATGCTGATTTGATGTCACTCCATATATATATATATATATATATATATATATATATATATAGTGTGTACGGAAAGAATACAGACACCTTTAAATTTTTCACTCTGTGTAATTGAA
>JAODOK010000002.1:26137054-26151926 GCA_027576575.1 Netuma bilineata
TGTGAACCAGCACCAGCACTGGCCCCGAACCAGCCCTGGAACTGATTTGGTGGAAAAGGGGTATATGTGTCAGCCCTGTGATAACCTGGCAACTTGTCCAGGGTGTACCCTGCCTCTTGCCCATAGTCAGCTGGGATAGGTACCAGCTTGCCTGTGACCCTGTAGAACAGGATAAGCGGCTACAGATGATGGATGGATGGATCCTCATTAATTTATGTATAACAAAAAGGTTTAGTTCAAGTTCAGAGTCCATCAGGTATTCTTCTTTAAAACAGATTTACTCTGAAAAGAAAGGAAAAATATCGTGTACAGAATGAGCATACTGACCAACCCCTGATGTTCTTGGTGAGAGTTCTGTTAGTGTGCTGATGAATCACAGGCATTCATGCTGCTTGAAAAATGGGTAAACTTCGTCAAAATCATGTAGCTGTGTCAAACCAAGTGTTCTCTGATGCATGTTGTCAGCTTGCCATTTGCAAAGCAATACAATCCCAATATGCAGCAGTATAAGCGAAATATAGGTCCATATTGCGCAATTGTAAAAACAAGGTTTGTGCAATCGTAATTGAATTTGCTCGTTTTGCTGCATATGCCTTCTGTCACCCAAAGCAGAAGATTTTACCCTCTCAGAGTTTTGAGGCACAGGGCCAAACCAGAGGTATTTCAAAGCAGTTACAGTACATGAGCAGCTTGACAAGTTGAATGAGTCAGTGGCACAAATTGTGGCTAATTTTGGACATTAAGGAAGGCCTGTCATTGTTACATTTATTGCTAACAATTAATGAGTGCTTGATTTAGTGGTGTAGCTGTGGAAGAAAAAACAGACATTAAAATTGGTTCCCTATGAGCTGCAGCTCTGAGGCAGTGACCGCTCGACCTGATGTGAGACAGAAATAGACAGGGAGGAGTCAGTGGCATGGCAGTGAGTAATGTAGTTGCAGACAGAACAAAGACACAAATCTGCGTTTAGTGCCTCAGCCAAACGAAGCACAACAACACAAAACAAACAAACAAACAAACAAACCAAAAAAATCTCACTTTTGTCATGCTAAAAAAATTCCTGTAAAGCTGAGTTACCCTCAGATGAATGTCAGAATTTGATAGTGTTTCCATTTGCTTGGCACGGAAAAAAAGCCTCATAATTTCAAGAGTCTCTCCTTCATTTTGGCCTAACAAAAAAACCCATCTCAGTTGGAATTTATTTTTCTCTCTGTAAACGACAAACTGAACTCACATTTCTGCCTCAGGCAGAGGAGTTTGTTTCATTATTGATGCCAGAGCAGTGTCTGACCTTTTACATGCTTATAGACACCATCCACTGAGCTTTAATTATTAATATCAGTCCAAATGCAGTCTGTACTATCTGGAATTGTGAGAGGTCCTGCAATCATTTTGGCTATTCTTGCAAAATTGTCTCTCATATACACAAAATGCCATTTGAGTTTTTCAATCAGGGGTGTATCAGTGACATGTTTTCCAATGCATGTTCAGATATTGCAGCAGTTGGACTATTAGAGTTCAAGAACAAACCCTAAAAGTACACATAGGACAAACAGGTAAGAATAGCATCCAACGACCTTGTGCACATACATGCTTTAAACTTGTATTCATAACATATATGTCTTCGCCCAGGCGGCAGGCACAAGGTTTAATTTTCCATTTATAGAATATCAGTTGGATGGACCACATCTCAAATAAGGAATTATTCCAATGCATTAACCAAGCTCCAGTGATAAACATACTACGAAAGAAACGACTAACGTGGTTTGTCCATGTAGTAAGGATGGCACCTTCCCAAATTACTCATAAACTCCTCTTTTGGAACCCATAAGGAACAAGGCCTGGTCAACAAAGAATGAGATGGAAAGACATTGTTATCAGAGACCTAGAAGGACATTCTATCACATTTGAAGAAGCGGTAATGATTGCCAATGACAGAAAGGAATGGTCAAGGCTTGTAAAGGCGCTATGTGGCACTTAGTCACAAAGGCACAAGAAGAAGAAGAAGAAGAAGAAGAAGAGTATAGAATATGTATGAGTCAAGGTTTTTGCCATAACATAATTTCACTTGCTTGTCCATCACATTCAGTGTCTTCTGTCATCAACTGCAATTCTTCTCTTCTCCATTAATTTTAATAATGGAGGCTAGTTGTCATATAGTAGTGATGCACCATCAACATGGCATATTACCAGATACCTACTACTCTCTGTGTTCCAATCATGTAGATATTATTCATATTTTCCCAGAAAGGTTCACATGGACCTTTGCAGGACAAAGAAAAAACAAGAATGTTTGGTGCTGCACAATGCATTTACATCATTCCTGCATTCATTCCTCTACAACATCCGTAGGATCTGCCCTTTTCTTACCACCTACTCTACTCAGCTCCTGGTCCAAGCACTGATCCTCTCCCACTTGGACTACTGTAACTCTCTCCTTGTTGGCCCTCCAGCTTCTGCCATCAGACCCCTGCAGCTCATCCAGAATGCTGCAGCTTGCCTGGTCTATATTCTTCCCATGTCACCCCTCTGCTTGCTGACCTGCACTGGCTACCTATTGCAATTCACATCAAATTTAAGACATTGGTGCTAGCTTAACAGGCTCTCAAGGGGTTAGGGACAGCATACCTCCAGAGTCTGATCTGCCCCTACAGGCCAGCCAGATCCATATACTCTGCTACTACTGGACTACTGGTCACCTGGCCCCTCCTCCTCTCCACTCCTGCCCAGCCAACTCAAGACTGCTGTCTGTCCTGGCTCCCCGTTGGTGAAATGACCTTCCTATTGAGATCAGAACTGCTGACTCCTTGATCACCTTCAAGCGCAGACCGAAGACTCACCTCTTCAGGCTGCACCTCTCCCCTGCTTCCCTGCCCACTGTGTAAGTGTGTTTCAGTCTAGACCAACCCAGGCTGTGTACTGTCTATCTTGGGGTTAGCCATTTGAGTTCTCTATTTAGTTGTACTTTATATGGTTGGTTGGTTTCCTTGGCTGTTTGTGTATTGGTACTTCAACAGAATATTACACAAGGTATTGCTGTCACTTGTTCAATTGGCACTAGAACTTTCATTTCTAGAAGTTCAGCACTTCGTGTACCTGACTTCTGCAATCGTTGTACATTGCTCTGGATAAGAGCATCTGCTAAATGCTGTGTAATGTAATGTAATTATTCAATGTTTGCAATTACTGATAACCCATGCAATGGCATAATTTGTGAATTCTACTTACATAGCCATACCCTTTCAAGATCTTGAAATTCAGACCAAGGAAAGTCCAGTGTGACCAAGCATGCATCAGATCCTTTCAGGATCTAAGAGGGCATTGATGAAAAAAAAAATTGACTGGCATTCTTGGAACTGATACAGTCTGGGCTGATTGCTACTTGTTCTTGAAACTGGTACAGGCAGTCCTGATTGCTACTTGTTATATCCTTGAGATTTATCTTCACTCACACATTCTGCTCTCTGCTTAATGAAGGTTATGTTGACCAGTAATGTATTTCTTCTTTTCAATGATTCTGATGGGTGATGTAATGGCACATAATATATCTCTTCTTTCATACAGTAGTGTAGTCGAAACCATTGATGTAATACTTCATCACCCATTTACATTATGCATAGATAACTGAACTTCAATTAAATCATTATCATCCAATCACATAGCTCCAACACACTCTTGAATGTGAAAATATTCTCATGTTTTTCCTATAATAAACTGAGAAACATCTCTGAGCAGCTGTTTGTGTCAGTGAATGTTTGCTCCTGGATCAATCCGTGAGACAGAATCTCTGAGGCAGGAGAGGTCTACATTCCTAGATCATACTTTATCAGTTCAATTTCCCTCGATACAGACAGATCAAAACCTAACAATCCCGATCATTGGAGAGTCTTTTTTGCTCTTGGCTAGTCTGTAACTTTCTTGTCCCCAGTGTCTGCTGCTTAACCTTGTTATTATGAACTGTTATTATGAAACACACACACACTCACTGAGGTGTCAGCATGGCAGAACTTGTACTTTGGCCAGACCCAAAATGAAGAGTTTGTTTTATATGTTGCAACATCATTTCCAAAAAAGTTGGGACACTGTATAAAATGTAAATAAAGACAGAAAGTGATTATTTACTAATTAACATAGAAACCCTGTTGTTATTGTTATACATTATTGTTCTTTGAAAAAATATATGCTCATTTTGAATTTGATGCCAACAGCACATTTCAAAAAAATTCACACAGGGGCATGTTTACCACTGTGTTACATCAACTCATCAAAAATATTTAAACATTTGGGAAATTAGGAGACTAATTGCTGTAGCTTTGAAAGTGAAATGTTGTCCCATTCTTGCCTCATATACAATTTCAGTTGCTCAACAGTTCAAGCTCCCCTTTGTTGTATTTTGTGCTTCATAATATGCCAAATATTTTCATTAGGAGACTGGTCTGGACTACAGTCAGGCCAGTTTAGCATCCGGACTCTTTCACTACAGTGCCATGCAGTTGTAATATGTGCAGAATGTGGTTTGGCATTGTGTTGCTGAAATAAGCAAGGGCTTTCCTGTAAAAGATGTTATCTGGATGGCAGCATGTTGCTCCAAAACCTTTATATATTATTCAACATTAATGGTGCCTTCCCAGATGTGTAAACTACCCATATTGTGTGCACTAATGAACCCCATACCATAACGAATGCTGGTGTTTGAACTGTGCATTGATGAGCTTTATCGTCCCTTTTCCTGTTTTGCTGTGGTGTCCATGATTTTCAAAAAGTATTTCAAATTTCATCAGACCACAGGACAGTTTTCCACTTTGCCTTAGTCCATCATAAATGAGCCCAGAAAAGACAGTTGTATTTATATATGGTTTCTTCCTTGCATGGTAGAATTTTAATTTGCATTTGTGGATGCAGCAACAAACTGTGCTCACAGACAGTGGTTTACAGAAGTGTTCCTGATCCTATACAGTGATTTCCAATCAAGAATCCTGTCTGTTTTTAACCTGAGAGCCTGAAGATCATGGGAATGCAATGTTGGTCTTTGGCCCTGTCCCTTATGTACAGAGATTATTCCATATTATCTGATTAAAAAAAAAATAGATTATTTATTCTTAAATTGTTGCACTATTTGCCCACGTAGTCCTTCACAGAGTTGTGAACTTCTCCCTACCTCTCTAGGATGCTCTTTTTATAGGCAATCATGTTACTGACCTGTTGACAATTAACATCAATAGTTGTGAGATGGGCGGCACGGTGGTGTAGTAGTTAGCACAGTCATTTCACAGCAAGATGGTACTGGGTTTGAGCCCAGTAGCCGACAGGGCCCTTTCTGTGTGGAGTTTGCATGTTCTTCCTGTATCTGTGTGGGTTTCCTCCAGGTGCTCCGGTTTCCTTCCACAGTCCAAAGACATGTGGATTAGGTCGATTGGCTCCTCTAAATTGCCTCCTCTAAATTGCCTATAGGTCTGTGTGTGTACCCACCACCAGATGAGGGTTTGGGTCCCTCTGGTGTGCTATAATCACCCAGGAGAATTCAGGGAAGCTAGTTAATAGCTTCCTGGATTGCTAACCCTCCACTGTGAGGATGGTAACAGACAGACAGACAGACAGACAGATGTGAGATGTTCCACAAAGTGTTGGGGTTTGTTTTTTGTTAGCATTACACAACTTTTCCAGTCTTTTGTTGCTCCTATCCCAATGTTTTTTGAAATGGGCTGCTGGCATTACATTTAAAATGAGCAACTTTTTTTTTTTCAAAAAACACTAGAGAGTTCTCATTTTCAACATGTATGTTGTCTTTGGATTATCATCAATGAAATATAGGATTTCCATGATTTGCAAATCATAACATTCTGTTTTTATTTATATTTTACACAGCATCCCAACTTTTTTGGAATTGGGGCTGTAAATGGACCAGTGACAACAGAAAAGCCAAAAAAGAGCTCCCCCCCCAAACAGTGGAAAAGCATACCACACACATTCAGGAACATGGCACACAACTGTATAACATGTGAAGAGGCAGATTGAAATAAATACTACTGGGCAGTTATGATATTCAGTCATCCTAGCTAGAAGTTCATTTATGGTAAATGACTGGAAGAACAAATGACATACTTAAAAGTTACTGTCAGAAGAAACCAACTCTTCTGCCTGACATGTTCTCCATCATATTCCTACTTCCTGCATCTCCCTGAAAATGCATATTTGGGTTGTCATTTAACTGGAGCTGAATATAATTTTGTGTCTCAAGTGTCTATGTTGTCACAGACACTTGTCTCAAGTGTCTCTGTTCAGGTTAGCATATTTACCCCAACTGAATCACTTGTGGTGGATAAAATGAACACAGTCTTTTTGGAAGCGCTGGCTGTACACTGTGCATTAACCTTGATATTCCTCCACCATGTTTTTTGATATTAGATTAGATGGTTGTAATGGTCATTGCATATAAAACACAACAAAAGTTCATTTGCAGCAACTCTCCAAATAGCAGCATTTTGTGATTTAAAGGTGCATAATAGGTAATAAAAAATAAAGAAATAGACATAAAAGTCAGTCAATCAAAAGAACAGTCAAATAAAAACAATATATAAAATCACTGTATTAAAAATAGAGCAGCATGATTGTGTATTGCATTTGTGGTGTATTGTGCTTGTCCATCAGGTGTGTGTAGGCGTGTTTACGATTTCAGAAATGAGGCCCCAGCTCTTGGGAAGAAGCTGTTTTTTCAGCCTATTTGTCCTGGTTCAGAGGGTTCTCAGCCTGCCTGATGGGAGGGTGGTGAACTGGGAATGTCCAGGGTATGAGGGGTCTTTAGAAATGCTGGAAGCCCATTTATAGAGGCAGCTTGAGTGGATGTCACTCAGGTGTGGGAGTAGAGAGCCAACAATCCAATGAGCTGTTTTTACCACCTACTGTAAGTCCTTCTTCTCCACTGCAGTGCAGCTGGAGTACCAGACTTTGCAGCCATAAGTTAAAATGCTCTCAGTGGTGCAACAGTAGAAATTTATGAGCAATTCCTGTGGGAGTATCTTGTGTTTCAGCATCCTCAGGTGAAAGAGATGCTTCTGGGCTTTCTTGATCAGGTATGAGGTGTTAACATTTTAGATGAGATCCTCAGGTATGTGGACTCCTAGGAATTTGAAGCTGGAGACCCTCTCAACCTTCTCCCTGCCAATGCACAGCTCAGTGTGGTGTGTTTTCTTTTTTTTCTGAAGTCCATGATTATTTCCTTGGCTTTCTTTGTATTGAGGTTGAGGTCATTTTCCTTGCACCAGGCAGACAGCATCTGGACCTCCTCCCTGTATGTCACCTTGTTGTTGTTGGTTATCAGACCCATTATGGTTGTGTCATGTACAAACTTGACCACTATGTTGGAGTTGTGGGTGGAGGTGCAGTCACTTGTGAATAGGGAGTAGAGAACTGGACTGAGGACACAACCCTGGGGGACACCAGTGTTGCCAGTGACAGTGGAGGAGGTGTAATGACCCAGTCTGACATACTGGGGTTTGTTGGTCAGGAAATTCAGGATCCACAGACAGAGAGAGGATTGTATGCCAAGTGCTTGCAGTTTGTTGACCAGTTTGCATGGGCTGATGGAGGTGAAAGCTGAGCTGAAGTCAACAAACAGCATCCTTACATGGGTGTTGTAATTTTCCAGGTGAATGAGGGCTGTGTGGAGTGCTAGTGCAATGGCATCATCAGTGGATCTGTTGGCCTTGTAGGCAAAATTGTGTTGGTTGTGGGTGGAGGGGATACAGGCCTTGATATGTGCCAGCACCAGTCTCTCACAGCATTTCATGATTACTGGCAATTGGCCAATAATCATTCAGGCTTGAGATGACTGAGGTTCTGGGCACAAGGAAAATGGTGGTGGCTTTCAGACAAGTTGGGACTGTGGCTAGTTGCAATAACAAGTTTAAAATGTCTGTTAAAACTATAGCAAGTTGAGCAGCACATGCCTTCAGTGCTTGACCAGAAATGCCATCAGCCCCAGCTGCCTTGTTGCTGTTGATGTTCTGGAGGGCCTGCTTGACCTGAAGGGCTGGAGAGTGAGTGGTTTGTTGCTCTCTTGTGCAGTGGTGGTTGTGGCTGGTTCCTTGTTATTGCTGTTTTGAAAAACAGGCAAAGAATGTGTTGAGCTGCTCTGGGAGAGAGAGAGATCAGACAAGGGGGTCATGGCCTTGTTTGTAGTCCATGATGTTTCTAATGCCTTGCCATATGCTGTGTGGGTTGTTTTCCTTGAAACAATCCTCAATGCACTTTTTGTATTTTTGTTTAGCATCTTTAATGCCTCTGTGCAGGGCTGCCCTGGGTCTGCTGGAAGCCTCTCTGTTCCCTTGAGCTGAGTGCTGCATCCCGGGCTCTGAGCAGCACCTGCACATTGTTGAACCATGGTTTCTGATTGAGAAACACTTTGATCTGCTTTTTTTGTGCTGAGATTGTCAGTGCAAAAGCTGATATAGGATAGTACAATGTTAGTGTACTGATCAATGTCAGTGTGTTTAAAAAGCTCCCACTCAGTGTTATCAAAGCAGTCCTGCAGTGCTTATGAGGCCTCTTTGGTCCAGATCTGCACTTTCTTGGTCTGAGATTTGGTCCTGCTGATTAAGGGCTTGTAGGCTGGGGTCAGGAAAAGGGAAACATGGTTTGACTGCCCCAGATGAGGGTAGGGATGGGTCCTGTAAGCTCCAGGTATGTTTGTGTATACCTGGTCCAGTGTTTTGTTTTTCCTTGCTGTAGTGTGAACATTCTTGTAAAATTTTTGTAAAACAGCCTCGAGACTGGAATGGTTAAAATCTCCTGACATGATTAAAAAGCATTGTGGGTGCTTGTTTAGCTGCCTGCTAATAGCATCATCCAGGGAGCCCATAGCTAGCTTAGCATTAACATGAGGATGGACATACAGTAGACAGCACAATGAAAGCTGCTGGGTTCTCCCTTGGCAGATAAAAGGGTCTGCATTTGATCATTAAAAACTTCAAGTTCAGGCAACACTGTTTCTCAATAACAGTACTGTCCATGCACCAGCTGTTTGCATAAACACATATTCCCCCTCCTTTTAACTGACCATAGTCAGCAGTCTGCTTAGTAAATGGTGTGGCCTGCTAACTCCAAAGCTTGGTCAGAGATGTTTTTGTGCAGCCAGGTCTCCATCATCACCATAATGCAGCTATTCAGGTGGTGACTGGTAATCCACAGTGTGATGTCCATTATGCTGACATGAGAACAAGCATTAGTAAGAAAGAGACTGGGCATGGCAGGTTTATACAGAGCTGCTCTTAGCCTAGCCTAGACCCCTGCCCATTTGCCTTGCTTTTGCCTCTGCTTGCAGCACTGGCTGCACCTCCTCTCAGTCCATCTGAGAGTCTCCAAGCACCCCGCTAGATGAGTAATCTCCTCCAGAATGGAGTCAAACTCTTTGGGTACACATTTGGTGCAGTAGTCCCTTATACACAGAATCTCAAATCTGGTATATCTAATATGGCTTAATTTTACTGCTAATAATTTTTTATGCTGCTAATTGTTGAGAGGCTCCAGGTCATTGTCACTGTGTGTGCCACCATTTTGAATGAAGTATTTGTGTGCATATTAAGTATATATGTGTGCACTCTGATTATCCTCATGTGTCCAGTGATCAAGCACCTCTTTAGAGCAACTATCAGCTGACAAAGCTAACAAAAAGCCTTACGAGGGGAGAGAGTATACTGCAAGCTCCCCACAGAGCTTACCATGACAGACCTAGCATAAAAATGCCATTGGGATGAGTAGATTACCACATGAGTAATAGCTTTTTAGGAAGAGTCCATGCCCACCATGGGCAGCAGCAGGGAAGCACTTGAAATGCTGTAGTTACCCCAAGGATAGCCATAACACCCACTTAGTGTCAGGGAGCAGGCACTTATGGATGTATGTGCAGAGGAGAGCAGGGTGCAAACTGTTGACAAAGCCAAAACATGAAACAGGAATGGAAGTCAGGAAACTAGCGAGGGTTGGGTGATCGGCAAACAACATAGTAGAGGAAAGACAAAAAGCATAAATGTGAAAAGGGAGAGCAAGAGTCAAAAAAATCAAGAGACATAAAATACAAGGCTTGGTATGAACTGGACAGAGCAGAATGATACTTCGCACTGGAGTTGAGTGAGTGAGTGGCTTAAGTAGGGAAAGAGGTAATTAGGAAGATGAGTGGCACTACTGTATAATCAATAGTCTGGAGACAGAGGGTGCTGTGATTCTTGGGGAACATAGTTCAAGGTATCCATGTTTGTAGTCTGAATGTTCTCAGCTGGTTTACTGACAGAACCCCCCCCCCCCCAAGGAGCTCCCTCTAGGAGCTACATTCTTTCTAGGGCACCCCCTACCTCTTGGTGCTGGTTTGTCAGGATGTAGAACATGGAATTCTTGCTTGAGGAGTGGGTCTACAATGTCCCTCATGGAAACCCAGCTTTGTTCTTCAGGTCCATAAACTTCCCAATCTACCAGGTATTCAACTTGCCCTCTTCTATATCTAGAATCAAAACTTGGTAGATGGGTAGATTATTTACCTGGTAGATGGATTCACCCTCTATGTTGAGAGCTGGGTGCTCCTGGACTGGTGCGTTTTCGGCCAGAGGGCCCGGGATGGCAGGTTTCAGATTGGATATGTGGAATGTAGGAGATAACCTGCTGTGAGGAGGAAGTTCTAAACAGTACGAGACCTCATTGATGCGATGCAGTACCTTGAATGGCCCAATACATCATGGCTGAAGTTTTTGACAGGTGTTGGTTTCTATGAGGTTTCTTGTGGCCACCCATACTCTGTTGTCTGGGGAAAAGTTTGGATTGTCTGCTTTATGTTTATCTGCATATTCTTTATACTTGGCATTAATTGTTTCCAGATGTTGGTGTACCTCCTCCCATATTGTCTGGCTGCATGTCAACCAGTCCTCCATGGCCTGTACCTGGCTTGGCATGTCATCTCAGGGGAACAGGGGCGGTTGATAGCTGAATATGCACTGAAATGGTGTTAATTGTGTTGCAGAGTGTCTGAGGGAGTTTTGTGCATACTCTGCCCATGGAAGGAAACATGCCCACTCTCCCTGGTTACATATGCAGGAGATCCTCAGGAAACAGCCAATTTCTTGGTTGGTTCTTTCTACTTGGCCGTTCGACTGAGGATGGTAGCCAGACATGAGGCTCACTGATACCCCTAATCTTTCCATGAAGCAAGTCCAAAAGCATGAAATAAACTGAGTGCCCCGGTCACTGACTATGTCTATGTCTTCAGGGATACCGTAGTATCCAAATACTTGCTGGAAGAGTAGTTCTGCTGTTTGGGATGCCAGGTAACAGGATGAGCTTAAGAGCTTTGGAGAAGCGGTCGATAGTTACCATTATGGTAGTATTGCCTTGCAAGGGAAGGAGGTCTGTGATGAAATCAGTGGGACCAGGGTCTCTGAGGAACAGGGAGAGGGCACAGTTTTTCAGCAGGAGGGGTTCTAGGAACCTTAGCTTGGGCACAAACAGAACATGAGGTGATGAACTGGTTAATCTCAGTGAGCATGTTCTTCCACCAGTACTTGTTCCTTAGCATTTGATGAGTACATTGGCTGCCAGGGTGTCCTGTGTCAGGAGATGCATGGGCCCAAGTGATGAGTCTGCCTCAAAGATGCTTAGGCACACATAGTAGGCCAGGTGGGAGATTGATGGGGAGAGTTTGAGGTTATGAATTCCTTATTTCTTTGTCTAGGTCCCAGGTGATGGATTGTAGAAAGCATTGGGGTGGGAGAATGGGGTGGGTGACAGAATCTTGATGAGAAGGACCAAAGACTCGAGATAGGGTGTCTGCCTTGGTATTCTTGGAGCCAGGGCAAAATGAAATTGTGAAATTGAAGCATGTGAAAAAGAGTGCCCACCTGGCCTGGGGAGGATTTAACCTTTTGGCTTTCCTGAGATATTCAAGGTTCTTGTGGTCAGTGAGAATTATGAACGGGTGAGTGGCTCCCTCTAGCCAGTGTCACCACTCCTCAGGGGTTAGTTTAATGGCAAGCAGCTCCCTGTTACCAATATCATAGTTCCTTTCTGCAGAAGAGAGTTTCTTTGAAAAGCAGGCTACTGGATGAAGTTTCTGTTTCTCCCCAAAATGTTGGGACAGAATCGCCCCTACTCCAGTGTTAGATGCATCTACCTCTAAGGTGAAAGGTTTGGATGGGTCAGGCTGCTGTCAGACTGGAGCAGAGGTGAAAGCACGCTTAAGATGGCTGAATGCTTCTTCTGTCACAGGGTTCCACTGGAGGTGCTTAAGTCCCTTCTTTAACAGAGCTGTCAAGGGAGTGGCAATCATGCTAAACCCCCTAATAAAACAGCAATAGAAGTTTGCAAAGCCCAAGAAATGCTGAAGGTCCCTTATGGGCATGGGTGTAGGCCAAGACATGACCACAGACACCTTGGATGAGTCCATACTAACTCCTTCAGTGCTGATGATATATCCTAAGAAGGAGATACTACTCTGATGAAACTCGCACTTCTCTACTTTGACGTAGAAGTGATTCTTGAGCAGGCATTTGAGAACCACTAACATATTCTTGGTGACTTCCTTCATCTGGGGAGTAGATCAGGATGTCGTCTATATAAGTGATGGCATATCTGCCTAGCATGCCCCATAGCACATCATTGATTAGGCATTGGAACACACTAGGAGCCGAAGAAAGGCCATAAGGCATTACCCGGTACTCAAAATAGCTGGCAGTAGTGCTGAAGGCGGTTTTCCACTCATCACCCTTTTTAATCCTGATAAGGTTATGTGCACTGTGTAAGTCTAGTTTTGAAAAGAGCTTTGCTGATCTGAGTTGCTCCAAGGTTGCAGGAACAAGAGGAAAGGGATACTTAATGGATACCTGGTTTAATCCCCTGTAATCAATACATGGTTGGAGCCCACCACTTCATTTCTCCACGAAGAAGAAGCCTGCAGAAGCTGGAGACTTGGAAGGGCAGATGTATCCCTGCTTGAGGGCCTCTTGAATGTACTCTTCCATAGCTGCATGTTCCTTTTGGGAGAGGGGCTATATACGTCCACATGGTGGTGACATGCCTGGCAGTAAGTCAATTGCACAGTCATAGGGTCGATGAGGTGGTAGCCCACAAGCTTTACCCTTGCTAAAATCCTCCTTAAGGTCCAGATAACATTCAGGGACATTGTCCATAGAGTCTAGCTGAGGACTCTCCACAGAGGTGGATGAGAGTGTGATTTGGGGATGAGAGATACAATTCTGAAAGCAGATAGGTGACCATTGGATAATTTCCTTATTCTGCCATGAGATTAAGTGGTCGTGAAGTTGAAGCCAAGGGTAACCAAGAATGATATCATGACTTACAGTTGTGGTGACGTAAAGCGATATGAGCTCTGAGTGCAGTACTCCCACTTGGATATAAATCAGGGTAGTATGCATAGTGACGAAACCCTCTCCTATGGGTCCTCCGTCGATGGTCCTAATGCTGAGTGCACTTTGAAGACAGGTTGTTGGCAGGTTGAACTTCTGTGCGACTGAGCTGCTGATAAAGTTCCCCTCTGCCCCTGAATCAACGAAAGCAGAAAGGACATGTGTGGAAGATGGCAACTTTTATAACAAATCAAATCAAAGTCCTTCCCAAGCCATGTGGCACATAGGGCGGTGCCAATCTCCGTTTCCATAGCCCTCGGCCTCTCGCCTATTACATAGCTAGGGGTACAGTGGGGGGCTAGTCCTCTGGTAACCGTGAGAGTTTGACTCCCCACTTGCATCTGTATTGCAGCGTGCTTTGCCAGACGGCAGTAGGTACCATTTTTATGATGGCCTTTGTTATGACCCGACCGTGAGTAGAACTCACGATCTCCCGATCGAGAGGTGGACATGCTAATCACTAGGCCACTCACCAGTAAAACTAACACTGGAATGTTAAATGAGGCGGCACAGTGGTGTAGTGGTTAGCACGGTCACCTCACAGCAAGAAGGTCCTGGGTTCAAGCCCAGCAGCCGATGAGGGCCTTTCTGTGTGGAGTTTGCATGTTCTCCCCGTGTCTGCGTGGGTTTCCTCCGGGTGCTCCAATTTCCCTCACAGTCCAAACATGCAGGTTAGGCTAATTGGTGGGTCTAAATTGACCGCAGGTATGAATGTGAGTGTGAATGGTTGTCTGTGTCTCTGTGTCATCCCTGCGATAACCTGGCGACTTGTCCAGGGTGTACCCTGCCTCTCACCCACAGTCATCTAGGATAGGCTCCAGCTTGCTTGCGACCCTGTAGGACAGGATGAGTGGCTACAGATAGATGGAACGTTAAATGATTTAGAATTGAATTTTCTCACCAGATTCACAGTGCATGCTGGACCTTCTGTTGGAGCTGCATGGGATGGATGGATGGGATAGTGCTTGAACTGATGTTTGGAGCTCCCGCAGTAGAAGCACAGACCCTCCTTTTTCCTCCTTGCATGCTCTGAGCATGTTAACCGGGTGCGTGATACTTCCATGGGTGAACTGTCCTCAGAAGTCTGGACCAGCTTTATGCTTTCTTGAATGGAGGGTTGATGGGCCAACAGATGATCAAGGTGAATGGAATGGCTAAGTCGATGAGAGAGTCCAGTGTGAGTTGTTCATCTCTGCAAGCTAGTTCGCTCAGACCCTTGGGACACAGACCTTGGCGGAAAACAGCTTTCAGAGCAGGGTTGTTCCATCCACTGGCCGCTGCTAATGTTCTGAAGTCTAGGGCATACTCAGCCACACTTCTGGAACCCTGTGATATGGTGAGCAAACTCTCACCTACAGTGGTGCTTGACAGTTTGTGAACCCTTTAGAATTTTATATTTCTGCATAAATATGACCTAAAACATCATCAGATTTTCACACAAGTCCTAAAAGTAGATAAAGAGAACCCAG